>PVHT021183727.1:17674216-17688311 GCA_004024745.2 Catagonus wagneri
TCCATAGGCTCATATTTTTTTATACAGAAAATTAATACCATTCAAAATTTATTCTTTATTTATAAACATTTTGGACAAGTGAGGCAGAGAATAACAGTTTACATCTGCTGGAGGGGAAGGGGCTATATCTGGTGATTGTAAAGTATGAACTGCTTTTAGTGTGGGAAATGGCTTTATTCTGTACAACTAAGTCTATTTTAGCTAGCATTTTTTTTTCAATTTGAGGCTGCATGTAGTTTTTAAATGTATACACTTCCTTTCATAATTACATCTATCTCTCCTACTGATTTGTCAGATATTAGCAGTTTTTCTAATAAATCCACAGGATTTTTAGAGGTGAAAATGAATTGCTTAGCATTCAATACATATTTGCATATAAATAGGGAACATTTATGGAACACATTAGTTAGATGCATTAAAAATATTTATTTTATATTGTTTTGATATCTGAGTGATATAGCAGTTTAATTTTTTAAAGGTATGAATTTGCATAAATTCCCATTAATTAAAACGTTTGATGGATATATTTGTTATCTGTTGCTGCATAACAAATTACCCCACAATTTAGCAGCTTAAAATAATAAACATTTATTATCTCTCTCTGTTTCTCAGGATCAGGGCTAAGGGACTGGCTTAGCTGAAATCTGACTCATGATCTCTCATGAGATTTTAGGCAAACTATACACCAGTGGTGCAGTCATCCTAAGACTGGTCTGGGACAGCAGAACCTACTTGTAAGCCCACTCACATGTCTGTTGGCAAGGCAAAACGTTCCCACATGGCTATTTACCAGAGATACTAGCTCTTCTGTCAGCCTCTCTGTAAGGTTTTCTAAAACATGGAAGCTTGCTTCCTCCAGAGGGAAAGATCCTAAGACAGAAACCATGGTCTTTTATAAGCTAAGTTCAAAAGTAATACAATGTTACTAAAGTATATTCTATATACACAAAGTGGGAGAATCCTACACCAGACTATGGCTACTAGGAGGTAGGGATAATGGGTCCATCTTGAAAGCTGGCTACTAATAATTAGGTATATTGCTAAACCTATTTTATTTACTTTTGAAATTAGATAGTTTGTGCTTATGACAAAAAGCAAAACAAAACTTTGTATATGCGTGATTCAGCAATCATTGTCAGTGAAGTTAGGACCACTTGTAAAAATAAAACATGCTTGAATGCAATAAGTGCATTTATTTACACAACAACAAATTTTAAATGATTACTAATGGGGCATAAATGTAATTGATAAGCTTCATTCACAGTTTTTCTTCCCTTTTTTTTTGAAGGTCTGCAGGTACAGCATATGGAAGTTCCCAGGCAAGGCGTCAAATAGGAGCTACAGCTGCTGGCCTACACCACAGCCACAGCAATGCCAGATCCAAGCCTCATCTGTGATCTATGACACAGTTCACAGCAACACCAGATCTTTAACCTACTGGCCAGGGATCAAACCCACATCCTCATCCTCATGGATACCAGTCGGTTTCGTTACTGCTGAACCACAGTGGGAACTCCCACCGTATTAATGTTTTTGAATAGAAATTAAGTTACTCATCCGAAATCATTAAAATAGAGTTGTATGAAATTCAGACCATGTACATGGGTTCCAGATGACTCAAATTTTAGAAACTACACAAGGGTTGATACGCTCAAGAATTTGAAACCTCAATTTTCTAAATTCTCTGGGGAGCAGAAATAGCCCATTTGTCCCTAATAAGATCCATGCTTCTCTCTTGTATGAAGACCACACAGAAGCTTCTTTCTGTCTTGCAAGTCAGGTGGCACCCTCTATGGATTTACAGCCATTTACAGCCACTTTTATTGCTGGCCACCAACCCAATAACCAAGGCCAAATCACACTGTAACAGAGCCAGGGAACTGCTGGGCCTATTAAGTAAGGAAAGGCACTATAAACTGAAGGAGCTATAGGACCCAGCCAGTGTGTACTGGGAGAGTATAAATGGACAAAATCTTGAAAGCTGGAATAGGGGAGATGGACTATAAATTTGGGTAAGAGAGTTCATTGATACGGAATTAACTTCTTTTACTATAGAATTTAATATCTTGCATTCCCATAGGAGATGGTACTAATAGTGGCTAATTTAACTCTTAGAAACTTGGAAAATCAATGGTCTTCCCAACATAAGGTAAAAAAAAAGCAAGAGCTACCTTGGAAAATGGTGGAGGTCAAGTTAAAAGGGCTCAGAGAATGGCTAAGGAGGAGAGACTAAGTTCAGAAAATCCACTAGCTAACTATATTCTCTAGGAGAGACCAGAAAACACTGTTTATGAAAGCAATAAAGAATATCCTGTTGAGAGGGGGCACCAGTAATTTTGAGAAGTTTAATTGTGAATGTCTTCTGCATTCTGTGACTTAAAAGGGATGATATTGCTACTAATACTGACGTCTTGACAGTAAGAGAGGTTGATAAAATCCAAACATGTTAGGCCCCAGTGGTGAAGCAAAATCAATAAGAACAGCAAGGTCAGAGTGGTAGCCAGTGTAGATAGATATGTGGAGAGATATAAAGATGGTTACTAAGATCAAAATATCACAGAGACAGTCAACAATGCTATATCTCAACCTAGATAATCAAGTAATAAATTATGATCTTGAGGTTGAGGGCAGGTGGTATAATAAAAAAAATATTATCCTGTCTCAGATTCTGGATTTGAGCCAGTTTCCAAACCTGGTACAACACTGACTGGGGAAAAGCCAAGGTTTGCAAGAGGAAGGAAACTGTAATCTCACAACTGGTGCATACAGATTTGATTGATCCAATCATCTCACACGGAGACCTACATCCATCCACCTGAATAAAAATACACTAGAGAGGAGTCTCCATTGCAGCTCAGCAGGTTAAGAACCTAACCAGTTCTCAATCATGGATGTGAGTTTGATCCCTGGCCTTGCTCAGTGGGTTAAGGATCTAGCATTACTGCAAGCTGTGGTGTAGTCACAGATGTGGCTTGGATCAAGCGTTGCTGTGGCTGTGGCATAAGCTGGCAGCTGCAGCTCTGATTCGACCCCTAGCCCAGGAACTTCCATAGGCTGCAGGTATGGCTCTAAAAAAAATACTAGAGAAATAAGAATACACAGATATTTCAAGAATTGCTGGGAAACAAAGACCAAGCTGACACTAACAGCCTGTGGACTCAAATTGTCATCATGGCACTCTTCTTAGAGTAGATGTTTATTAGAACACGTGATAAACTGAATCCAGCCATGTCATATGTACTTAATGTTTCTACTGAGTCCGTGGATCCATTCAATGGCTATTTCAGCAGTATGTGTAATTGGAATGGATATACATGGTCGTGGACAGAACTCTCACATGTGTTCCTTGGCCATGGGTAACAATTATAGTCCAGGAGAGGTCAAGCAAAAGCATCTGCTTGTTAAGGGAGAACTTTCCCAGTTAAGAGAGTAAATAAAACTTCCCCCAACAAACTCATCTGAAGGTAGAAATTAATGACATTTTTAAATATCTAAAAAATGCAGGGCTAGTGAACCTCATTAAGTCTCCAGTTAATTAATCATTTACACAAGGATCTACTTGGCACTCATAAAAATCAGATGGATTCTTAAGGATTATGCTGCATTACTGCAAATTCTGCAACAGCTTATAGAAGCCCCAACTCTAGCTTCTGTGCTAGATATAATAATTATTAGAGCAATTAACAAGTTCTCAGGAATATATATGTAGCAATTAGCAGATGAAGGTGTTCATTTCTATCTCTATCATGAAGGAAAACCAAAGTAATTTATTTTCACAGATTATTTCCAGAGCTATGTTAAATCCCTCTTTCTCTATCAATCATAATAGAATCTCAAGGGAACTGGACCTCCTAAACATTCTATGCAAATTCCCATTGGTTTCCAACCTCAATCATATTGCATTATTCAGAATAGAGGAGTAAGAAAGGGTGGGTGCGTTAGCAGACTTGTAACATATAAGGACTCTTAGAAGGTGTGAGATAAACACTCTGAGAATTCCAGGGCCTGCCACATTGGCAAGGTTTTTGAAGAGGCCAGTGATCTTGGGTATACCAAGATTTCCCATCTACAACAAAGCACAACGTATGTTTTAAGTCTCTCCTGCCTCCCACTACTAAAAGGGGAGCAAAATTGCTAGCAGGTATCTTTAGGTTCTGGAGTTGGGACACTATACTTGGAATACTTTTTTGTCCATTTTACCAAGTGACATGGAAAGTTCATCTGCTGATTTGAGCTCAGATCAGGAAATAGTATACTATAGTATTAAGTGCACCTGTGATGACAAAGGGTATCACTTTTTGATTACGGAAATCCCCAATAGAAGAATAACAGTATACCCTATGATACTGGAAGAAATTCCTCTTATGTACAACAAAGAACTATACACTGTTTTGAAAAGTACCTACCAACATGCTAGAAGGTTCTGGTGGAGGAAGTGCAGTTGGCCATCAGATATCATGATTACATTGCCAGAACTACTCATCATGAGCTGAGATCTGTTAGCCAGTTCAAGTCATTAGATTGGGCAGGCCCAGAAATAATAATCATAAAAGGTAATATATACAGTATAGGTGGACAAATTAGGTGGCAGGACCAGATGGCCCGCTGTTGTCACCAGGGTTGCACCATTGCCTGTCAATCAGTGTAAATCCATATCAGCATGTGGATACTGTATCGTAGGAAACACTGGCCCTAAGCTGACCACACTATTCAGAATCTAATAGAGAAATAATACAGCCACTGAAGACAATACTGAAATATATGTACGGAAATGACAGCCAGGAGAGTGGAGCACCATTATCCAGGATGTAGGGTGCAGTCTAAATCAATAGCTATTTTATAGTGCTGTGTTTTTAAGAGGTGAAATATACAAGCCTGAGCTGAGCACTTAAGGTTTAATTTGGAGTTACTTTGCTTACCATCATTTCTACAGACCCATCTGGGAATCCATGCTTTCTATTCCCACAGTCTAAGATATGAACATCTAGAGGTCTTGGTGCCAAGGAAGAAAATTCTGCCAAGAAATCCAAAAGAACCACTGAATTTTAAGCCCTGTCTTCTGCCTGATTACTTTGGCTCCTTGTGCCATGAGATAATCATGCAAGGAAAATCACATTCTGGTAAGTGTAATTGACTGTGATAATCAGGAGGAGATAATGCTGGGAACAGTAGCAGGGAAGAATACATTTGGCATCTCTTGGTCTCTCCCTGCTATTTCTTTATATTAAGTGACAAGTACGGTAGCCACAGATTGAGAATTAAATAGTATTAAGAGATTTAATGATAAGTGTTTGTGCCACTCTACAAAATTAGCCACCAAGACATTTAGAGGAGCTTCTTAAAATTGAGAGGAATCTAGAAAGGTAGGAAGGAGATGACAAATATCAGTTGCAGCCCAGACATGAACTGCAGTATAAGAGGCTTCAGGGGCTCTGGTTTGTTGCTCTCAACTTCCCCTTGAAATCATCTCCAGGAAAAGAGAAAATGACATTCTTCACGTTTCCAGAGGGGATGAGCCCTTTATATAAAGTATGTAGAACAGAGTAGCGTAAAGATGGACAGTGGTAAATGCCATGGGGTGCTGTACAAATGCCCTCACATTACTTTCATAATGGAGACCCGTATTCTTCCAGTAGCCAAGAGAATTACCTGCTGACAGCTCACAGCCTAGCCCCTCCACACAAATTTCCCTCTGCTCTAAGTATGTGCCTGACCCAAGCCTATGCCCTCCTCAGGTCAATACAGGAACATAAGACCCAGCCCACAATTTAGGGCAATTCCAAAGGGCCATCCTGGACTCAGGTCTTCTAAACGGTGGCCAACTTTATTGTTACCATATCACAGTGCAAACTCTCTCCCCATATTTCTTCTCTCTGATGGACATGCTCCTGAAACATACTTTCTACCCTGTGTAAATTCATCTTAGTGTCTGCTTCCTGGGAATCTGACCTTAAGACAGGGTAAAATTTTTTTCTTTGGTTTACTGTGTCATGCAGAACATGTAAAAGAATTAAGAATACATGTTGAGTGCATTTTGAGTTTAAATTTATTTATCACTAAAGCCCTTTCTCCTATAATGAGAGCTCTAGGTCATGGTCAACTTCCTTACTGCTTCTCCAACTCACTGGGTAGAACTTTTCTAGGTCACTCACACCTTGAGTTTTGTGTGTGTGTGTGTGTGTGTGTGTGTGTGTATGTGTGTGCGCTTTGTCTTTTTAGGGCCTCACCAGCAGCATGTGTGTGTGTGTGTGTGTGTGTGTGTGTGTGTGTGCTTTGTCTTTTTAGGGCCTCACCAGCAGCATAGGGAGGTTCCCAGGCTAGGGGTCGAATCAGAGCTGTAGCCACTTGCTTACACCACAGCAACGCCAGATCCAAGCCAGATCTGCGACCTATACAACAGCTCCTGGCAATGCAGGATCCTTAACCCACTGAGTAGGGCCAGAGATCGAACCCGCATCCTCATGGATACTAGTCAGATTCATTTCTGCTGAGCCAAGATGAGAAATCCACCAACACCTTGTTTTGAATGGGAACATTTCAATTCTTTCAGCTTTTCTTTTGTCACACTCGTCTGGGTCTGAAGTCATACCTTTCATCTTAAATAGGCTCCCAAACTTCTTTTTCAAGTTTCTGGGATTTTGAACCAGGTCCCAGATCTCTGGATTATTTTGGCAATATTTAAAAGTTCTGGCTGTGGTTGTGGGTTTTAATTCCAAGGTTATTTCTGGGACCTGTGGATTTCCCTTTCATTTAATGAGATTCCTACTGATAAAAAAGTTATGTTTTGTTATATCCAGATAATCTTAGATATTATGACAAAAGAAATGGTCTTTATCTGCTCATTTGCCATGTAGCTGGATTCAGAGCACTTTCCTATTCAGTTTTTAGCAAATCAAGAGAATAATATTTATTGAACATAAAATAATTTGGAAGACATTTTTATATAAGGTAAATGTCACCACTTTGACACATTTCCCTGATAAAACATTTTGCAAGAAAATCTGGTATTTAAAATACACATTTATATACCCTTGTATGTCTTAGTCTGGGCTACTATAACCAAATACCATGGGCTGAGTGGTTTAGACACAACAGAAATGTATTTTTCAAAGTTCTGGAGACTGGCAAATTCAGTGCCTCATGAGAGCCTGTTTTATGGTTGGTAGCCTGCAGTCTACTCTCTGTGTCCTCACAAGACAAGAGGCCAAGAGGGAGCTCCCTGGGGTCTCTCTTATCAAGGTACTAAGCCCATTCATGAGGATTCTGCCTTTGTGACTTAATCATCTCCCAAAGTCCCACCTCCCAATATGATTAGGATTCAACATATGAATCTTGGAGTGACACAAACATTCAGTCTACGACAATATCTGTATGTATATTCTTACAAAGTAAAATATTTCAATTTTTTATCCTCCTGTGGTCTATAACGTGGTTTCAGTTTCTTCAAAATGGTGATAGATTTCAATATCAATAGTATTTAACTTTTTCAGATTTGCAAACTGTAAAAACATATAATAGACTCAGTTCTTGTTACAAACACAAAGAACTGTGGACACAAAGAGTCTGACTAAATATTTTAGAGGAAAATATGACATACTACACATCAATGTTTGCTATTATTTAAAAGAAAGAAAACAAAACTGGAAAATTGGTAGACTTTGGTCAGAACTCCTAAATCCAAGTTCTGACCGTCTTTTTAATTAGTTAGTGATCTTGGGAACCTCATCAAACCTAGGTCCCTCATTTGGGAAATGGGGCCAGTAATTTGAGTAAGTCATAGTGTCATGAGGAACCAATTAATATAAATACTGTGAAATCATTATAAAACAATATCTGAAATTCAGTTATCATCATCATTATCCTATTAGTTATTATACTTTTAAACAACGTTTGATTTCTTATGTGGACAAACAATAAAGGAAATTATCATATTTACTATTGTAACTCAGTGGGTTAAGGACTCAGCGTCCTCTGTGAGGATGTGGGTTCCATCACTGGCCTCACTCAGTGGGTTAAGGATGCAGTGTTACCACAAGCTGCGGCATAGGTTGCAGATGCAGCTCTGATCCCATGTTGCACGGGTTGTTGGCATAGGCTTCATTTGCAGCTCTGATTCAACACCTGGCCAGGGAATTTTCATATGCCACAGGTGTGGTCGTTAAAAATAAATAAAAATAAAGGAAATTATCTAGAAATGTACGCAACTATAAATTTGAAAGATTAAATGGGAGTGCTGTCTACAAATGGGAAAGTTTTGTGAAAATTAATTAAAATATCACCTGTTAGTCATTTACATTGGTTAATAACATCCAAAATAAATTCTGGTAATCTGCTTGTCCTATTCTATAAAAATCTTGTGCCTATGACTTAACATATGATTTGACATATGACTTAAATTCTTTAAGTGTAAATAATCATGGCACTTAATTACATTACTGTTTATAAAATAACAATAACTGGAGAATTCAAAAATTAAAAATCAAACACAAGTATCTACCACTAATAACAGCTGCATTAAGGAGAACCCATCAAAGCCTTTTGAACAATAACAATTACAGCAACAACTTGAAAATACATGGAATTACAGAGGCCTCAGTGATAAAATTTAACTTTAATACTTGTTATCAGAATAGAATTAGCTTACAAATTACCTTACATGCAAAGTAGATACCCTGCCATAAGATTTGATCATAACCTATTGTGGTAATCTGTCTCTGAGAGTTATTTAATATGATGGCATTAAATATTGAATTCCTATTATTAACACTCCTAATTTGATTTTCATGCCCACCAAGAAACCTTCAAATATGAAAGCTGGCATTTTCTACTCAGTACCCCAGGCAGAAATTGAACATTGGACTACCCTTTTTATTCTTATTTTTTTTTTCGCTCTGTAAACTAATCATATTGTTATTCTGGTTAATTACATCAAGCTCGGTTAATCTGTGACTATCTCAGAAAAACAGCACCCTGATGTTTATAAATTAGCCTGCTTTTCCTGTTATGAACTCTGAACTAAGGTTAAAGTGAAAGCTTAGAGGAGAAAACTTTCTGGGAAGCCAGCCAGACATCCTCAGTGACTGCATCACTGCATGTTGAATGCATCTTTTCAGAATGTTCTCCAAGTAGCATATGTATGATTCATTTAATCAATATTGATAAATACTTATAGAATATCTTCTGTATTGAAGAGTAATTCTGATCAGAGGCTCTGGACTCAGATTGCTTATTAGTTACTGAGCTCCATTCTACTAGAAACTGGAGAATTTGAGACATATTTATGTGGTTTAAAAAAATATTATTCTAATCCTTATTCTGGGGGGGAGAGTGGTTGTTTTGGTTTTGGTTTTTTTACTGTACCGGCGGCATAGGGAAGTTCCCAGGTCAGGCACTGGATCTGAGCCACAGTAGACGTCTAAGCCACTGAAGTGCCAACCAGATCCTTAACTTGCTAAGTCACAAGGGAACTCCTCTAATATTTGAATAACTTTCCCACAGTGTTAAAAAAATAAATTGAGTTTACAGAGTTAGAAGAAGAAGTAATACTGCCTACAAGGAGAATGCAGTATACTCCAAGCATGGAAAAGCATAGGGTAAGTTTAGGTGATATCATCCTTCTCACCATCATCATTCTCATCGTCATCATCATTATTAAACAAGTGTACAAAGCACAAGGATTTAAATACAAATAACATTTTTCCTGAAACATCTAGCCACCAGTGTATTCAGGAACAAAGAAAGAACAAATATAAATGTAAGGGTAAACAACCTATTGTGAAATGAAAATAAGTGTCTATTTTACAACTCTCCCATGGGGCACAGAATCCCCCTGGTCAATAACCACTATTCTAGACACACTGCCCATAAACTTTAAATATACTACCGAAGAAAATACTTTTATTTCTCTTTTACCTGGCATTTTGAAACCTTACTATTGTTACAGGATTTTACTCACTTGAAAAGTAAGTCATATATTTGGATGTACAGAAACAGTTTTTAAAGAAAGTATTATTTGTTTGGGGGCTGCAAAGATTTTGTGAGATGGAGAACAGAGAGGGTAGGAGTTGGGAATATAGGGGAGTGGATTAGCCCAAAGGAACAGAGCAAAGACTTGGTTCTGTGGATCTGTGAAAAGTTCCTATCTTGTTTGACGGATTCCAACTAAATAAGTATGATCAATGCTTAGGAAGTCTGAGGCATGCAGAGCAAGATGAATTATTAAGCTTCAGAGTAAGACAGAGTAAGGCAAACACTTCTTATTCATCTGAATATGTTCTGTATATTTTGTAGGATCAAACAATGAAAGTTACCCAAATAGGTAGTAAGTTCCTCCTGGACAGAATTTGACACTATCGTATGAAACAGCATTAATTCAGATTGGTGCATAAAAAGTACATGATTCCCTCTAACCCTTGTTTGACAAATCAGTTAAACATCAAATAACCGAGATTTATTATAAAGGTTTATAATCTATTCATTACAACCATTTACTGAGTACTTACCATGTGCTGGGAAAGAGCTACTCTGCTGAACCATGGGATGTGTGCTAAACACCTTTACCTCCATATACAAATAAGAAATATGAGGCTCAGAGACTTTGGATTTCAGATTTTTCAGAATAATTCTTTTTCACAGAACTCAGTGAAATATAGTTAAGGCACCCAAACGTTGGGCGATGAACTTCCAGTGGCATTTGGTAAGAACATTTATTACATAATGTATCAATCTGATTCCAGTAACTTTGTGCTCATATTACAACTCTAAAGAGTCAACATTTTTTATGTAGCGTTAAAATCTTGTCACCATATTGCACTTCTACAGGCCCTTAACAATACGGAACAATCAAGATTTCTAATTTCTCTCTTCCCTTTTTTCTCTCTACTGTTCTCATGCTGTCTCCTCAATTTCATTAGTGAATTAGAAATCTCAGAGAATTCTGAATCTCAGTGTTTTGTCATCTAATATAAAAGATAAAAAAAAAATCCTAGTTGCCAGATATATTTGAAGGCTACAAGTTGATTTGAAGATGTATGCATCTTCATGAGTGAAATTAATATTGAAACATCAAATTATAGTCTAAACTCAGATTTTAAATATTATGACTTGAAAGTTTACAAAAACTGAAAAGCACACTTTACTTTGAAGCACCAAGAGAATTCAATGCCAAACTTAGATGGCAGGATATTAGTCTTATGATAGATCTGAATTCTTAAATATAAGAATTACAAAAACCAAGAATAAACAATAAGATTCAATGAGTAAAAATGTACATCTCACTACATACCACATATCAGAGTTATGTGTCATTACACAAACCTGCAGTCACACAAATATCCCATTCAGCCACAGAAAATCAGTGTCTAATTTGCAGTTTTATTTCCATACACCATTGCTCACGTTGTATCCCCTTAACTTTTTCATAAGTTCACCCATCTCCTGATCACCTATCTTTCAATTCCCTTCCCTTCCTTTAAAGACTGTCTCAGATGTCATACAAACACTCCCTATCCCCCATTGTTGTTAATTACATTTCTTTTCCTTCAGACTTTCCAGCTGACCTAAAATTGTATATAAATATCATTTGTAGCCTTGTCTATTCTTTAAAGACAGGAACAATGTCTTATATATAGTTTTAATACTGATAACTCCCGGGACAATGCCTTACTGATAGCTATGTTTAAGAAATGTTTATTGATGATAATTTGAGTTATCACATATGGCAGAGTATTTTTCCCTTGTCTCCCTCCCTCTTCTTCCTAAAATTTTGTGAATTAGTTATGGAATATAAAAAGATACATTCTTTAGAATAATATTATATGGAAGATGCTATGAAGGATTGAGGGTTTGATATTATAAAAGTTTGATTACCTTAGGTCCCATATCCTGAAAAGACCATCAAGGGTCCATTTTTATTCACCATTCTCCCTCCTTGTATGCCACTTGAGGATTCAAAATTTATTGAATACTCTGATACTATCTTTTGTCTTTGCAATAACATCATTTCACCTCGTTTGATTCACAGAATATGTTTGTGAAGAGTTCTGTTTCCTGGCACCAGAAAGTCTTTCCTATGACAGGAAGGAAAATGGCACCAAAAGTTCAATAGCAAGAATCCATTATATTAACTTATGAGAGGAAATGGCTTCACCAGAAATTATTTCCACTCACAGAAATATCAAGATTATCTTTGCTCTTTCTTCCTTAGTTTTTTTATGCTTAATTTTACTTCAACCCAACTACGCAAACAATTATAACTTGATCCATTGTGAAGAAAACAATGACTACTTTGAACATACCATGTCACTCCAGCTTCAAATTCAGTAAGATCATTCTTTGCTATCTCAGAACCTGATGCTCATCACTGATTCAGAAACAAGGCATCTATTTTTTTTTTTGGATGTATTATTTCTGTCAGAAAACACAATGCCCTAGGGAAAACACTTCTCCTTCTACTTTGTCAAGCCAGTAGCTAATGACCTCTAAACGAATACCAAGGCATTAAAAATTACGTTAAAATGCTACTGAGCTTTTATAAGATATATAAAATATGTCTTATAAAAATTATAAATATATATACAAGCCAATTAGAAAATAAATTCAATCACACTCTCACAAAATAAGTCTTTAGCATGTACTAATTTCCACTCCTTAGATAGCAATGGAAGTGCTACATATGACAAATAAAATATTTTTCTCAATTTAACAGTAAATTGATACTGTTCTATAACACTTCTGAAAAATATCAAACTCATGTATATATTGATAGATGGGTGAATGTATAGATGATGGATAGATAAAAGCAAGTTTGACCCCAGCATTTGATAATTTTGAATTCTTTGATTTAAAAATACTAATTTAAAAATCATGTTTGAGTGGTAATAACTGTTTTAAGTGAAATTAGACTTGAAGAGTAATAACTGAATATTTCATGGAAAATATGAGACTTGAGTGATCCTCTAAGTCTAAGCTGTACCAGGAGAGTCAACTTGAAAACAAGGGAATGTGCAAGACTGAGCACCCAAGAGAATTGTGGGCTGAAGTAAATATAGTATGAGTTAAGTAGTTCTGAGAAATGAGATGGGAAAAAAAAGTAGTGGGACCAGATTTTGGAGGATATAAAATCCAGGTAGAGTTGTGCTATGTAGTAAAAAAAAAAAAAGTATGTATATATATACATATGTACATACAAAGACACATTCATTTGTACTCGAGATGCTTTTCTGTGAATTCAGAATTATTTTAAAACACATGATGATTTAGAATTAAATACTGAGATTTTTTTCACAAGAGGATCTATATGTAAAAGAATAAAGAGAGTTGCTTGAAGTGCACAGCGATGGAAAGATTTAGTCACTTATTTGTGTCCTAGCCTTAGCAAAGATTGTGAAATTAAATGGGCCATTTCTTGTGCTCTCCTACCCCCACTTATGTCTATAATATAACATAACACAATGCTTCTTTAATTGCACATGAGACCTTATTATGGAAAGAAATCTTCATAAATTTTTATTCATCAGGGCTGTGTTGTAGTATCTGCATATTTCTAATGATATTTCTTGTATCAAACTTAATTATTGCTTCAACAATATAAGTAGAATGTATATTAAAACAACTCTCAGGAGAAAATAACTCGCAAATGTGTAGCAAAGGTTTAAAAATTTTGTATTCTCTAAATGAGAAATCATTTTTAATCTAACTGAAAAAATAATCTCATCCATAAATAAATTACAAAGATATCCAGTAAAATATTACTTCTAACAGAAAATATAATGAAAAGGATCTAAAAGTCCAATACGAGAATATAGAAAATACTAATTATGTTTTACCTATGCCACTGAAATACTTAGTAGGAAGTCTTTAAAGGCAATGAGGTAAAAAGATAAGACACAGAGCCAAATAAGGAAAAAAATGCTACTTAAACACACACACAGAGTTCCCGTCGTGGCTCAGTGGTTAACTAATCCAACTAGGAACCATGAATTTGCGGGTTCGATCCCTGGCCTTGCTCAGTGGGTTAAGGATCTGGCATTGCCATGAGCTGTGGTGTAGGTTGCAGACGTGGCTCGGATCCTGCGTTGCTGTGGTTGTGGCGAAG
>PVHT021183727.1:17689311-17705153 GCA_004024745.2 Catagonus wagneri
ACACACACACACACACACACACACACACACACAGACACACACAACCTAGGAACAAAAACAACCACCAATAGCTCCTGTGGTAGAATTGCAAGTTAATCATATCATACTCTGGGTGAATTCTCATTATCCTAAATTTATTCTCACTCATTATCTGGATAGTTGAATAAGGGACTCTATTTTCCACACTCCCCCAGTTTGCCAGTCTGTAAATAAAATGTTCAGTTTTTCAGATTTAACCTGTTCACCTGGTTCTCTAAGAGGATGTCTGGATGTAGGCATGGGAGAAGAGTTTAATATGTGGGAAGAAAGGGGACTCGACTAGCTGTTTGGATGGTGCAGTATCCTCCACTGCTAGGCAGAGGTTCACCTCTGTGCTCCTGGAGCTGCGTGATGTCCAGTAGGCATATTGCGGTTTTATCCCTGGGTGGTTAGCAGGATTTTGGCTGGATGCATATATGTGGAACTCCCTTTCCAAAGTTTTGCATTGGAAGCACAGCTGAAGACATCTGCCTTCAACATCCTCTTCTTCAAAAATCTAGACTGTAAAGGACTTACTTCCTTTATCTTTCCCCGACTGAATCTTTCTTTATATAAGATTCTATGAACAGCTCTTAATGCCTGCTATTAGATGTTATAAAAGAAGAAATAAAGGCATTAAAAAATAACTTTCTCTTGACTTTAACTCAATGCACTGTCCTATTTAGATGTCAAAACCCTAATATTAAGTTTTTTCTTTTACATTTTTTATAAATCAACTGTAATTCTCTTTCAGGCAGGAGGAAGCCATATTTTGATTAGATAATGTTGCTTCTCTTTGAAAAAGCAAAATGGAAAAAATGATTTTTTACATTAATGTTGTTATACCAACAACAAATGATCATAAATCAGATGTGATTTAGATGACTTCTTTGAATTACATAATTTAATCCTAAAAGAGTCTATTGATCTGGTCATTATTAGAATGTTCATTTTTATTAGCCTTTCAGGGATTAAACAAGTTCCTAAATATGGATGACAGAATTATTAAGGGACTACCTGGCTCTCAGCTGAGCATACTTCCTCAACAAAATAAAAATTACAAAATATACTAATAAATTTTTATGTACTCAATGCTGTTAACTATAGGCTCCATGCACGTTATACAGCTGATATGTAGAACTTACTCATCTTGTATAACTGTAACTTTACATCATTTGAACAACTGTCCATTTCTCCTCCCCACCCCCTGGTAGCCTTCATTTTCTTTTCTGCTTCTGTAAGTCTGACTATTTTGGATGCCTTTTAAAACACTCATCTGGGTACTATTAGAGTCTTCATTTGTATTAGTCTTTCAGTGATTTAGTAAATTCCCTGGTGTGAATGACAGAGCTATTAAATGTAAAAAACACATATTCGTTCAACTGTGACCGACTTATTTCACTTAGTACAATGTCCTCCAGGTGCATCCATGTTGTAGCAAATGTTAAGATTTCCTTCCCTTTTTTAAGACTGAATAACATTCAACGTTATGTACATTTTCTTTATCTATTCATTTGTAGATGGGCATTTGGATTATTTCCATGTCTTGGCTATTGTGGGTAAGGATGCAATAAGCACTAGAGTACAGATAGCTCTTCAAGACTGATTTCAATTATTTGGGGTATATTCTGAGGAATGGGATTGCTAGATTATTTGGTAGTTCTATTTTTGATTTTTTTTTCAGTAATGGTTACAGATAATGGCTGCACCCTTTTACAATCCCATCCACCAACCCTAACCCTAACAAGGGTCTTAATTTCCCCACATTTTTATCATTATTTATTATCCTTATTTTTTTGATAATAGCCATTCTGACAGGTGTGGGGTGATATCTCATTGTGGTTTTGATTTGTATTTCCCTGATGATTAGTGATGTTGAGCACCTTTTTACATACCTATGCGTCATTTGCATGTCTTTTTTGAAGAAATGGCTATTCAAGTACAAACTTATCAAATCATGTACGTTACATATGTACAGTTTTTTGTATATCAATTATCTCAATAAAAGTGTTTTAAAAAGCTTTAAAAAGCCTTTAGAAGAATATAAATGAAAATGCAATATTCCAAATATTTAACTCTGAAGAACAGAGATTTTGCTATCTTGTGCTTTTCTTCTCACTTTTCCTTTTCTAAATTCTCTAATATTCAATAAGAAAAAAATAACAATATTAAAAAGACTTTTCTCAGTCTTTAAAAACATTCAATTTTGTAACTATGTATAAGATAATACAGTCTGATACAAATCATTGTTTATAATTATAATTATTTTCAATGTTTATCAATAAATAAAAATCTGATTCAAAATTTTGATTATTACTAAGATTTTTGATAAATTTTTGCCAAATCAGATTGGACAAAGTGTATTTAACTTTATTTTCTTCAGTGGAGCCAGAGCTTATTTGTTTCACCAAATTTGGTATTCTCTTTTAATTTTATTTTATTTATGTATTTATTTATTTATTTATTTTAGGGCCACACCCATGGCATATGGAGTTTCCAGGCTAGAGGTCAAATTGGAGCTGTAGCCACTGACCTACACCACAGCAAAGCCAAATCTGAGCCAAGTCTGCTGCCTATACCACAGCTCATTGCAACACTGAATCCTTAAGTCACTCACAGTGAGGGCAGGAATTGAAACTGTGTCCTCATGGATACTAGTTAGATTCATTTCCGCTGACCCAAAATGAGAACTCCAGTGTTCCCTTTCTATATTTTAGCTAAGATAATTATTTGTGGTATATAATTATTAATATAGTGTATTTCTTTTAATTTGAATATTAGGTTTAAGTTGCTTATTAAGGATATTAACTCTGATATCTTAGAATATTTTTCCTCATTGTATTTAATCTAGATTTGTAAAATATATTAACATTACATGTATTTTTACCATCAGAAAAAAAACTTTAAAAATGCCTAAGTTCTGTTCCTATAGCACTCTGAAAAGACACTCTCTTACCTTCTCCCTTAAGTAACACTTAGCAGCTCATTCATAGTCATTACCATTTATTTATGATCTCTTTGAAATTATAGGAGTTCCCATCGTGGCTCAGGGGAAACAAATCTGACTAGTACCCATGAGGACGCAGGCTCGATCCTTGGTCTTGTTCAATGAGTTAAGGAACCAGAGCTGCAGGGAGCTGTGGTGCAGGTCGCAGATGTGGTTTGGATCTGGCATTGCTAAGACTGTGGCATAGGCCAGTAGCTACAGCTTGAATTTGACCCTTAGCCTGGGAACGTTCCTATGCCATGAGTGCCGTTCCCAAAAAAAGCAAAATTTTATTCATGCAGACTTTCATTTTATAATTCAAAATAAATAGGATATTCAAGAATACAAAAAATGATGGCAGCCCAAAGAGGAGGTACTTCAGATAACTAATACATCTTTTAGTCATTTTAAAAATCTTACCAGTAAAGAATCATCTTTTTAAATTATTTAAAGAGACAAACCTTCACAGTCGCTAAAGCATACATAATTGTTCAAAAATTCTCTTTTCTACATTAAATCTTTCAGTCCACTACACTGGTGATAGTATCAAGACATTTTATTGGTTCAATTAAAAGTTTCAGTTATAATTCATGTAAGTTCTACTCTAAGTGAAATAATTTATGCTAATTTTAAATCTAAATGAAATTATAGTAAATTTTCTAAATTTCATATGACAGAAAATTCTGAATTAGGCACCAGATTTTACTCACATCCCACTTTCTTATTACCATTCCGCATGACTCATCTTTTCTTCCAAAAATATTTTTAAACTTCCCAAAATAATAATGTTGTTAATAAGTGGTATTTATTGAGTGTTAACTAAATGTAAGAAAATATTTTAAGTATTCTATCTTCATGAACTAATTTAACCTACATGGCAGCATCCTTCTCATGGTCAGAGAATGTGCAATGAAGTCAGAAGACTTCCTACCTCATTCATTAGCAGTCTCTCTTAGGGCTTTTCACAGTCTCCTAACCTCTTTATGTATGAGGGAATATCAGTCTGGAGGTCAGAAGACCATCTTGGCTGCCAGTGGCCTAAACTCAAAGAATGAGCATGCTTACATTAATACGTGTCTTAAACTCTTAGAGGAAAACATAGGCCAAAAACTCTCTGACATAAACCACAGCAGTATCTTCTCAGATCCACCTCCTAGAGTAAGGACCATAAGAACAAAAATAAAGTGGGACTTAATTAAACTTAAAAGTTTTGGCACAGTAAAGGAAACCTTAAACGAAACAAAAAGACAAACCACAGAATGAGAGAAAATATTCGCAAATGAATCGACTGACAAGGGATTAATCTCCAGAATTATAAACACCTTCTGTAGTTCAATACCAAAAAACAAACAACCCCATCAAAAAATGGGCAGAAGATCTGAACAGATAGTTCTCCAAAGAAGACATTCAGATTGCCAAAAAATACATGAAAAGATGTTCAACATCACTAAATATTACAGAAATGCAATCAAAACCACTATGAGGTACCGCCTTACACCAGCCAGAATGGCCATCATCAAAAAGTCTACAAACAATAAATGATGGAGAGGGTGTGGAGAAAAGGGAATACTATTACACTATTGGTGGGAATGTAAAATTGTTCAACCACTGTGGAAAACAGTATGGAAATTCCCTGGAAAACTAAAAATAGAATTACCATATGATCTAGCAATCCCACTCCTGGGCATCTATCCAGAGAAAACCATGCCTCAAAAAGATACATGTACTCCAACGTTCACTGCAGCACTCTATACAATAGCCAGGACATGGAAACAACCTAAATGCCCACTGACAGAGGAGTGGATAAAGAAGTTGTGATACAAATACACAATGGAATATTACTCAGCCATCAAAAGCAAAGAAATAATGGCATTTACAGCAACATGGATGGACCTAGAAATTACCAAGCTAAGTGAAGTCAGCCAGACAGTGAGACATCAACATCAAATGCTATCACTTACATGTGGAATCTAAAAAAAAGGCCCAATGAACTTTGCGGAACAGATACTGACTCACAGACTTTGAAAAACTTATGGTTTCCAAATGATACAGGTTGGGGGGGGTAATGCCCTGGGGGTTTGGGATGGAAATGCTATAAAACTGGTTTGTGATGATCGTTGTACAACTATAAAAGTAATTGAGTAATTAAAAAATACTGTTTAAAAAAAAAGAATGACCATGCTGCTTTCCTTTCTGAGGGCTATAGGAAAATTCCATTCCCCTGCCTTTTCCACCCTCTAGCATCCTTGGATGTAGTCCCCTTCTTCCATCTTTAAAGCCAAAACGGCATCTCCCTGAACACTTTTCTGTGGTTGTAACTCTCTCTGATATGTTCTTTTATTTCCTTCTTCCACTTTGAAGATGGTTTGTGATTACATTTGGCTCCCAGTGAGTGAAACAGGTGAGGGAATTAAGACTGACAAATTTCCAGTTACAAAATAAATGAGTCCCAGGGATGAAACATTCAGCAGGGGAAATGTAGTCAATAGTATTACATCATCTTTGTATGATGACAGATGGTAACTAGACTTACCATGGTGATCACTTTGAAATGTATGGAAATATAGAATCACTGTATTGTACACCAGGAAATATTATAGTGTTGTAGGTCAATTATACTTCAACAATAAACTCAGAGAAAAAGAGATCAAATTTGCCATTACCAGAGGCAGGGGGGTAGGAGAAATTGGAGGAAGGTAGTCAAAAAGGTACAAACTTCCAGGGTAAGTGGATAAATAAGATAAATGAGTACTAGGTATATAATGTACAACTTTACATATATATATATATGTATGTGTGTGTATATATATATATATGTATATATATATACAGATACATAATACATATATAAAATTAATACTGCTCTACCCTAATTTTAGATATATAAATACATACATATATATACATATATATAAAATGAATACTTCTCTGTTATACATCAAAGTTGTTAAATCTTTTTGTCTTTTTAGTTCTGCATCTGCAGCATATGGAGGTTCCCAGGCTAGGGGTTGAATCGGAGCTGTAGCTGCTGGCCTACACCACAGTCATAGCAATGCAGGATCCCAGCTGTGTCTGTGACCTGTACCACAGCTCAAGGCAACAGTGTATCCTTAACTCACTGAGCAAGGCCAGGGATCAAATCCACATCCTCATGGATACTAGCCATGTTTGTTAACCACTAAGCCATGACAGGAACTGCAAAATAATAAATCTTATAGAGTTCTCAACACAAGGAAATTTTTTTCTTTTATTTTGTATCTGTATGAGATGATAGATGGTCACTAAACTATTTTGGTAATCATTTCATTATGTGTGTTATGTCTAATAATTACGCTGTACACATAACTTATGCAGTGCTATGTTTCAATTACATCTCAAACTGGAAAGAAAAAAATCTACATAGCAAATTTTATGTGGCACATATTATCATTCTCAGTTCCCAGAGATGGAAACCGAGGCCCAGTATTAAACACCTCTTTATTAATTTCAAAACTAAAAAATGAGACTAAGCCCAGCCAGTCTGAGGTTCGAGGCTTTTTTGAATTTTCAAATTCTTTATAGTGATATAAATTCTCATGCTTTAACACCATTCCCTTTTCCATCCTATTGGCAATTCTACATGTTAGGTGTTTTAGGCAGAGACACTAGTTTAAATCTGACAGACAGGAAGTGATGTTCTGAACAAGAAAGCTTTCCACGTCTTTTAAATTTGATGTTGCATGTCTTTTTCACTTTTTCATTCTCTCTCTTCTTCTGCTCCAGGCCTCCAGACATTTGTCTTTTCTCTGGTCCAGTTTCACTGATAGGCAGAACCAACTTTGCAAAAGCTTTTCAGACAAGCAGACATACAAACTAGTAACAAGAAAGTGTCATGACTAGATTTACATCAGAAATGATAGGAAACACTGACAAGAATACTTTAGAAGCAGGCATTTGTGTCTGATGACAGTAAAAAATGATGAGAAACAATTCAGCAATCAAAATGCTGATTTTTTTTCTGAATGGACAGACTAAAGACTGAAGTGATGAATCTCATCTTAGTCTTTTTTTTACATAGATATATAAATTTGCTTCATTTGGATACAAATATCTAGCTCAATAAAGGACAGAAAGATATAATATTTAGGCACCAATTCAAGTGGTAATTATTCTTTATCTGGAATACAATTTTAAATCTGCTAATAAACTTAATAACTTTTGTTATTATATTGAGGTTTAAAAGTTTATTTGTCAATTAAAATGGTCAATTGAACAAACAGTTCAATTTTGATCTTAGACTATTTTGACATGTGTTGATGCATTTTTGATTCAGTAATTCAGGATATCTTTCAACTATGCTCATAGAGTTGTTGTTTATTGTATTTATTTATAACTTTTTAAATGGCATACTTAAAATTACAATGCCTAATGTACATACTCTTAAGAGAATGCATTTATGGTTCATTAAGGGAGTTAAAAAGGGGGGTAGAGCAACATGTGACACACAGTAAACAAAACATGGATATTAGGTATTATCTTCATTATCACTGCTATTTGTTGCATGCAAGATAATACAGTATAGTCATAGAAAAGGTCATCTGAGCACTTAGATCTATGAACTCCTGAGAGGCAAGGGAAGCAGGGAAAGGATACTTAGCAATGAGGACAATTTTTGTTCCAACTGCAACGGTTGTCAACATAATAAATGTAATTCTGAAGAGTTGGGGCAGAAAAAATGTTTTTTGGGGGGAATTTTTAGCTCCCTCTTTCATTTGTCGCTCTATCTCAAATTAGGAAACAAATAGTATTTAAAGGGCATGTGTTTCCATTTAGCCTTCAATTGGGATGTTATTTAAATTACCCCCAGAGGAATAAAAACACATGTTGTTGAAAAACAAAACAAATCACAATAATCAAAAGCAAAACAAAACAGAAATCCAAAAAAGAAAACTAACATGCTTAAAAACCTTTCTTGTTCACAACCTCCAGTCCATATGCTTAAGTCTATTGTGTCTTGATCTAAGCAGAGATGCGGAACAGATGGTATGTTGGTGGGAAGCTTAGTTAAGCCAATCTTCTGTTAAGAAAGATTGCTGCTACCCATATTTCTGATTTATTCTAACCAATTTTAATGTGAATCTTAAATGGCAAGTGTGACAACATGAGCAATTAAATATTTGTGATGCTCTAAATCTTGATGACCATTTATGGACATAGTCACATTAAAAAAAAAATAACTAGATCTGTTGTTAACGCTGATTTTTTTTTTTAATCTCAGTGTGTAAGCACCATTAGGACAGAATCACTACCCACCATTTTCACTACTCTTCTATTTGCCACATATTTTTTAATTCAGTCTTAGAAAAGTTGCAAGAACTGAACAGAAAACAGTTGTCTATCCTTCACCTAGATTCATCACGTATTAAAATTTTGCAACATTTGCTTTTTTTCTGTCAATGAATATATACACACGTACTTTTAGATTATTAGAAACATCTGCAAGCAAATTATAGACATCACTATTCCTTATCTCCTCAGTGTGTACCTACTCAGAAGGACATTCTCTTTCATTACCATAGTACAAAAAAAAAAAATCGAGAACATATAATATTGATACACTGTTATTTTCCCACTGATGGACTTTGCAATTATTTTCATATTCCTGATGGAGAAATACTATACCTTCCATTTTGTTGCCCTGTGTTTTTAGTTTCATTTACTTTGGAAGTCATGAATCAGTGTTCTGACAAGAAAAGACAGTTTGTAGAAATCTCGTTTGGGGAGTTCCTGTTGTGGCTCAGTGGTTAACGAACCTGACTAGCATCCATGAGGATGTGGGTTCTATTGCTGGGCTCGTTCCGTGGGTTAAGGATCCAGTGTTGCCATAAGCTGTGGTGTAGGTCACAGATGCAGCTTGGATCCCGCATTGCGATGGCTCTAGCAAAGGCTGACAGTTGCAGCTCCAATTGAACCCCTAGCCTAGGAACCTCCATAAGCTGTGGGTGTGGCCCTAAAAAGACCAAAAAAAAATCTCTTTTTGGGGTTTATCAATTTTCCAGCTGATGAGGTTTAGATTTAGCATTTTCATCAGGAATACCACATAAATGTGATATATTCTTACTGAATTCCAATAGGAGACATTTGACGCCAGAGTGTCCTATTATTTGTGTTGTTAACTTTGATCATTTGGTTAAAATGATGTCTGACATCTTTGAAATTAAATGTATCTAACATTTTCTTGTTTGTAATTTATAAGTAGTATGTAGTGAGGTGGTATAAATATCCTGGTCCTGTTCCTGTTTTATCCAGTGGATTTAACGTCCGTCCATTTTTATAGTAATATTAACCCTTCTACATTACTAGTTAGCCTTGTACTTTAAGAGTTCTACCCCCTGTTTTATCATATATTGAATGAATCTGAAATAATTTATATATAATTTATATATATGTGTGTATATCCACATATATATATATATACATATATACACCCTTCTCTGTACATGCAAGTAAGTTGGTTTTTCAAAGAAGAAAGTAACATACAGCATGAAAAAGTGGCAAAGAAATGATCTAAGTTAATGGCAAGTATAAGGACAGAAACCTTATAAATGTAAGAAAGTAAGTCCTGGTATAGCAAATACTCAAGTTATTTGTTCAGTTAAGTATATTTGAGGAGAATTAAGATGTTACAATTTTATGAAAGTCAGGGAGTACAATTTTTCCAGAACTGTTTAGCTTGGCCAAATGTTAATGATTTAAAGGTAACAGAGGTGAGAAATTAGCTGATTTACCTGTGAAAGTAATTGGTAACAAATGCAGAATTTTTGTGGTAATGAAAATATTTTTAAGGGACCATCAGCAAAATCAGTAAAAAATAAATCAATTATATTTAGACCAATTTTCCAGGAGAGGTCATGGTAAAGATAGAAAAAAATGGTTGTAGCTAAAATAGGTAAAGCAACATGTTTGGGTTTTTGTTTGTCGTGTTTTGTTTGTTTCTTTAGAAAATAGGAATGTGTGTGAGCAACTTCTGGGTGTCTGTAGAGATGATGTACCACAGATAATAAAGAAGTAGAAGGGAAAGAAAAAGCAAAGTCCTACAGATGTGAGGTGTTAAATCAGCAATTCCTGGCACAATTTCAGTCCTCTGATTATTCAGTCGAGTTGGGAAGAGAGAGTTACAAAGAGTGCACTAAAATATCTAAAGAAAAAAGCCAGGTATAATATATTTAAATGGCCCATCATGGTTGACGTAGGGTTTTCTTTCACCTACGTAGTCATATTTAACTATCATAAAAACCTACTGAGGGAGGTAACTTATTCTTATCTTTACCTCTGAACTATGTTTCTTGGAGTTATGAATCATACAGTACAGATGAAGAAGACCTGGTCCTTTAGTCCAATTTGAGGAGGTGTACTTGTGCATATGTTGTAGGAGGTAAAATCATGGATGATTTTGTCTTTTAAATTGTCTTCAAAAAGTGAAAAGTTTCCCATAGTTATACAAGGATAAAAAACACGTGATAGAATTTAGATGCTATGCAATGAAAGGCGGAGGCAAGAACATGTACAGTGTGTTAAGGGAAAGACAAGTTGACTGGTGGTGCTGACACACTTCTGCCTCTTTTCTGTGCTTCCAGGAGGTTGGGTGTTTACGTCTGCTGCAGCTCCCAGCAGTGCACAGGTGCCCTTTCAGCACCTCCACCAGACTGTGCCCTCTGCAAACAGGGATGCACTTTCCTTCTTTTTATCTCTACCACCAAACACAGAGCTTTGTACCCAAGGTGTATTGGTCGACTAGATGATAGATATAAGAGATGAAGCTGAAAAAGTCATTTGAGGAAAGGGTAAGGTTTCCAGCTTATAAAATGGTTATGTTGAAGAGTCACATGCTTCCCAGTCGTCTTGATTTAAAAGGAGGCATTTATTTTAAACCTTATAAATTAGATCTATACTTGAGAATGAATTTCCATCAAAATGGAAGTTAAGTGCTCAGAACTATGTCCCTACTTATCTTAGAGGATTTTAGTGGATTAATAAGGCTGATGAATTTAGCTTGGTTTTGCTAGACTTCATTACTGATTGAACATGGGAGAATGCAATTTTTAAAAGGACACCACATTAGAGTATAATAATGCAACTAATAATTGTTTTGGAGGTGAGGAATTATATTTTGCCTTCTAATCATTCTTTTTTTAAAAATAGGCTAGTGTTAAAATATGGTGATTAAAGACTATTATTCTTGCTTGCCCTCTTCCACGATGTGTGCGGGTTGAGAAAAGCAGAGGTGCTATAATGGAACACAAGAAATTAACATTATGGCTGATCTCTCCATGTAGAGTAAGGAAGAGACTTCAGTTCACTTGGAATTTCTGCCTTACATTGAAAAATAAACTGTGAATTCACACCAGGGACCAGCAGTGCAATTCATGCAACGGGTAGTAAACAGGACAGGTGGATATTTTAAGCCAAAATACTCTTAGTCCTACCAGGTGTGTTTGCATATCACATCTGTATGTTTCAGTGAGATGACAATGTGTGTCTCCAAGGGTGAGCTGTTTCATGTATCCAAATCAGCACTAGCAGTTAAGAGTACACTTAGGCACTGAAGAAGATTCAACTTGCTATTTTGATTATGTTAAGTCTATGTAAAGTCAATTACATATTTATGATGAGAGAAAGGGAATGGCATTGTTAAATGAAGTTCTCAAGTCATTTTGTAATTTCTTTATAATTAATTTAGTCGAGGTACTTCTAACAGTACATTTAATTTGAGGTGTCTTCGTTGCAGATTTAGAGAGCAAAGGGAAAAAAAGTCATGTAACTAAAGAATAACAGGAGATACATATGCAATTACAACTCCAAATGAAAGTGATCAAACTTTTTCAATTATAGAATGCTGAATAACCACTTAATAACTCAAATGTCCCTAGAGTGATTTTTAGATATGCATGTATTAAAATTTCTCATGCTGTAGTTCAGAGATTAGTTGTTTCACCTTATTGCAACCAAAATATGACTTTAATTTATTAACAAAAAATAATCAGGATGAGTTCTTTAGATTACAGAGGTAGGTAGAAATCTAAGGATGCTACTATAAAAGTTCCATCCCCTGGTTACTGAATGAAACACAAATCTAAGTACTGCTGTTGTAGGCACTGTGCAGATGGAATCAAGGTTGCCAATTAGCTGATTTTAAGAGAGAAATGTTATCCAAGATAATCCACTATGCCCAAAGCAATCATAGGAGCCCTTAAAGATGAGAAATGCTGTAGTGTTAGAGGAATTCAGAGGAAAAGGGGACAAAGGAGAGGGTAATATTTAAGAGAGGTGAGATAGAAGCTTGAGAAGGATTTACTTCACCATTGACTGTAGAGGGCCGAGTGAAACTTCAGGTGGCCTCTAGAAGCTGACAATGATTCTTGGTTAACAATCCGAAAATCATATCAAGGAGTTCCCAGTGCGGCTCAGTGGTAACGAACCTGGCTAGTATACATGAAGCTTTGGGTTCGACCCCTGGACTCAGTAGCTTAAGAGTCAGGCATTGCTGTGAGCTGTGTTGTAGGTACAGACCAGCTTTGATCTGACTTTGCTGTGGCTGTGCCATAGGTGCGACCCTAAAAAGCAAAAAGGCAAAGAGAAAAGTATATGAATAAAGACTCAGTCCTAAAGATGGAAGGAACTGAGCTCTACCGAAACATGAATAACTCACTTCCTTTGACTCCAGTAGGAAAGAGGGCATTACGGTCTCCTTGATTTCAGCCTTGTGATATTTGCAAAGTATCTCTGGACTTCTGACCTATAGATGCTATAAGATAAATTTGTGATCTTAAGCTGCTAAATCACTAGTGATTTATTATGACAGCCCTAGAAAACTAATGCAATTACTATTTTATTCTCAAACCCAAGAAGTTTATGACCTAGTTGAGAAATATGTCAACATTAACAATTAGGCAACTACATATCTTTGTGGATGATAAAGAGAAGCTAATGCTGCAAGACAGAGTCAATTTTTTCTTAGAACAGATGCATAAACTGCAGTTTGACCTCCAACAGATCCATTCCTATGTTGGAGAGTTCATTTACTGTAAGATTATGTAATGTCCTTTTGAAAACCCACAACTGATGTTCTCATATGCCATGAATTTTTACATCATTCTTTACGGGCAACAATTTCTAAATGTTCCTTCAAATTTTACTGTGTTTGAAAAAGACATGAGAGGCCTGATGACACTTAAATGTTTAGACTTAACAAATTATGGAACTTTTCATCATCTGGTGGATGTATTTACCAAGAATTTTTGGAAAACACCAAGAACAGTCTATCACCACAAGTATCATAGATAGGAAATAAGGGCATTTTATTAATGTATTTAAACATACCGATAAGCTTTGTACCTATGCTGGGAACAAAATTCTTATAAATGAAAATTTTTTCATTGTGTCTAACTATTGTCTGTATGTCTTTTACTACACAATTAGCATTTTAACAACAGAGACCTGGATTAAATGCTGAGCTCTGCTATTTTCCACTGTGTGACACTGGCTAAGAAGCAGAATTTTCTAAAACACAGTTCTCTCATTTGTAAAAGGAAGAATGGTAAGAGTTCCTTCCCCGGGTTGTTTAAAGGATTAATTGAGCTAATGAACAGAAAGTGATTAGCACTACATTCAATAAATGTAGTTCAGTAACCCAAACATTCAACAAATATTGAGGGAAGAGGAGACGGGATTAAGATGGCAGAATAGAAGGACTGGAGCTCAACTTCTCTCTTAAAAACAACAAAATTACAACCAAATGCTGAGCAACCTTCAACTGAATGGACTGGAAACTTTCAAAAGGATATCCTACTCCAGAAGACAAAGAGGAGGCCACATTAAGAGGCAGGAGGGGTGATTATGCAATATAAGCAACCCCATACCTCCCGGGTGGGAAGCCCCACAGACTGGAAAGTAACTGTATCACAGAGACTCATCTACAGGAGTGAGAGTTCTGAGTGCCACATCAAATCCCCATGCCTGGGGAATCTGGCACTGGAAGAAAGAGCCCCCAGAGCATCTGGCATTGAAGGCCAGTGGGGCTTGTGCACAGGAGCTCCACAGGACTGGGGGAAACAGAGACCCCATTCTTGAAAGAGGCACACAGAATTTCATGTGCACTGGGTCCCAGGGCAAAGCAAAGTTGCCATAGGAATCAGGGTCAGACCCGACTGCAGTTCTTGGAGGTTCTCCTAGGAAAACAGGGGGTGACTGTGGCTTATTGTGGGGGAAGTGCATTAGAGGCAAAGCTCTTGGGAATATTCATCAGGCTGCGTTTCTCTGGAGGTGGCCATTTTGTGAAAATCTGGCCCCACCCATCAGTAAACAGGCTGCCTAAAGAATCCCCCAGGCACACAGTACCTCTAATATCACCCAAAGACAAAGCCCCACCCCCCAGGGGGGTAGGAATAAGCCCTGCTCACCAGTGGGCAGACACCAGTCCCTCCCAACAGGAAGCCTCGGCAAGTCTCCCTACCAACTTCAACCACAAGGGAGGTAGACACCAGAAGTAACAGAGGCTACAACTCTATTGTCTGCAAAATGGTCACCACACCAAAAACCTATAAAAATGAAAAGACAGAGATTTGTAACTCAGATATGGAAGAAAGAAAAAAACCCAGAAAAAGAACTAAGTGATCAGGAGATTATCAGCCTCCAAGAAAAACTTTAGACTGTTGATGCTGAAAATGATACAAGACATTGGAAATAAACTGGAGGCATAGGTTGATAATTTACAGGAAACACTGAGCAAAGAAATACAAGATGTAAAAATTAAGCAAGAAGAGATGCAAAATATAATAACTGAAATAAAAAATTCATTAGAAGCAGCCAACAGCAAAATACAGGATGTAGGAGAACAGACTAGTGGAAATCATTGATGTGGAAGAGAAAAGAGAAAAGAGATTGAAAAGAGTCTCAGAGAACCCTGGGATAATGTTAAATGCACTAACATCCATATTATAGGGGTACTAAAATAAGAGAGAGAAAGGGACAGAAAAAATATCTGAAGAGATAAAAGCCAAAACTTCCCTAATATAGGAAAGGAAGCACTCACTCAAATCCAGGAAATTCAACAAGTACCATATAAAATACCCAAAGAGGAATACCCCGAGACACATATTAATCAGACTGACCAAAATTAAAGACAAAGAGAAAATACTGAAAGCAGCTAGGGAAAAGAAACAAATGACATACAAGGGAACCCCAATAAGTTTATTGGCAGATTTTTCAGCAGAAACTCTGCAGTCCAGAAGGGAGTGGCATGATATACTTAACATGATGAAAGGAAAAAGTTCCATATATATACAGATTCCCATAACAAAACTTCAGGGTAATTGCAAACCAAAAATCTACAATTGATACACAAACAAAAAAAGTCAACTCAAATACAACACTAAAGATAGTCACCAAACCACAAGAGGAGAGAACAAGAGAAGGGAAGTAAAAAGAGCAACAAAAACAAATCCAAAACAGTTAATAAAATGGCAATGAGAACATACATATCAATAATAACCTTAAATGTTAATGGACTAAATGCCCCAACCAAAAGATATATACTGGCTGAATGGATACAAAAACAGGACCCATATATACGTTGTCTTCAAGAGACCCACTTCACTTCTAGGGACACATACAAATTGAAAGTGAGAGGATGGAAGAAAATACTCCATGCAAACAGGAACAAAAAGAAATCTGGAGTAGTAATACTCATATCAAACAAAATACACCTTAAAATGAAGAATATTTTAAGAGACAAGGAAGGATACTACATAATGATCAAGGGATCAATCCAAGAAGAAGATATAAAAATTTTAAATATCTA
>PVHT021183727.1:17706153-17716445 GCA_004024745.2 Catagonus wagneri
AAAGTGAGAGGATGGAAGAAAATACTCCATGCAAACAGGAACAAAAAGAAATCTGGAGTAGTAATACTCATATCAAACAAAATACACCTTAAAATGAAGAATATTTTAAGAGACAAGGAAGGATACTACATAATGATCAAGGGATCAATCCAAGAAGAAGATATAAAAATTTTAAATATCTATGCACCCAACATAGGATCACCACAATATATAAGGCAACTGCTAATGACCTTAAAAGGAGAAATTGACAATAACACAATAATTGTGGGGGACTTTAACACCCCACTTACAGCAATGGACAGGTCATCCAGACAGAAAATCAATAAGGAAACACAGGTCCTTAATGAAGCATTAGACCAGATGGACTTAATATATATTTATAGGACATTCTTGGAACATTCTCTAAGATTGATCATATCCTGGAATACAAATCAAGTCTCAGTAACTTTAAGAAAATTGAAATCATATCAAGCATTTTTTCCTGACCACAACACTATATGACTGGAAATCAACAACAAGAAAAAAATGGCAAAAAACACAAACATGTGGAGACTAAACAACATGCTACTAAACAACTAATGGATCACTGAAGAAATCAAAGAGGAAATTAAAAAATACCTAGAAGCAAATGACAACAAAGATACAACACTCCAAAACCCATGGTGCTGCAAAAGCAGTTCTAAGAGGAAAGTTTATAGCAATAAAAGCCTACATCAGGAAACAAGAAAAAGCTCAAATAAAAAACCTAGCTTTACATCTAAAGCAGCTAGAGAGATAAGAACAGTGAAGACGTAAAGTTAATAGAAGAAAAGAAATCATAAAGTTCAGAGCAGAAATCAATGAAATAGAAATAAGGAAAACCGTAGAAGAGATCAATGAAACTAAAAGCTGGTTCATTGAAAAGATAAAAAAAAATTGATAAACCCTTAGCCAGACTTACCAAGAAAAAAAGAGAGAGGACACAAATCAATAACATTAGGAATGAAAAAAGAGAAGTGACAATGGACATCACAGAAATACAAAGGATCTTATATGCAACTACATGCCAATAAAATGGAAAACCTAGAAGAAATGGATAAATTCTTAGAAAAGTACAATCTCCCAAGACTAAACCAAGATGAAATAGAAAAGATGATGGGCCAATCACAAGCTCTGAAATTGAAAATTGTGATTAAAAAACTTCCAACAAACAAAAGTCCAGGACCAGATGGCTTCACAGGTGAATTCTGTCTAACATTTAGAGAAGACCTAACACCTATCCTTCTGAAACTCTTCCAAAAAATTGCAGAGGAAGGGACACTCCCAAACTCATTCTATGATGTCATAATCACCCTGATACCAAAACCATACACACACAAAAAAGAAAATTACAGGCCAATTTCACTGATGAACATAGACGCAAAAATCTTCAACAAAATACTTGCAAACCAAATCCAACAATACATTAAAAGGATTGTACATCATGATCAAGTGGGATATATCCCAGGGATGCAAGGATACTTTAATATCTGTATATTAATCAGTGTGATACACCACATTAAGAGATTGAAGAATAAAAACCACATGATTCTCTCAATAGATACAGAAAAAGCCTTTGACAAAATCCAACACCCATTTCTGATAAAAACCCTTCAGAAAGTGGGCATAGAGGGAACCTACCTCAACATAATAAAGGCCATATATAACAAACACACAGCTAACCTCATTCTCAATAGTGAAAAGCTGAAAGAATTCCCACTGAGATCAGGAACAAGACAAGGATGTCTGCTCTCACCACTGCTATTCAACATAGTTTTGGAAGTCCTAGAAACAGCAATCAGAGAAGTAAAAGAAATAAAAGGAATCCAAATTGGAAAGGAATCCAGGTTCCCCCTGTTAAACCAAATTGGAAAGGAAGAAGTAAAACTATCACTATTTGCAGATGACATGTAACTATACCTAGAGAATCCTAAAGACTCTACCAGGAAATTGTTAGAGCCCATCAATGAATTTGGCAAAGTCCCAGGATACAAAATTAATACACAGAAATTGACTGCATGTCTATATACTAAGAACGAAAGATCAGAAAGAGAAATTAGGGAAGCAATCCTGTTTACCATCACATCAAAAAGAATCAAATACTTAGGAATAAACTTACCTAAAGTGACAAAAGACCTGTACCCTGAAGATTATAAGACACTGATGAAAGAAATCAAGGATGGCATGAACAGATTTAAAGACATACCATGCTCTTGAATTAGAAGAGTCAATATTATCAAAATGACTATACTATCCAAGGCAATCTACAGCTTCAATGCAATCCCTATCAAATTACCAAGGTCCTTTTTTACAGAACTAGGACAGATTATTTTAAAGTTTGGAAGCACAAAAGACCCAGAATAGCCAAAGACATCCTGAAAAAGAAAAACGGAGCTGGAGGAACCAGGCTCCCTGTCTTCAGACTATAGTACCAAACTACAGTCATCAAAACTGTACAGTACTGGCACAAAGACAGAAATATAGATCAGTGGAACAGGATAGAAAGCCCAGAATTAAACCCATGCACCTACAATCAAGTAATCTATGACAAAGGAGGCAAGAACATACAGTGGAGAAAAGACAGCCTGTTCAATAAGTGGTGCTGGGAAAACTGGACAGCCACATGTAAAAGAATGAAATTAGAACACTTCCTAACACCATACACAGAAAATGGATTAAGACCTAGATTTAAGACCAGATACTGCAAAACTCTTAGAGGAAAACATAGGCCAAACCTTCTCCAACATAAACAGCAGCAGCATCTTTCAGATTTACCTCTTAGAGTAATGACCATAAGAACAAAAGTAAACAAATGGGACTTAATTAAACTTAAAAGGTTCTTCACAGCAAAGTAAACACTAAAAAAAATGAAAAGACAACCCACTGAATGGGAGAAAATATTTGCAAATGAATCAACTGACAAGATATTAATCTCCAACATTTTTAAACACCCCCTACAGCTCAATAACAAAAAAACAAACAACCCCATCAAAAAATGGACAGAAGATATAAACAGACAATTCTCCAAAGAAGACATACAGATGGCCAAAAAAAACAAATGAAAAATTTTCAACATCACTCATTACTAGAGAAATGCAAATCAAAACCACTCTGAGATACCACCTTACAATTGCCAGAATGACCATCATCAAAAAGGCTACAAACCATAAATGCTGGAGAGGGTGTGGTGAAAAGGGAACACTGTTACACTGTTGGTGGGAATGTACATTGGTGCAACCACGGTGGAAAACAGTATGGAGATGCCTCAGAAAACTAAAAATAGAATTACCATTTGATCTAGCAATATCACTCCTGGGCATCTGTCCAGAGAAAACCATGACTCAAAAAGATACATGTACTCCAGTGTTCACTGCAGCACTCTATACAATAGACAGGATATGGAAACAACTTAAATGCCCACTGGCAGAGGAGTCAATAAAGATTTTGTACATGTACATGATGGAATATTACTCAGCCATTAAAAGGAAAGAAAGAACGGCATTTGCAGCAACATGGATAGACCTAGAAATTATCATGCTAAGTGAAGTCAGTCAGACAATGAGACACCAATATTAACTGCTATCACTTACATGTGGAAACTAAATAAAGGACCCAATGAATTTCTTTGCAGAACAGATACTGATTCACAGACTTTGAAAACTTATGGTTTCCTAATGAGACAGGTTGGGGGTGGAGGGGTGCACTGAAGGTTTGGGATGGAAATGCTATATAACTGCGTTGTGATGATCGTTGTACACCTATAAATGTAATAAAATATATTAAGTAACTAAAAACTATTGGTGGAAAATAAATAGTAACAATCATCATCATCTTTTATAAAATTCCACCAACCTACAAAGTTCCTTTTTTACTACTGTTCTCTTACTGTTGCTGTTTATATAGCTCCATAATTTTACACAGTTGTAAACACAGCAGAGATAGACTTCTGGATTTTTTAATTGATTATGTTTTTTCATATTGTTCATAAATTGTTAATGAAAATTTTACCTCCAAGTTCCAGTTGTTGAATAGGCAGGAAAATTCAAATTATTCGTTGTAAAAAAGTCCTGTGATAAACATCCTGGAATATACAGTTTTATAACTCTTGGAATTATATCCTAAAGGTAATTCTTAGGAGAATTTATGTCTTAAGAAATATAGCACTTGAGGAATTCCCGTCGTGGCGCAGTGGTTAACGAATCCGACTAGGAACCATGAGGTTGCGGGTTCGATCCCTGCCCTTGCTCAGTGGGTTAACAATCCGGCGTTGCCGCGAGCTGTGGTGTAGGTTGCAGATGCGGCTCAGATCCTGCGTTGCTGTGGCTGCGGCGCAGGCCAGTGGCCACAGCTCCGATTAGACCCCTAGCCTGGGAACCTCCACATGCCGTGGGTGCGGCCATAAAACCTGCGGCCATAAAAAATGACAAAAGGCAAAAAAAAAAAAAATATATAGCTCTTGAATGCGTTCCCATCATGAGATGAATAATATTGCTAAACTCCTCCCTCAATTATGTGTTTTAATTTATATTTGACTCTAAGTATTGGCTTTGTTAATTTTAGATGTACTTTACCTTTGTAATTCTGACATTTATGTTATTCTTACTATAAACATTACAGCAGTTAGGATTTTGTTATATATTTGTATAGTTATGTATATCTATTATTATAAATATATGTCTATAAACTTTTGAACATAATTATATTAGCAGTTTTTCCAAAATCTATTTTATTTTCCCGTTACTTTTCACTCAGTGTAGGTTTTACACTTTTAGGTGATTCAATTATAGAGCTCTTCTCTGTTATTTCTTAATTATTTCAATGGTTAGACAATTATTACTGTCACAATGTTAATCCAATTAAAATTCAGTTTTAGTCTTTGTTCTAAGTTTATCTTGCATTTGTTAATATGACTATACAAGTTCTAATGGGACTTGTTTTGATAGAAATGTTCTGTATCTGCACTATCCAATGCAGTAGTCATTAAGCAAACATATCTACTGAGCTTTTGAAATGAGACTAAATAGCATTACGTTGTAACCCTTGGTCTTAATAATAATATTTTCACTACTCAAAAAAAGTGATTTTTACTTTCCTGATACCAATGGCATAATTTACCTTATTTCCCCCTTTGGGTTAGGAAAAAAATGTTACATAGTGCTGCTTACACCTAAAATTATACATCTTAAGTTTATCAAGTGATAAAATTCTAGCTTTTTCTTCATTCCTCCTTCATTCCTTAGAACATCCAAATGCATTTTATTGACCTGTATGAGATAAGGGCTGTCCTTATAAGATACATGTTAATTTATGATTATAAAAGTATATATGCTTTATAATTATGAATACGTATTTGTCATACTTTTACCAATACATATTTCTTTTCTTCCTTTTTTTGGCTGTGCCCATGGCATGTAGAAGTTCCCAGGCCATGGATCAATCCTGAGCCTCAGCAGTGACACACTGAATCCTTAACTGCTAGACCACCAGGGAACTCCTATATTTATTTCTAAAGAAAAAGTAGAGACAGAGAAAACTCATCATTGTAAACTCTTTCTCTGCTCCTCTGAGGTATTAATCTTTTAGTCTATTAAAAGCTGTTGCTAGACTTACAACCCAAGAAAATCTTTTTCAAGCACCTGGGAGCCATCCCTTCTAGACGTAATTTTCAAGGAGAATAGCGCCCCCACCTTCTAGTTTTTTTGAGAGGGTAGGAGTTTAACTTTAGTGGGCACTTTGCTCCAACAATGGTAACTTTTTCTCTAGCTAAAAACACTTAGACAAAAAATAGGTGGACTATGATTTTCCTACCCTCATTCTCTACCCATAATATCACACATCTTCAAAACTATCTATCTAGCCCTTTGTTTTAGTGTAGTTAAGCTCAGACTGAGTTTTGACCTCTCCCCTATTACCCTGAATAAAGCCTTCTTTTGTCTGTTGCTACAGACTGAAATTTTGTGTAGCCCCATAGCCTCCAAATTCATGTTACAACTTAAACCTCACCGTGAAGATATTTACAGGTAGAGCCCTTGAGAGGTGAGTAGGTCATGCGAATGGAACCCTCATGAATGGGATCAGGGACTCTATAAAAGAGACCTCAGAGAACTCCCTGCGTCTTCAGTTAAGTGAGGACACAGCAGGAAGATGGCTCTCACTAAAGTGAATTTGCCAGCACCTTTATCCTGAACATCCCAACCCCTAAAACCATGAGAAATGAATTTCTGTTGTTTGTAAGCTACTCAGTCTGTGGCAGTTTGTTACCACAACCCAAATGGACTAAGACACCTATTTAATATGTCCGTTACATTTTTCGCTTTGCAACTTTTGACAGTCTTTCAGTATGAAAGCCAAAGCCACTATAAGTTCTTAAGGTCCTGTGTAGTCGCCATGTCCAAATTCATAATCTTTCTAAATCATTTCCTCCTCCAACATATATGCAATTCTGTAGGGAGAAACCTGTGTCACCCTCGAAAATTTATTTCACTAAACTCCTGGCATCCAGTCATTCATCAAATCCTGTCACTTTTATTTCCTGATACACTCCAAGCTGTCCTTATTTCTTCGTATTCACTGTTGTCCTCCGGTACAAGCTATGTTATTCCTTGCTGGAACAACTGTAGTACTCTTCTAATACTCTCTTTGAATATTACTTCCTAGTACTGCTATGTACTCTCCACTCATAATGGAGTATAAGGGCAGTAGGTAAGAATTTTTTCAAATACATATCTGGTTATGTTATACTCATGTGTAAAACCCCTTTGTAGTCTTCCCTTGCTACTTTGATAATTCTTGAATTCTAGAAAATGACCTATACTCTCTCCTTGTACAGTCTGACCTCTGATAACCTGCATCCTTTCCCACTATTGTTCTTTAGGCTCTATCTCCCACTCATCCGAAGATCCTTGCAGTTTCTGCAACTTTATCCCTTCCCCTGCACCTACATTCAACCATGCATACACACTCCAATGAGTAGCCCGTTAGCTGGCCAATTTCTACTTAACTCACTTTTTCTCAGCACAGACAAAACTGCATATCATACCCAGTCTCTCTTTACTAAGTTAGTCCCATTTATTTTTTTTGTTTGTTTCCATAATCTCCATCTTTCATAGTACTTTTCTCTACTACGTATCACATATAGCAATGATAAATTTTATGATGATTTAACATCTATTTCTCTTACTAGACAACAAACACCTGGAGAAGAGAAACTGTCTGTTTTGCCAAAAGTTTTATCCACAGTTAGCTCCTTAATATTTATTAAATATATGCATCTCAGAGTTCCCTTTGTGGCTCAGTGGGTTGTGAATCTGACTAGTATCCATGAGGATGAGGATCCCTGGCCTCACTCAGTGGGTTAAGCATCTGGCAAAGCCATGAGCTGTGTGTAGGTCGCAGACATGGCTCAGATCTGGCATTGCTGGGGCTGTGGTATAAACCGGTAGCTGCAGCTCCAGTTCAACGCTTAGCCTGGTAACTTCCACATGCCCTGGGTGTGGCCCTAAAAAGTGGAAGGAAGGAAGGAAGGAAGGAAGGAAGGAAAAGTGTTTCCTTTCATTTCTATCTAAAACTTAAAATTTCAACTCAGGGGCCTGAAATTTATTCTCAGTCACTTTGAGATTTTTACACTTCTCTTTCATTGCATCTCCAGTCTAGGGGGTTTGCATAATAACAGGACTGTGTGGAACACTTATGGGCAATGTTGCCTCTGGCTGTCTTTGTTCTCTGGTCTAGACTGCAAAAGTCCCTTAACCCCTCAGTCCTCACTAACTGGTGTAATCAACCTGGCAGTTGCTAAGGCAGTCCTCATTCACCTCCATGAGGCTCCTTCACATAGAGGAGGACCACCACATGGAGATATGGAATACATCTGGTTATTTTAGGCTCTGTTGTAGTACACATACCACTAGCTGTCCTCTGCTTAATCTCATTATGCAACCATACGATTACCTCACCAAGGCTTTGACTGGAAAATGGATTGCAGGTCCTTCTCATTTTGTTTCTGCCATTTTCTAGTTTCTAAAGGAACATGCCCTCTCTCTCTCTCTCTCTGTCTTACACACACATATGGTAAATGAATTGTATTGGGAGTAACCATTTCCATAATATTTTTTTGCCAGCATAATATCCATGATGGATACTAGAAGAATTATTTATATTTCTTGTTAATTCCTTTCCTGTTCAACAAACCTGAGAAGTGGAAGATATCCCATCCTTAAAAAGGGGAGTTGAGGGCATGTTCAGTGGGGAAGAAATAATCATGGTGGGAAAAAAAATTTTATCCAGCTATCTGCTTATAATAAATGTTAGACAACATATAGTCTTACACTGTTTTATTACTAGAAAGAAAACAATAATACACATTTACTAATTAAACAAAAATTCTGTCCATTGGATTTGATAGGTCTCTAATAACGGACACCCTCATTAGGAAACATAAAACCTAGAAAGGACTGGGAAGTGAGACTTAAGCTTTGACCTGTCTTTCTGTTTTTTTTCTGACTGAGAGCTATATTTATATTTTAGCAAATCACCACTTTGTTTTACAAAAATCACACTAATGGGCCTCTTTGTTATTCAAAGATAAATTGAAGGTTCTGTTATGAAAAACAGAGCTTCAAGACAAGAGATTTAAATTGCTCTGCATAATAAAGGGTTTTCTTTATTGTTGAATGATTTTTATCTTTGTAATTTATGTATCCTTTATCAAAATTTATCCAGAGGAAAGTAGAAGGAGCCACTGGACAATGGCAAAAAGTGAAAAAAGAGTTGCCTCATGCCAGATGAGAATATAAGAGGAATGTACTTGTGTGAAACTCAGACCTTGCTGCGGTTCCATGCTGAATGCTTCAAGCCTTGCAAGGGGGCCCGATAAAAACCTCAGCATATCCTAAAATGTTATCTTATTTCGTGGCAGAGGTATGAGCAGAAGATGGTCAAATTAAAAGCATGGCTAAGGAGTTGTTAAACAACAAAATTCAATTGCATAAATTTAAAAAATCTTATTGGCTTTACGCAACAATTGGTAAATTGGGCATAATTCCATCAAGGAGATAGAAAAGTGCCCCCAAAGAGCTGTACAAATGAAAGACTTAAAGACAGAAGAGGGTGGGAGAAAGAAGTTACTAGTAAAGAGTGGGCTGTTTCAGGAAAGGTCATCTTTGAGTAGCGTATAAGGCAGATTACCTTACTAGGGCTAACTAGGTAATTCCAGATTGACTGGTTTAAGATTCTACTCCTAGAAGATTTTGAACTTGTAAGTTAGATATTAAGTCTTGGTTTGGTGATGTGAGCTTAGCATAAGTGACTCCATTTTGAGCCTGCTGTTTCTTTTTTTAAACAGGACAGAATTTTTGCACCATGAGGAGAATTGACATTCCAACTCCCACTCTGAAAGGAAAAGACTCATGGATGGTGTTATGGACTAAATTGTGTCCCCTTCAAAGTCACACTGAAACCCTAACCCCCGATGTTATGGTGTTTGGAGAGACTATTTGTTTATATGAGGTCATAAGGATGGTGCCCTCATGATGGGATTAGTGTTGTCCCCAAAAGAGACACCAAAGAGCTTGCTCTCTCTCCCCACCATGTGAGGACATCAGAAGACAGCAGGAGACAGCTCTCACCAGAAATGAACCATACTCATGCCTTGAATTTGGACTTAAGGCCTCCAGAACTGTGAGAAGGTAAATTCCTGTTGTTTTAGCCACCTCATTTATGGTACTTTGTTATGGCAGCCTGATTGTACTGACAGATGGATTGTGAGGTTTGAATTGGGGGACTTGACTCCATAAAGAAGAAAGATAATGGAAAATCCCACTACTCAGAGGAGCAAGGAAAACTCTTCTAGAGGCCAGATACTAGAGTACCAGGGAGACACAGAGCTAGTAGGGAGAGAAACTTCATCAAAGGAGTCCAAATATGTGAGAGTGTGTGTATATGGGTATTTGTGCATGTGCGTTTGTGTGATATTATGATTCATTTATGTTATATATACAAGCCTTTGTAAAGTCTCCTTAAATGTGACCACTTTACAGATACTGTGGGGAAGTAAATGCTGTGTTCATTTCTAAACTTACTGTGGGAGTTCCCGTCGTGGCGCAGTGGTTAACGAATCCGACTAGGAACCATGAGGTTGCGGGTTCGATCCCTGCCCTTGCTCAGTGGGTTAACGATCCGGCGTTGCCGTGAGCTGTGGTGTAGGTTGCAGACGCGGCTCGGATCCTGCGTTGCTGTGGCTGCGGCGCAGGCCAGTGGCCACAGCTCCGATTAGACCC
>PVHT021183727.1:17717445-17913214 GCA_004024745.2 Catagonus wagneri
GGAGCTAACGCATGAAACAGTCTGTGAAAGTGTCTTGTAGCTGGCTGATACAGCATGCAAATCTCAGGTCAATTCATGTTGCACGTATCATTCATCATGAACTTACTGACAAACATGAGGTGAAACTGGAAAAGGACTGTTGACAAGTGAAATGAGATAAGAAGGGTGATATCTGAAAGCTGAAACAGCCCAGAATGTCTGGTGTAACAGACGATGATCTCATTATTTTAGATCTATAGGCATCCTATCCAGGAAGAGGGAGAATTAACCTTGGCATTGCTCCCTGACTCAGACCATGAGCTTGAACTTCCCAGTCTAGTTCTCTTGATTTGATCTGTAACATGGCCACATAAGCTATAATTTTTAACAATAATGGAGTTTTGTCTCTATTGATAGCATTTTATTTCTTAGTCAAATGAATTGTTAAACACAAGTAACTATGGAGTAACAAGAAGCCCACAAATTTCTAAAGATTATTTTGAACGGGAACAACTGTACTGTATATTAGTACAAATATAAGACAGTAAAATTCCATTAATTCATGGAATATATCATATATACACATAGAGTAAATACATGTAAAATATGCAGTCAGAAATACTGAATTATTCAAGAAAATGGCAATACTGTGTGAAGAACTTTTGTGAACAGCATTGAATTTTCCAAGGGAATGTTGATTTCATTCTTGCACTGATCCAAAGTAACAACAATAAACAAATAGGCAGCTGTCATGAAGCCATAAAGTATTTGGCCAGTGGAACCTGTGGAGTAAGAGTTTTATTCTGCTTCTGACAATTTATTTCTCTCTTACTGGTGAGAATAAATAGAATTTGTCATACCTACTGGAATGATTCCACACCTTTACCCTAAGGCCATGTCTAGAAGAACAATTGTTAATGTAATTCAAGCAGGAATAACATCTTTAGTAAAGGTAGACATAGTCTCATAATACACTAATTTAGACATAGCTATAAAAGACATTTCAAGCTTGACATCGCCAAAGTGGATCAATATCATTATCATATTTCTGACTAACAAAATTTTCTCACTGAGCTTATATGATCCATAGGAATTTAAATAAATTACCATCACAATTAATGATAAATTCAAAAGAGAATACCTGGATTACAAGCAAAAGAAACTTCATATATTTATTTGCATTTTAAATAACCAGAAATATATATCTATGACATTACATATCTATTTTATTAATGATAAAAGGACATCTTACCAAGTCGCATTATTTATGCTTATTGAAGCAATTTGATAAAAGAAAAAGAAATGTATTACTGTAAAACTGGCAATATTTAATTTTGTCTCTCATTAAGAAAGCAAAAAAATGAAACTTTCATAATGCACTGAGATTTCTGTAGATCTTACTATCACATTAGAGCAAAAAGTGAAAAAATGAAAACACTAGATTTTTAAAAATATTTTAAAAATTATAATAATGTAATAAAAACAGAAAGAAATTAACTTACTTTCACCCAGGTGGTATAGGATTCTGGCTTAGGTGGGGAAGCTTCTAATATAACGCAATTAAGTTCAAATTTAAGGAATTAAATAAAACCTCTCATTATGATCAGGGAGAAAGGAAATGAGTTTAGTATCTTTATGTCTTACATGTGATTGATAAGGTGCACTGAACTCTCTCTTTGTAAAAATACCCCAAAACACATTGGGAAAATGTTAACACTGTTTTACAGATGAACACAATAAAGATTAGGAGGTGTTCCATGCCAAGGGCATATACGTTATGAGAGATAATGTTAGGATTGTTACCATAGGTATATCCTCAAATTTCACCTTTGTTGTCACCTATCAAATTCTGTTTAAGCATGGACATTTTATTTATTTATTTTTGTCTTTTTGTGTTTATCTAGAGACGCACCCGCAGCATATGGAGGTTCCCAGGCTTGGACTCTAACAGGAGCTGTAGCTGCTGGCCTTCACCACAGCCACAGCCACATGGGATCCCAGCTGCGTCTGCAACCTACACCACAGCTTATGGCAATGCTGGATCCTTAACCTACTGAGCAAGGCCAGGGATCGAACCCACAACCTCATGGTTCTTAGATTCATTAACCACTGAGCCACGAAGGGAACTCCCAGAGTGGACATTTTAAAATATCATCTGCTTATTCTGTGTTTGTTTTATTGTGCCCTAATTACTTTAAGATCAATTTCTTGAGAATACAGACTATATCTTTTTCTCTCTTATTCATAACTAGCAAGATTTTAGGCTGAGAATACAAATGGTTCACCAAATGTGTGCTGAGAAAAAATTTTAGAGAAAATATAGCTTAAGGAAATTATTGAAAGCATTAAAAAATTTTATATTAAAAGTGTTATAAAACAGCTTTGATGAAATACAGCATGCAAGTAAATGTGCCTAAAGACCTTACGCATTTGGAAAGAAGAGTACAATGATGAAAAAAGGTTTTGAAGAAAATGAATGGGAAGGTTCTAATTGGAAACTATGAGTTTTAAAATTTATAAAGAAATTTGACTTATATTTTCTTCTTTCTATAGTAAGTATACTGTCCAAGTTATGGGATCAGATGTGAGCAAAGAGTGTCAAAATTTCCAGTCTCTTTTGAGTCTGAACTAAATTGATGTGCTGTATATGCAAAACAATAAAGAAAAAAGCATAAAACGCCAGAAGAACTGCAGAAGGGACAATGTTTGCAGATAAAAATGGCACTTTTGCAGATTTACAGTGAACTGGAGAGTGATCCAATCATTAAGAAACAAATCACAAAGAATGGGAGAAAAATTCTGCAAGGTGCTTGTATGATAGGTAATTAATATCTAATATTTATAAGGAATTAAAACTCAGCAACAATAAAAGCCCAATTTAAAAAAAATAGGTAAAACTTGAGTAGAATACGAAAGGGCAGTAATCACTAGGGAAATGTAAATCAAAACCACAATGAGATACCATTTCGCAGCCATTAAAATGGCTATTTTAAAAAAGTAAAAATCAGAAAGAAGGTGTTGGAGAAGAGGTACAGAAATTAGAAGCCTTGTGCATTGCTGGTTGGAATGTGAATATTGAGCTGCTACGGAAGTCAGCACAGGGGTTCCTCAAAAAATTAAACAGAACCACTATATGATTCAATAATTCTACTTCTGGATACAGACCCAAAACAATCAAAAGCAAGGTTTCAAACAGATATCTTTATCTCTACAGCAATATTCATGGTAGCACTAGCCACAAAAGAAAGACTAACAACCTATATGTCCATTGATGAAGAATAGATGAATAAAATGTGATATAAACATTTATATTAAATGTTATTAATAAAATTTTATATCATAAATATTTAACTACAATTTAACGAAAAAATAACTGTCTTTCATAAATATAGATAAGTATGATTTTCAGTAAATTCCCATTTAATTTAAAGGAACTCATTATTTGTATTATCTAAGTACAAATATTTAGCAAGTGCTAACTATTTCTTTCCTCCTTCCTCTACTCCTACTATTTATTCTGGCTTTTTTAAATGATATTACATGTTCACAAAGAAACAAACATACACAATATACGTGTTTCGTCTATCAAAAGCTAATAAACATATTTAATACAGATAAGAGCATACAATTTTATAATAACTAGTGTCATTTACGCAGAAATAATATTTAAATTTGGTTACAGCAAGGAAAGATGAAACACATGAAACAAGGAAAGATGAAACACATGAAACAACATTTCACCATTGAGGAAATCAAAAGAAAAAATAAAATACCACCAAAAACAAGCAAACAACAATAATAAAAATAAGCCAAAATAGCAGACAGATTTAGACTTACTTAAATTTTTCCCTTAAGTGAAACTGTTTTACTCTCCTGAGTGGCGATCTTGGTGGTAGGAGGAGTTGTATTATTTTGGTGTTTCACTTGTTTTTTGGAGGTAAACTTACTGAGTTTACTGTGCCCTATTGTCTTTATAGAACCCAACAAATATTGTTTTTTCTTAACCAAACATTTGCTTTCTCCATGTGAATCCTCTTTCTCCCCTCTGAAGTCCCAAATCACTCGCTGCAATATCCTCTTTTATCTTTTGCTGAAGATGGTATTTAAAGTGAGGGCTTCAGCCATTTTGGTGAGTTACTTAGATCTCCTGGGTCTTTCCAACAAATATACATGTTATTAAACTTTTGTTTGATTTTCTCCTGTTAATTTGTCTCACATCAATTCAATTCTTAGATCAGCCAGAGAAGCTGGAGGGGTCAAGGAAAATGTTTTCTCCCTGGCACATATACAATTTGATACATTTAGACATGTATATACCCCCATGAAATAATCATTGCAATTAAGGTAATGAACACCTATCACCCCCGAATGTTTCCTTATGATGCTATGTAATCTTGAAACCAGCTGGGCACTGTGGGGCTCCCGGGCACAAAAGCCTGTGTCCCCCATTTCTTGTTTTTAGGAAATGGGCCTCATTCAGCCTCCGTGACCTTCCCTGAGATCCAAGGAACAGGTTCAGATGGTTGCTGATCAGGGGAGGGAGGGGAGGCAAAGACGAGGGAGGAACAGTCAAGAAACAATAGTACAGCTTTGGGGCCGGGTCCTGGTTCCCCCTCAAGGGATACACATAATGATCTAGGCATATTCTATACCTAAGAGAAAGGTTGAATTCCTTTTGCTTATTTTAGAAATGAATATTTTTTTCTTTTTAAAGTTTACCAACTTTACTTTTTTAATGAATTGTATTACATTTATAGTTGTACAACAATCATCTACGGCCATACCACCCTGAACACGCCCGATCTCATCTGAAGCTAAGCAGGGTCAGGCCTGGTTAGTGCTTGGATGGGAGAGATGAATATTTTAAATCCAACAATTTGGACCCCTTCCTTGTGCTTCTCCCTCATTTAACTGTACCCTAAACACAATTACCTGTAAGCTAAAGATAAGGCACCCTGAGTACAATTGCCTTGAGTTAAAAGATTATGCTAAGCACCTGATGTTTTTCAGAAAATTTCCTAGTTTGTTCTAATCTCTGATCAATATGCCCTATTTGCAAGTACTGCTATTCTAGGAAAAGTCAAGATGCAATAACCTAGAAGACTCCCAGCAGGATCACGCTGAGATCTGCTGGCACTAGCTTCCATTACTAAGATTCTTCCAGAGAGAGAAGAATGCATGTTTGCCCCAACCCTAAAATTTATCTGAAACTGTTTTTATTAATTAATTTATCTATTTATTTATTATTTTTGTCTTTTTAGAGCTGCACCAGTGGCATACGGAGGTTCCCAGGTGAGGGGTCTAATCAGAACGGTAGCTGCTGGCCTACACCACTGCCACATAAACGTGGGATCTGAGCCAAGTCTGTGGCCTACATCACAGCTCATGGCAATGCTGCATCCTTAATCCACTGAGCAAGGCCAGGGACCCAACACGGGTCCTCATGAATACCAATTGGGTGGGCTAACCACTGAGCCATGAGAGGAACTCCTGTTTTTCTCCTTTTTTGATAAAAGGATGGCATAATCTTTAAGACATTAGCTTGCTGTGGCCTCCTTTGCCCGGCACTGTATCTGTTCTATAAATAAAACCACACTACCTCGAACCTGTAGCTTTATGATGTTTTAAAATCAGTTAGCTTTAAATTGAAATCAGATGGCTTTCTAGTTCCCCAACTGTTATTTTTTTCAAGTTTATTTCCACCAGTGTTTGTATTAACCTTGTCAAGTTCTACAAGAAACGCTGCTAGGATTTGTGTGTATGTGTGGTGAAAAAGATAACATTGAGCCTACTATCTTAATCACTTTTAATTTTACATTTTAGTAGTATTGCATACATTCACATTGTTGTGAAACTGATATCTAAACATTTTTGCATTTTGTAAAACAAACCGTTTACCCATTAAACACCACCTGCCTCTTCCTCTCCCTCCACCAACCTTAGGCAACCAGTTTCTTTTCCTCTTATAATTTTTACTATGTCAGATACTTTATATGGGTGGCTATCCTAATGTGAGGTAAGATCTCATGTTTTCAATTCGCATTTATCTTATGATTAGTAATGTTGAGCATATTTTCACATGCTTGTGGGGCTGCCTGCTAGGATTTTTGGTTGCGATTTGCTCCAGCTATAGCCTGCTTTGGGGACTGATATGCTAGCAACATAGACTGTTCAGTCTCATGAACAGAGCTATATCCACTTAGGGTGTCTTTAATTTCTCTCAGCAATGTTTTGACTTTATAATGTTTTTATTAAAGTATAGTTGATTTACAGTGTTCTATCAATTTCTGCTGTACAGCAAAATAACCCAGTTATTGATTTTTGAATTTATAGATTCAACACATCTTTCATCATATTTATCCAAAAGTATGAGTGTGAACATTAGTGTTTCTGAAAGAAACATTCACCAATAGACAACATCTCTGTTCCTTGCAGTTACCAATATCAGAATAAGGGGAAATACTTGAAGAATTCACAGCAGAGACCACTGAACTCCAACAAATCAATGCCTGAGGCTACCTCCAACTTAGGCAATAGAGAGCTATACTAAAGCACCTTTCTTGGAGCACCCTGAGTCATAATGTTAATATTGCGTTTTCCAGTTTGTAAATTTTACATGCCTTATTTCTTAGAACTGAGTTCACATATCTTTGGCAAGACATTATCATTATTCTTGCTTTATAGTTTGAGTAATTAATGTTCATATTAATTTGATTTCCACCATCTGACAGTAAGTGTCAGAACTGGGAATAAAAGCTGTGCCATACTTCCTTCTTTTTCCTTTCCACAGTTATCTTTGTGCGTGTGTGTGTACCTTTAAGATCTACTCTTTTAGCAAATTTCAAGCATGCAACACACTATTATTAACTATAGTCAACATGTGGCACATTAGATCTCTGGCAATTATTTACCTTGTAACTGAAAGTCTGTACCTTCTAATAATTTCTCCTCATGTCCTTCAACCAGAGCCCCTGGCAACCATCACTCTACTCTCTACTTTTGTGAAGCTCTGCCATTCATTCTTCAAGGGTAAGTTCACTCTGGAAACCTCAAAACCACTCTGATATCCCGATTTAGGAATATTCTTTAAATTCAATAGCTTACTGAACACAACCATGAATAGCTAAGGACACAATAATGACTGGCTGAACACCATGAAATTTCTGGTCAGCTGTAGCTATATCATTATTCTTCTCTGGTTTTAACAACAGCTGGATTGCTAGGAACACAACAATGGTATTAACACAGATATTTCCTTATGTAGATAGTCATACTGTCTGGCTGCCTTTTTAAACTTGAAGGACATTTTCACAGTTTACAAATAACCTTCCTTTTAAAATAAACACATTGCTAATACCTTCCATGCTAAGTTTATGCCTATGGCATTTTTAGAAGCAGAGTTGCAGACCTCTGGGAAAATAAATTTAATGGAAATCTTGACAGTTCCCTATCTTTAACTAAGAGAATGCCGTCAATGTTAGTTGGCATTCTCCAGGTAATACTGATGAGGTTGGCTCTGTAATGCAAACTAATTGCAAGATGTATTTCTGCTGACAAATTATAAACTCTGCTTATACATGCTATACAAATGTAATGTAGTTCAGAGCATTGGATGGACGCAGAATAATCAGTAAAAGTCATTACTTACATTGAATAAATCAAAAATTGCTGTTCCTAGCACTTTTCAGGCTACTGATGTGAAATACACATAGTATATCATATTTATCACTGTGAAAATACAATCATCTTTGTTTCTGACTGTCTTAAAACTCGCTTATATAATAAGTTAAACAATTTTCAGAGCAGAAAATGTTAAACACAGTGCATAATCTTATCAATTATAATCACTTTTTATTTAATTATACTAACAGGAAATCATGTTTGCTTAAATAAAATTTCAAAGGAGTAAAAAAATTCTATTGAGTCTATTTCTTTAATAATATTCTTCAAAGCTTAAGTCATTTTTTCTTTTGAGTACAGTTTGGTGTTTTTGATTAAAAAAATGAATCTTTAGGTTTTTCATAGTCTTCTTTCAACTACTTATTTATTTTGATAGAGGCTAAGAAAAATCAGGAGAGAGTTCCCATTGCAGCTCAGCGGGAACAAACCTCACTGGGATCCATGAGGATAGGATGTGGGTTAGATCCCTGGACTTGCTCAGTAGGTTAAGGATCTGGCATTGCAGTGAGCGGTGGTGCAGGTCACAGATGTGGTTTGGATCCCGAGTTGCTGTGGGTGCTGTAGGCCAGCAGCTGCAGCTCAGATTTAACCCCTGACCTGGGAACTTCCATATGTAGCAGGTGTAGCCCTAGAAAACAAAACAAAATAAAATAAATAAATAAGAAAAAGACAGCTAGGGTGATCTAGACATTTAAACCCTAATTCCTGGAGTTCCCGTCGTGGCTCAGTGCTTAACAAATCTGACTAGAAACCATGAGGTTGCGGGTTTGATCCCTGGCCTTACCTAGTGGGTTAAGGATCTAGCGTTGCCGTGAGCTGTGGTGTAGGCTGCAGACGCGGCTGGGATCCCACGTTGCTGTGGCTGTGACGAAGGCCGGCAGCTACAGTTCCTGTTAGACCCCTAGCCTGGGAACCTCCACATGCCATGGGTGCAGCCCTAGATAAGGCAAAGACAAAAAATAAAACCTAAATCCTGATTACCTGAGATTAAACACACCACGGTATATACCATTTCGTTACAACAATTTCTAAGTAATAGGAAGTTATCACAGGCTTGTTACACTTTAAAGGCAAACTAGTTTACTCTCCCAAGTTATGAATGAAATAGTAGGGCGTTGGTTTTCCTTCAAGATATGTGGAATGGATATTTATTACTCACTTTGTTCCCTCAATCTATTGCAATGACTTTCAAACTTTTCTGACCCAGAGTAGTGGGTCATACTTTTACCATAAGTGCCAGTATATACACCTGTACTAAGTTTAAAATACCATAGACAATTCTTATAGTTACTGTGCAATACATCCTGTTACTTTCTATTTTATTTCATTTGATTTTTCTTAGTCTCATATTAAAAATACTCTTTGCAACATTTGTTAAATCAACATCACAACCTTCAGGATCTACTTTGGAAAAGCAACTGGTCCATAACATATATAGAACAGAATTCTTTCCAAAAATGCTCTGATATGCGGAGAAAAGAGATAAAAAATTTTTTCTTAGCAGTAAATAGAAACTAAATTTGTAATTTGTGTCTATAAATATCTTACACAAGTATGTATGAATACTAAGAAGCTCATGTTGTAATATTAATTCCTTGGTTTCCCAGTCGAAGGGCGTTTGATACAGGACTTTGTTTTTCCATTAGTTTATTTGCACAGAATTTGTTTTATAATCCTTAGCTAATAATTTTTACGTATGAATGTGACTCCTATTTCTAAATATATGGCTAGAAAGCCTACCTTAATCAAATCCTCTCATTAAAAATAACAAAATGCAGATTAGATATTTAAATTAAAAAGCAATAATCACCAAAGATTTAATAAGATAATAAACACCAGTTTAAAATCAAAAATGAAAGCAGTACCCCAGATGTTGAGCAGAGAAATTAAACTTGTTTATTCTGTGCACCTTTGTCCAACTGATGACCCTCACCTTTCTATTAGACATAATTGTGTAGAGAGAACTGGAAGTGGGGAGACAGAGATCAAGATACAGGTCCATTCAAGCAAAAATTCTAAGATGCTCTCTGTCGCATAAAGTTAGCATACAAAGGGCTTCATTCACAGAATAAGAGGGAGCCAGTAATAAACCGACATGGTTACTACTTCCAAAGACACTGGATACTACTTCCACATCCAGTGGCTGATCACAGGAGGATAATACTTTGGATGCTAAGCCCTATGGTGACAACTTTGATAGGATATGTCTCTCCAGATGACCCTCCTGAGTCGCCCAAAGTTTGTTGAGGTCATATTTCAGTTTGATGACTACCTCTGTTTAATCCTGTTTTTCCCAATTTTTCCCACATGCACTGACAACTGAGAATATACTGAATGCCAAACTTTGTCTCAGGAATTGCTTCTAGGGAACCAGTGTATGATAATAGTTGATCTAATAAAACAGCAATCTAATAAAATCACAACCTATAGTAGAGATCATGCTGTGTGACAAATCATGACAAAAGTAATCTTCGGAAATTTGGTAAAAAGAAATATATTGTTAGAGACTGCATTAAGGGCCTTAATTTCTCATTCCTCACTTTTCCCACAACCTTTGCAAGTAAGATTCCAGTCCACTCCAATAAAAAGGTGAAGTTTATTTCCCTGCACCTCTATCTCAGATTTTGTTAAGTACTCTGTTTTAACCAACAGAAATGATTGTATGCCAGTTGCAAGCCTGCATATTTAAAGTCCTATAGGTATACGTTTCTCATCATCATCACTTTTAATCATTTTTGCGATGCATAATCTAGCTAGTTCCATAAGGCAAAGAAAAAATAAAATAAATAACACTAAGTTAGAAAAATAAGAAATAAAAACAAATGTAATTATTAGTAAATGCTTATATATAAAATAATTTTCATTTTAAAAAACTTCTGGGAGTTCCCGTGGTGGCTCAGTGGTTAACGAATCCGACTAGGAACCATGAGGTTGTGGGTTCGATCCCTGGCCTTGCTCAGTGGGTTAAGGATCCGGCATTGCCATGAGCTGTGGTGTAGGTTGCAGACAGCTCGGATTCCGCGTTGCTGTGACTGTGGTGAAGGCCGGCAGCAAGAGCTCCTGTTAGACCCCTAGCCTGGAAACCTTCATATGCCGTGAGTGTGGCCTTAGATAAGGCAAAAAGCCAAAAAAAATGATGAGGTACTTTATATAATTGTTTTGTTATGTTTGGCATAAAGGGGAAATTAAAACATTGCAACATTTAGGCAATAAATTGTCAGAAGGAGAACTTAGGATATTGATCACAAAAGTTTATGTATGTATATATATATGTATATATGTATGTGTATATATATATATATACACACACATACATGTATAGCAGAATATCAAGTATTCTAAGGAATAACTTTCTAATTCAGAGAAATATTTAAAGATTACTGGAACTGAAAAAAAATACAAAGGTTATACCCATACATAACAGCGATATTTTAAAACTAAAAAATGTTAACATGTCAAAATTAAATTTAGAAAAAAAGTTACTCTTAGAAGCTTAAAAATTGAGGTCTAGTTTGGTATGTATTTTATAAAGTGTAAAAGGAATCCAATAAAAATATAAAACTTTTTTCAGGATCAAAGATAAATCAAAATATTGAAACAAAGGATTTATGAACTGGAGAACTCCATATTGACAATTTATATTCTCTTCAAATTATTTCACAATGTAAGCCCTATAAAATTTCAAAGAGGTTTATCAAGGAATTCAACTAGTTGATAAAATAATTTCATAGAACTACTAACGGTTGAAAAGATAGTCAAGCATTGCTTAAAAAAAATTGTGAGATGAGGAAACTTGCTCTGTAAGACACCAAGATATATTATGAAAGTGTGGTGTTGCTACAGGTGTAAACACATAGACCAGTGTAAGAGATTAACAACTCTGAAACAGCTATGCTTAAATGGGCACTAGATATACAACAGAAGTGATATTACAGCTCAGTGAGGAATGAACACTTTAATTAATTGTATTGGAATCATTATGCAATATTGGTGAAAAAAACTGGATCACTACATTTTATCATTCATAAAAATAAATTCCATGTTGAAAGTGCCTAAATGTAAAAGAAAAATATTATAAGGTTTTTAAGGGTAATTAGGGGAAAAATCATTTTGTATACTTGAATTTATTTAATAAGGCAAAAGAGATATTAACCGTAGAAATATTTTTTAAAGTAAAAGAAGATATACAGATGGCCAACAAGCACATGAAAAAATGCTCAACATCACTAATTATTAGAGAAATGCAAATTAAAACTGCTATGAGGTATCACCTAACACCAGTCACAATGGCCATCATTAATAGGTCCACAAATAACAAATGCTCGAGAGGGTGTGAAGAAAAGGTTACTCTCCTACACTGTTGCTGGGAATGTAAATTGGCACAACCACTGTGGAAAACAGTACGGGGGCACCTCAGGAAACTAAATATGGAACTACCACATGACCCAGCAATCCTACCCTTGGGTATACATCTGGACAAAATATTCATTGAAAAAGATATATACAGAGTTCCTGTCGTGGCTCAGTGGTTAATGAATCTGACTAGGAACCATGAGGTTGTGGGTTTGATCCTTGGCCTTGCTCAGTGGGTTAAGATTTGGCGTTGCTGTGAGCTGTGGTGTAGGTTGCAGATGCAGCTGGGATCCCGCATTGCTATGGCTGTGGTGAAGGCTAGCAGCTACAGCTCCTGTTAGACCCCTAGCCTGGGAACCTCCATGTGCTGCGGGTGCGGCCCTAGATAAGACAAAAAAGAAAAGAAAAGAAAAGAAAAAGATCCGTGCAACTCTATGTTCATTGCAGTACTATTCACCATAGCCAAGACATAGAACAACTTAAATGTCCATCAACAGATGACTGGATTAAGACTATGTGGTATGTATACACAATGGAATACTACTCAGTCATAAAAAACAATAATGCCATTTGCAGTAACATGGATGGAACTAGAGACCCTCATACTAAGTAATTCAGAAAGAGAAAGACAAATACTACATGATATTACTTATATCTGGAATCTAATATATGGCATGTATGAACCTTTCCACAGAAAAGAAACTCACGGACTTGGAGAACAGACTTGTGGCCAAGGCTGAGGGGAGAAGAAGCAGGATGGATGGGGAGTTTGGGGTTGGTAGATGAAACTATGACATTTAGAACTGATGAGAAATGAATCCCTACTGTATTATCATGTGGAACTATATCCATTCACTTGGGATAGATAGACCATGATGGAAGATAATATGAGAAAACCAATGTGTGTGTGTGTGTGTGTGTGTGTGTGTGTTTGTGTGTGTGTGTGTGTATTGAGCTGGGTCACTATGCTGTTGATCAGAAATTGACTCAAAACTGAAAATAAACTATACCCTAATAAAAATAAATTTAAAAAACATGGAAATAGTGAAAAAAAGTCATAAGATGAAGCACTGATACGTGAATAGATGAATATTAAAAATATTATGCTCAATACAAGAAATTACACACTTGAATCCATATACTGCATGATTCCATTTATATGAAATTTTCAGAAAAGAGAAATATATAGAGAAAGAGAGCATATTAGAAGTTAGCCAAAGCTAGGAGTGGGGTAAGGGGATTGTGGTAAGATAGATGTGGTGTTACTTTTGGATGATGAAATATTCTAAAATTGTGATGATGGCTGCACATTGTACCTGTTTAAAACCAGTGAATGCTACACTAAAAATGGTGAATTTTATGATATATAAATTCTCAATTAAAAAAGGAATTTTAGCATTCCCTAAAACCTTGGAGTTTTATGCAGTTTTTTACACACTGCATAGATACACAAATGTACATGTATAAGATATATTCAATAGAAATTCATATTTCATGCCCCTCTCTATGTTCATGTAAAATTCTAAAAGAATTATTTGCAATAGTTGCAAAAATTTAACAAAAAGATTTATCAAGAGTGAATTGATCAATATATTTTGGTAAATTCATACAAGTTAGCTTGTACAGCAATATGATTCTACAACAAAACATGGATGAATCTCATACAGATATTGTGAAATAAGAAATACAAAATATATCTAGTATACTTTTATTTCTATTTTGTTTGAAGGCTAACATAACTGATGTATACATTTTAGGGACACATGTAGGTGATAAATCTGTAAGGTAATGTAAATGTTGATTATTACAAAGGTCAGGAGAAGTAGAGATTACTTTGGGGAAAGAAAGGGCTTTCAAAAGTGCCAAGTCATTTAAGAGTATTCTAAGATGCTAGTAATGGTCTATTTGTTGAATTCAGAGATTGTAAAGTTCATAATTATTCCACTTATCCATATCTAATTTTTCTACTCATAATTATTTATTGTACAGCATAGGGCAACTCATTTTTTCAAATGTTCAGTACAATTCTGCAAATGACCATTGAAACACATTGAATGTAATTCAGTGTGTACAAATAAATCTTAGCAAGTGAGCAAATCTGCAAATACAGAATTTGTGAATAAGGATAGACTGTATATGTGTATAAATGTATAATGCATATCATTTGATGTAGTCCCATTTGTTGATTTTGACTTTGTTGCTAGTGCTGTTAGTGTCATATCCAAAAAATCATTGTCACGACCAATGTCAAGGAGATTTTTACCCTGTGTATTCATCTAGAAATTTTAAAGTATTAGCGCATATTTTTAAGTTTTTAATCAATTCTATGTGAATTTTGTGGGTTTGTGTAAAATAGGGGTATAAGAGCATTCTTCTGCACATTGTTATTCAGTTTGTCAATGCTATTTGTTGACAAGACTATCATTCCCACATTGAATGAATATTCTTGACTCCCCTGTAAGTATTAGTTAACTATATGTTGGGGTTTATTTCTGGCCTACCTACTCTGTTCCATTGGACTATATGTCTATATTTATGCTACTACCAATTGTTTTAATTTCTATATCTTTGTAATATAGTTTGAAATTAGAAAGTGTGATGATTCCATTTTTGTTCATTTTTCTCAAGGTTGCTTTGGTTGTTTGGAGTCTTTTGTAGTTCTCTACAAATTTTAGGATTGCTCTGTTTCTGCAATGATGTTTTATACACACATACAAATAAATACACAGTGGAATATTATTCATTCATGAGAAAGAAGGAAATCCTGGCATATGTGACCACATGGATGGACCTTGAAGGCATTAGACTAAGTGAGATGTCAGATAGAGAAAGACAAATACTGTATGATATCACTTATATGTGGCATCTAAAAAAGCTGAATTCTCACACAGAGAAATAGAATGGTGGTTACCAGGACCTGGAGGTTGGGGAATTGGGAAGATTTTACTTAAGAGTACAAATTTGGGAGTAGTAGATTAAAGTCCTAGAAATCTAATGAGCAGTGATTAAATTAAATTAAAATTTTTATACTCTTCCACATACTGATAACTTTCAAGCAAGTAATTGTTCCTGTATTAGGACAAGGTAATTAATTCTTTATGTATTAAAATAAATAATATTTAAATAAGTTTAATCCAAGTCATTTGGCTTACCATCTAGACATTTTCTCACCTCAGTGCAATCAGAGAATCTTTCAAATTGCAACTCAGTTATAGATATTTCCTTGTTTACATGATCTCAAATTCAGAAAATATTTTTCCAAGTACATATTTAAAGAAATGTCAAGATGTAAGAATTCATATGGCTATCCAAGTTTAATTATATATGTATATATGTTTAATTGTTTTTCTTTCTTAATCTATTCAGTCAACTATATGGTATAATCATCTATAAAAAGACAATATATCTATGCTCCGTTCGGATTTACTTAACTGACATTTGAATGTCCACCTATATTTATGAGAAGACAAAACCCAATATAATAGCATTGCCACAAATGCTTTTTTGCCAATTTTAATAATTATTTAGAATAATCTATTGATAATATACATCAGTTTGTTTTAATTGAAATAATTACCATGATTTATATGAGATATAAATATATATAATTAAAATATGAATTTGTACTTATATCGGGAAATCCTTTATTTGAATACTAGCTCTCTTAGAATGAATTAATCTTTGGTAATTTAAATTTTTTTAACCACAATTAATGTATTTCTTTCAGGGTTCTGTTAAAAAATTAATGACTCAGTAGGATTAAAGATGCAAAATATTATCAAAGTGACTAGGTATCAAAGAATGCTAGCTCTTATTTTATGATTAACAATGAAAGTACAAATAACATAATCATTTTATTTATTTCTACTAAGCCAGCTCCACTTAGATGGTCATATCATATAATTGTGAAAGCCGTGAGTCCCTTGATCAAGGGTGTTTGGTGTGTTGGAGGGTAGATTTGGAAGTATAGAAAATGTTCTATAGTCAAATTTTAAGTATGCATTTTTAGTTATCAGTCAGAAGGCTGCCTGACATGGAGATGGAAGCCATTCTCCATTTTAAGTTCAGATGACAGAGTTCATACTTCCAAATTCTTTTACAGTGTTGTCACCAGAAGAGTGTAGCTTAATAAGAAAAATGAGACTTTAACCAGATTACGTGAAATATTGTGATAGATTCACATTTTTCATCTTGAAAACTAAAGTGTGAATTTCTTAGAAATTTTAGAGATGAGAGAAGCTAGAGATTTGAAATCCTTCTTTGCATTTTACTAGGATATAACTACTCATTACACTGCACCAATATCTGATGGGAAAATTACCCCATCATTGGTAACCTACTAAAAATGGAATCAATTATCCATTTTAGAAAACAATGAATAATTGTGATGATTCAAGGGGTTCTTTTTCAAAGCTCTGTCAGTTATAATCTTAAATAAAAAGTTAAATTGAAACACAGATTAGCATGTTGGGCACATATTTGGTATATAATCATGTTGGATAGATAAAACCTAAAATGTCGTGATCTTCATAATACTATGAAAGTGAGCACATATTAAACAGAGATTTTTTTTTGTCTTTTTGTGATTTTAGGGCCGTACCCGCGGCATATGCAGGTTCCCAGGCTAGGGGTCTAACAGGAGCTGTAGCCGCCGGCCTTCGCCACAGCCACAGCAACGCGGGATCGGAGCCGCGTCTGCAACCTACACCATAGCTCAAGGCAATGCTGGGTCCTTAACCCACTGAGCAAGGCCAGGGATCGAACCCTCAACCTCATGGTTCCTAGTCGGATTCGTTAACCACTGAGCCAAGACGGGAACTCCTAATCCACTAATTTTCTTGCCCAAGAAATATACTTTGCAGTAGATTTATATTTCTAACTAATGAAATGCATAAAATATATCAGGTGTTCTGTATACTGTTTTTGAAATGATAGAATCTAATGAATTATGTCCACCTGCTTTTAAAGCAAAAACTGTGGTATATTCAGTATTAAATTAGCTCCATGGATATTCTCAGAAGCATCTTTAAAACCTGAACCAATATATTAGAAACAGATTTTATTTATTTAAAGTTATAATTGGAATGCTTTAGGAATATAATTGTTTCTACCCAATTTTTTGACCAAGAAACTAAAGGCTATATGGTATACTGATCTGTTTCTACTTTTTCTACAAGGTTGAAGAAAACTCCAGGAAAATCAGAATAGTTAAGAGAATGAAATCCACAAATATTGTATTCTATCATCAAGCCTATCTTGAATTAGAGGACTTTCTATTTGATAAAGAGATCATTCAGTATCCAATGAATATTTATTTGCTATCTATGGATAAGGCTCTGTCCAATACACTAAAGATAAAAAGGACCAATAAAATACAATTAATATATTTCTTAATTTGCTTATATACTGCAATACCTAATTCTTGGGAGATTCTTCTTACTAAAATGCTGAAAAAAGTTTGAGGAAGGAGAAACTGCCTTTGGGGAAGCAGAGAAAAATCAAAATGACATTAACATTTGACAAAAGTCTAAGGGAGAGAAAAGTATTACAAGAATAAGTAAAAGTTAGGAGAATAAAAGCAAGATGAAAAAATGTCAAGGAGAACAAGAAAAACAGCAGGTAAAGGTGAAATAGAAAAACAGAATCAAGAAGGCCACAAACAACAATCAAGGACAGATATAATAATGAGTAGGAGGTAATGAAAGGAAAAAAGAGAAAAAGACGACAAAGAAGAAATAATAAATAGTAAAGAAACCTGAAAAACACTGCCTTCACTGGTGAATATCAAAAGCACTACATCATATCCACTGTATTTATCCTTGATAAGATTATTTCTATGACCAAAACGGTAGTTATTTACTATTTACGATGAGGGTAATTTATTTTAATGTACCTGGTCATTGGTTGTCTTTGGATATTTAAAAAATATTCTACAAAGTTTGTTAAAACTTTCCCTGTTAAAACAGGTTTTTTACATTTTGCTCAGGAAATTATCCCTTTAAAGTCATCATATTGTGTAAAGTTTATACTGTCTAAAGACAGGGCCAAGAGCATACCAATATGCTTATTTTTCATTATGTTTATTCTAAAATTAATCTAAGAATTTAAACTAATGTATACATTTAACTTATATAAAAATATTAAAAATTAAGAGCATATACTTTAATGGTATGATTTCAAGATAAAGATTATCATTCATTGTGAGTCATTGCAGTTCTAAATTGAAAGGAATACAAGTAAATTCTACACGGTAGGGGTTGCTTATTATCCAGATTTATACTACCCAATACGGTCACAAACCTGATAAGAATATGTAAATTTAAGTTACTTAAAATTTTTAAAAGTTTATAATTCAGTTCTTTAGGCCCATCAGCTACAATTACTTGTATGCAATAGACGACAACATTTGTTGTGAAGTTGAATGATAAAGAGGTGAACATATTATGATTTCTATAATTGAAGCTTTGTACAAAAGATGGATGAAATTCTCCTGAACTTCAGGAGTTTCTCCACAGAGTTTCAATCTCTTGTTTACTAAGAATAAACTCAGATAATAATAAGACCTGGGGGTTTTAGTCATATTTAGAAAACAAGAAGTTGCATTTCCCTGGGCTCTCTTTTGCATCCCCAATTGAATCTAGGGAATTCTTCAGAACCCCCCTTTTACCCACTGCAGCCAAATGTTCTCCAGCTTATTTTAAAGAAAAAAATCACAGCTGAGACAGAAAATTTTATTTATTGATGTGCTTGTTGTGGATGAAAATAGAAAAGATAGGTAAAGCATAGTGATTTTGATTCAGTTTAATATGCTCATAATTCAAATACCGTACTAAGTCCTGAGAAATATAAAAAGTCATATACCTGTATTCAAGAAACTCTCTGTCTTTAAAAGTGGTTTTTGACCAGCACGACAAAGCATGGTAGAGCATAATGGTGTTTACTAAACCCTCTCCAGCTATGTGCCAAGTTTTGATGGATGTATAACGTGTATTTCGATTTTAAACTCTATGCACCTATTTTTATGGCCACATCTGTCAGGCTGAATGCTACACTGTTTGCAGAGCAAGGTACAACTTGCTTTGTGTCACAGGTAAGAGATGAAGCATAAAGTGAAATGAATGTCAAAGAAAGTGTTTTCTGGAACATGCAAGAAACTTGGCTTCATGAGAACATAAGAGAGTTTATTCAGGGCAGTAAACATTTCTCTCTAAAAACAATATGTAGTTGAATGGCAAACATTAAATAGTGTAGTGACTGTGGATCCTTTTATAGACATTCTGAGACATTGTTATATTGTAGAGATTTTGTTATATTATTACTGACTTGTGGGTAGCATTGTTTGGAATCTTAATTCTGTCAAGCACAGCTGCCAAAATTTCTAGTAGGGTATTAACAAGTAATCCATAAATATAAAAAGAGTAGGAAACACAGACATATAAACACAACTTTAAAATACAATCTAATAGATACGTTAGTGTATACATATGATAGTAATCCTAATGTTTCAGAGAAAGTTCCATAAAGTAGGTAACACCAACAGAGAAAAAGAAATTTCTTGCAAAAGAGATGGTGAACTGTTGAAAATTAAACTGATGGCTAGCATTGGTTCTGCCTGAAAGTAATTTAGAACCTGGGGCTACTTGGATCATGAGATACAAGGCTGGTGAGGTGAGCAAAAGTCAGACCTTAAGAAACTGTGAATGCCAAGGGATACTATATATCTTAAGAGATGATTAAGAAATATTGATTGAAAAGGAAATATACATCATGATATAGTTTCGCGTTGGTGTACTCAGAGAGTCAAAGATTTGGAGGTGAGGCATTTTAAATAGCTTATGTTTTTTTGATGTAGTATGTTGAAAAGAGAGAAGGTCTCGTGATCTTTAATAAGGTTTGCAGAAAGTTCTGAGGTTAAAGTTATTTGAAATTTTATCTTCTAGGAAAGAGGAAAATCATACTATAGAATATAGTAGATCGTAAAATCATGCTAGTGAGTACAATCAAGTAGTAAAATCACACTGGAGTAAGCAGGAAGTTGAATGTTTGTTGATGGCTTCAATTTGCAGTGCACTGTCACCCCACCCCCAGCTTCCACGGTAGTCATTCTAAAGCCTGATGGGAAGCATAGAACATTAATATCTGGGAACATAACTAATCCCATTCTTCCTCACTATTTGAGGTGTCTTACTGATGTATCAAGTTTTGAGAGATGGCTGCTTTCCCTCCCTAGATGTCATGTTTTCCTGTCTTTTGCTTGATGACCATTTGTTAGAACATTTGATGTTATAGCAGCTACACAGAAGTGTTTATGACAATAAGGGTCTCTCACACCTCAACTGTTAAAATTTCTCTAGAAAATGTAAGAGAATTATTATCAGAGTTTATAGTCTGCTTCTATGCCTGTAGCCAAGAGTGCTCAAATTAAAGCAAGAGAATAGATCCCATTTTCAATCCAAAGTGTCCTCAGAGCCCAATATAGTTATATTAGCCAAATTACCTAATTAAAATGTCTGTTTTTTTCTCATATATTTTATTAATATTAAAGAGTCTAAAGAGATCTGCATGGATATAAGTATGCCATTCTTCCCCTAAAACAGCACATGTTCTTTCTCAAGAGGCCAATATGCCATCTAAAGAGCTTCTACTCTGAATGGCTGCCTGTTAAATTTCATGGGAAAAAAGCATGACTTGTACCCTCTTTTCTGACGTAATCCCTTGGAACTTCCAAGGCATCTCATGAAGCACAGATTGAAGAGGACTGAAGAGAGAAAAAAATAGTCTAGAATCACCTTAAAGAATTAGAGTTGCAGTTGTGAAAATGAGGCCCGGTACCTCACGATAGGGCACTGCACATCGGTAATGATGTGTCCCCAAGAAATACAATTTTTTAGTATCAAGTAGACTTAAAGCAGGAAAGAAGTATGTTTCTTTCTCATATGATCAGTAAAAGGGAAATGGCCTCCAAATGTATGTCATCTACCTCTTCTAAGTTTCATTTCTCTTCTAAGTTTCAATCCTCTTCTAAGTTTCATTTCTAATGAAATAAGTTTACCAAACTGCTTTCAAAAAAAAAAAAAAAAACTAGTTCTTACAACAGTCCTGGAATACTGTTTTGGTGGAGATACGATGCACTTTTCTAATAATGAAGTGATAGAAGAATTTAAATTTCTGGCTATTTAGACTGTTGGAGTACATGCCATTTAAAAATCACCTAATAATTGAGTCAGTTATTCAGACAACATGTTCTTAAGGAAATTTTACCAAGGTAAGCCTGGTGGCTCCCAAAGGAAAATGTTCACACATTCAAGAGTTCATTTTATTACATGGTTTATTTTAGCCAGTACATGAATGAATTGTGTCTAGGTATTAGACTCATACCAAGGAATAACTAAAGCTTCAAAGAGCAATATCAGGAAAGAATAAAGAGTAAAAAAATCTTTTGTCCCAAGCATCTTGGGTAGAGGTTGTATATATCTCATATAGCCAAGTGCATGATTCTAAAGTCTTGGGTAGAACTGTCTCTCAATGGAAACTGATTCAGTTACTAAGAGTTTTTAGCTTAAGGTTGCTAGCAATGACCATCTTCCAGTGATTTGGGGGTTGTTTTTATTTCTTTAGTTTAGATACATGTGCTAATTCTTGGAGTTTCACTATGAAAATAGCTAAAAGTAACCAACAGTATTATTTCCATCAGTGTTTGAGGACTGTCATTCAGTACTGGCTCTTCCATTACACCATTTCTCCAGGTGCTGGGCCACACAGGGATGGTTTAGGAGGAAAGGCAGCCATATCTGTTGATAACAATAGGTGTGTTACATGAGTCTCCTGAAGTATTTGGACTTGTCTGCTTATAAGAATGTGGAGTGTAGAATAATCATAATGGGAAAGTTAAACGATCCAGTAGGAATTTCATTAAAACCAATGACACATCTTTCTGCCAAGAAAGTTTGAGGGTTCCAGAGTATAACTGATTTTAAAAATTCCATTTGTTCATTTTCTCTTTCTTGAATAATTGGAGTTACATGAACTGTAAAGTTTCTGAAGAGTAGTAGAATTTTGCAACATTCTTTGATAACAGCCTCAGTCAGGTGGGTGCCCCTGTCATGAAAGACATAGTCTGGAATTCCCCAGTTTGGGAATACAGAATCAACTTTGTGTTTGATGTTTTTGTTTTTGGTACCATTTGTGACATTGCTCTTTGAAAAGACTGAGAAGCAGCAAACAATGATCATCCTATGTTCAAAATCCACGTGGATGATTTCATGAAATACAGTCAGAGATGTTCAAAGGAAACCTGAGGTTTGGGTTCTTCAATGTCACATCTTTACAGTTTACCAGGTTTACGGTGGTGCCAAATACACCAAAGACAAATTTAGGAGCTTTAGCATAGATTTTCTCCAACAATGTTCATTAAATACTATGGCTACTTTGACCTTGTTGGTATGGGAAATCCATGTAAAATCTTTGCAAGTCTCTACTGAAGATCTTCTAGTGCTATTTAACTTCCAATCTTAGGATGCAAATTATATTACGTTTTGGCGTTCAGATTCACTATCCCTGTTCTAATCAAGAGACAACCATGGGCATTCTAAAACTGTCTCTCTAAATTTCTCTGAAGATTTGGTCTTTTGGTATATCACGAGAATCAGGATATTATTGTAGACTGTATGGAAAAATGATCAGCCAGGGAATTTCATCTAGCTAGCTTCCATGTCTATGCCTTCCTGTATAAATTTCTATACTCCTAATAGCTAACACTATAGAAAGTTTCTTTAATCTCTTGATTATTCTTAATTGGGTTACTGCTCAAGTTAGAAAACTTTGTTGTTTTCAAAATTTCCGAAAGCATGGGTGGCTCTCAGAAAGTATTTAATCATTATGTATATTATATTCTTATCTCTAGTTAACCAATAAATACTCTAGTAAGCTTGATTTAGTTCTGTCATCTTGGCAAATTTTCCTATGATACAGTATTATATCACATTCCACTTTATATTCTCCTGTTTCATTTTTAAGGTAAAAGCCACCCACAAATAAGATTTTGTATTAATTTTACTAAGAGGACTTATAATAAGTTTGAGTGTTCTGTTTATGTTGTTGCTGTTGTTGTTTTCATGGCTTGTTTTTGCCTGTGAGAATAGTAGTAGAAGGACTGAAAAATATATAATAAGCCCCTCTTCTACCAGGAGTTGACGCTGTGTGTGTGTGTGTGTGTGTGTGTGTGTGTGTGTGTGTGGTATGTGGGAGTTCCCAGGCTAGGGGTTGAATCAGAGCTACAGCTGCTGGCCTGACCACAGCAATGCCAGATCTGAGCAGTGTGTGCGACCTACACCATAGTTTGTGGCAATGCCAAATCATTAACCCACGGAGCAAGGCCAGGGATCAAACCAGCATCTTCACAGATACTAGTTGACTTGGTTTCTGCTGAGCCACAAGGGGAACTCCTGACTCTTGGTTTTAATGCTTCTTTTAGCTTCTACATTTTAAAAATATAGTACTTTATTTACTTTCTGGCTTGAAAATGCAATGTGAACATTTTAGTAGAGGATTTGTTAGATTTGCCTAAACCTTCAGGGGTTCAGGCCAACTAATCCTATCCGTACTAGGAAATATTTACCTACCAGTCACCTAGCACCTTCTTAAGAGATTCAGTCCCAGTTTTAGATACAAAATACCTGTCAGTTAATGACCAAATTAAGTATGATCATATTTGGAACAGAGGAGCCCTCAGGGATTTCAAGGAGGAGAGCATCAGGGTAGCATTTAATATGGGAATTTCATTTTACTGTAAGTTGTTCACTATAATGTTACAGTATGTGGCAGAGAAAGGAGGAAATTACGTTTCCTGATTAAGATGTAAACATGGCGATAAAGTCCAGGGTATAGTAAGGAAAATGTGAGAATTACTGAAGGTAAATGCCACCAGAGTAATTTCTTGACTCCAGGAAGTATTTGTGTAACAACCATTAAGGTTAAGGTCAACACTGTAGCACCCACATCAATTAAATGTTCTGCAAAGTTGTTCTTCAGTATACATAAAACTTTCTCCTCCTAAATTTAAGGACAAAATGGGAAACTGAGTGTTTGATTTATCCTTAATACCTTCACTGACCATCTTTCTCTTTCAAGTTCATGGAGAACAATTTTTTCTAATATCCTATTTTTTTTTTTAAAGAATATCTACGACTATCTCTCTCAAGAGACTTCTTGTTCTGATGTTTAATGCCTGGTGCAGGAGCAGCTAGTTGATTTATTTGAGAGGCCATCAATTTATTCTTAGTCTTATTCTGTTCTGGTCCTAAGTCTTTTTGAAAATGTTCAGTGATATTGGAGGTCTGGAAAATATTAAACTTTGTTTAATATAATCTAAAAATCAAATTATTATAGCACATAAACCTAACTTCAGAAAGTGCTTTAAATGCTGGTACAGAGATAAAAGATTTCTTTCCTGAATATTTTTCATATTCAAAACAGTACTTCAGCATCATCTCTTTTCCTTAACACACTATGCTTGCATGTGTATCATTGATATACTACAATATTTTTCAAACTGTATATCCACATTTTACAAAACAACCTACAGGTTCATGTTTAACTTAAATTATCAACTAAATAAATAAAACAGAATACAGTAGAATACTTTCAGAAAAAAAATGTCTTAGAGTCAATGTATAGGTTAAAAATTAGGTTGTTCTTCTATAAGTGGTATAGAAGATATCAATTTTAAAAAGATATTATGATTTTAACATTTCAGTGGGGTACTCGACACAAAAAGGGTCAAAGTGGAGGATGCTGAACAATAGATGTGTATTCTACTGTACTGTACTGTATAATTCTGTGTATTGTATAGAAAAAAATATGAAGCAATGAAATAAAAATATGCCTTCATTAAAATGGCATAAGTTTCTGGAAACATGTCAAAATCTAAGGAAAAGAAAGAGGCTGAGTCACCCATTTGTATGAATACACTCATCCTAGTCACTCCAGGGCAACAATGTAATTGCCAACAATGGCCTTCTGTTTGGGAATTCGTTCTGATGGATTCTTTAGGAAAATAAAAGTGTCAACAACCATGACACGTTCTTTAGGAGGTAAATATGTACGCTTCCATAGAATGCTAGATCAGGAAATTACAGCGGCCATTACAACACGTTACCAAAATAGCCTTCAGGTTTCTTATTCAATATGAAAGAATATGAGGGTAAGTTAAGTGGCTATGCTTTTTACATTTTTTCAAAGCCAAGCAAAACATTTTAGCTAGGCTATCTGGTTAAAATTACACACAGACGTCATCATTTGAGGGCCAGAAACACATAAACAAAAGGGAAAATGACAATTAAGTGGCTTAAAACATTGTTGGTCATATGTGGAAGATGAAAATGTCAGCGAGAATTCAAGATTGTGGTACACATTGCAAATTTGTTTACAAAAACTATAATTCAATGCTATCCATAAGAAAAAAATGCACTCTTTTGCCTCTCAAACATTATATCCATATATATATATACATATATATGTATATATATATATGTTTCTGTATATTGCATATATATGCATCCCTCTCATGCCTATATCTATCTAATTTGAGGAGACACTTTTCCATGGATCTCATACATTTCTGCACAAACTGTACACATGTGACTATCTTTTGTTTCAATCTTTTTTTTCAAGGATGTTATCATAGAAAATATCACTAAAGATGAATTCTCCCTTTCCTAGCAAAGGGATTGTTTGCTCAAATTCTTGAAAGAGAGAGTGTCTCCCTCAGGAGCAATGAGCAGGGTTGCTTACTGTCCATTATAAACAATATAGGTTCCCTAAATGCAGGATTCTTCTTCTCTAACTCAACTTACTATATATATGCAGGTATCATCTGTGGGAACTGGGGCTTGCCGAACTGGAGCAAGAAATGCTCAAATCCTGGCTTCTGCCATTGCTAAGAATATACTCTTCTGACCTAGCAGTTTGTGTCTTCTGTCTGAATTAATGAAACTGTGGCAGGCTGATTTGTTTGTTGCAAGTAAGGTCAAAACTCAGACCCTAAATAGTCTTGACATGTATTAGCTATGGCATTTGAGAACACACATTTATGGGTATAATTTTTCTAACGATGGAGGATTGTCTTGTATTTTCAGTATTTTCAAACTTTAGGATACTAATGTGATAATCCCAACGTGCCTACTGGCTCTTTTTACCTTTTATAAAAGAGGATACTTAAAAGAATTCTTGTCATAGTAATACACCTTTGGAAATGTTAAATACATTCATTCCAGGTGAGCTGGTCTCAAAGGATACACAAAGAAGCAGAGTTAGATTTAATAGAAAATTTTCAAGTAGCCAAACTGTCCTCCTATTTTGTTGCGGTCTTAGTCCAAGTGAAACATCACAACACTGGTTGATTACAGGCTTGTAGTTAAGGTAAAAAGCCTAGGGAGAATAAAAATTTGGAGAAACCTAGGGAGAAGCCTGGTTCTCAAGCTCTTATGGTGCCTTTAAAGATTCTACCTTAATTCTCAAGAGAGAGAAATATTTGAAAGGATATTTGGGTTTCTCCTTCCTTTGCGAGAAGAGTATCTTACCTGTTTAGTGAGAGAGAGTGCCTGAATTTTAGGGGCCATGTTGATCTGGAGGTAATACCTCTACATTAAAAAAGTCAGTGCTGAAAATCAGCATACAAAACCTTGCTTCATGGATTCTTGTGCTCACATGTGCAGCATATCTACAAGTAAGCAGCTCGCCAAAAGCCCTTACCACATCTCTGCTCCCCAAATTCTACTTTCTCAGTCTGAAATTGGATATAGTAAGTCAGGATTGGAAAGATACCAAAGTTTAGGCTTAAGGAAAAAAGAGGAATTCTGCCAAGACTTTGAAGTCCTGTTTGTTAATTAAAATCAAATGGATGCTATAGGTTGATCTACACTCAGACTTTGCTTTTGTTTTTCATTTGCCAAGAACCCAGGAATGAGATGTGATTAGAATCATAACAAACCTAAAATAATGAGAATACAAAGGTCTTGGAATGTAGTTTACATTATGCCAAATAAAATCTTCCAATGATTAAACTGCTTGCAGCATCCTGATTGGATCCGCGTGATGTACTCAGATCAACATCTTCAAATCACAAAATGATCTCACTAATGTCCTGCACTGAAACCTTAAACTGCTTCCACTATCGTTTAGGATAGAGGCCAGTTTCCATAGGAGGGTGTAGAAAGCCTTTAGGTTGCTGATGCCTGTTCATTTTCTTAGGCTTATTTTCCCTTCCAGCTTCATTAAATCCCTTCCCCTTTCCAGCATCCTTCAAGAATCAGGTCAGTGTCTCTCCTTCAAGAACATGCAATGCCTTTCTCTTCCTCAATTTAGTTTAAGTACTCTCTTGGTACTGGTCATGGCATTTAGCTTATTAAATTGCAAACATTTGTCTACTTCTCTGTTTCTTTCTGCAGACTGAGTTCTCTGAGGACAGAAAGCTTAGCAATCATTATTTGTACTCACTCCACATCCCAATCTTCAGCATATGGTAGTGGCTATATAAATGCCTTTAGAATAATAGCAGCTCTATAGCATGGTACCTAAATCACTGGACAGCTTTCCAAATCCTGAGGAAGTAGAGAGAGGGTGTAGAAAGATTCCTGACCTTGTATCCATGAAAGATGGAGCTTGGAATCTCTAGTTTTAAAAATTCCCCAAGGTGATTATGACAACACACCCTACCTGTTCTCTAGCTCCTGTCCTTTGATTTATTTATCTTTGATTTTAGGTATTAATTTTAATTTTTCAATCTTTCATCATTTTACAAATAGATGATTTTACTGGATGTTCCAGATTAAACACTCTAAAATTCTAATATTGTTAATACTGCACATTAAATATTTGAATTAACCTGGTCATGATAAGTTTCTTTCCCTAGACAACCAAAAATACCTACATTTCTATATTTCTCTGAGTGAAATCTTTGAAGTGATTAAGTACTTGTCAGCATCCAACCAATTTGTATAGATAAGTTGTACTTATATCATGTTCGTTTATTAATTTGTTAATTTACTATTTTCACAGTAAAAAAAGAGGGGTTATGCTTTAAATTTTTTGAAGGAAAAAAGTGTATAATATAAATGTATAAAATATACAGTAAAATTAAAAACGATACCATTAATCCTGCTACCTCCCAATGCTACAATTAACCCAGGTACCATAAACATTTTTATGACAATAATGAAACAGTGATACATAACTGGGATTACTATCAGGCATACATGAAAAGACAGAAATACATTCTCACGGATAGAGGACATGTATCAATATCAATTCTGTTTTGTTTTCTTACAATGTGTTTGCTTCATCTTCACATGTGTTCATAGCTATGAGCCAAAAGTTATGTTGTTAATCAGCAAGTTAGATAAGGGGAGAATCATGGCTGCAAGCATCTTAGGTTAGTTGTTCTACCTTTGAAAATTCTGTATATTGGTCCAATAAAAAAAAAATCTCTGTGACAGATACCAGAAATTGTAGTTGTTGATTTTTTCCCCAATTCCACTAAAAGCCATCTCTTTTTAAACCCTTTGGAAAGCTCTGCTTAAAGAGTTGCTTTTCAAAGATTTCTAAATACTGCTGTATGAGCCAGTATTTAATAAGTCATGCAAGAAATATCAAATCAAAACAACCTGATATTGATATTCATGAAGCTAGAGAATAAGAAATTAGTGTAGTCAATACTGAAAAGACCCTGTCTGGTTGTAGATGCCCAATTCAATAAAGATATCTCAGTTTTGCTAATAAGGATTACACTGGGCAATACTTCAGACCTACCCTTTTAAAATTATAGCTCCTTTATAAGGGAAAAAGAAAGTAGATAGGAAATTAAAAACAGCAAAAGCACTGTGGTTAGAGGGGAGTTGAATTTGGAGTAAATGTTCTACTATGGTAAGACTTAAAGCACTCTGGCCATCTTTAGATTATCAATAGTATAGTGATTTAAAAAATAGGTACACAATTCTTTGACACTACTGTCTTCAGGTTGCAGGGTCTCTATCTCCTTTCATTGAATCTGGGCAATCTTGTGATTGCTTTGACCAATGAAGTATGGTGAAAGTGGCTTTATATGACTTTCAAGAATAGGGTCATATAAGGAATGAAATATCTGTCTTATTCTCTTGATGACTCTTGCTTGAGATCTGAACAAAGACTGGCTATAATGAAGATGGCAAAGAAGCCAATCCACATGGAGGAGGCACATTTAGACAGGCTACTGAAGATCCCAGTTAAACTTGGTGTTTCAGTCATTCCAGACCAGGTGGCCATAATGTGGGTAAAGACATTTCCAGTAAATTGCAGGCTCTATTCATCCAGTGATCCCAGTCTTGGACTCTTTGCACTGAGGTTTCAGATATGAGGAGAAGAGACAAGCCATCTCCTCTGTGATTGATTCCTCATCCATATAACACATGAGCATGATACAAAGTTTGTTTTGTGCCAGTAAACTGTGGAGTACTTAGAATATCAAAGTTATACTAGATATTGAGAATAGTAAAATCTAAGCACAACATATGTTGTATCTATTAATAATATTGTTTCTTAGTATTCCCAAAATTATCTTTGTTGACTCATTAAGCAAATGTGAAAGTGCTTACAAAATAAAAATAGGTAGACCAGCTACAATGTAAAAAAAATAAAAATCATTAAAAAGAAAAAAACAAAATAAAAATAGAAGTATATATATATTTCTTTCTAATAACTTATATTTATAAAATAATTATAGTAACAGTTAAGGTAAATGTAAAATTGCTTTTCACTACAAATTTTAATTTAGAAATATGAGGATAAATGTTCATAAACATTTTATGATGGCATGTTCCTCTTGCCTGGTAGCTCTGCAAACTAGTTTAGAGATGAAATTATTGATATAGATTCTTGCCATTGTATTTATTCAGTTCTTTTCTACAATCTAATATAAGCATTTACCATACTAATGCTTGCCTTTCTAAATATCTAAGTTAATATAGGCAGAGAGCAGTTGTTTGCTAGTTCTTATAATCACAGGTTTTAGAAGCTGGTTTAAGAGATGTAAATATGAAGCAGTTTGGAAAGATTTACATACCATTTCCCTAGAACTAAGAGTTTCTGCAGGATGAAAATGACAACATAATTTTTTTTTTTTTACCTTATATAATGAACTCATGTTATGTTTGTGCTCTCACCAGAGGATCTTCAGCATCTAGAAGACCTGAATCATGTAACTTAGATTTAGAACCCTAGGAGTTATTTTTCAGATTTCCTTTGCATACCAGTCTCTGCTGGGCAGGTAGGAGAACTTATAAATAATCTGTTCTATTTTGCCACCACGTTCAAGATACCAAACAAAAGGCAAGAGACAATGATGCCCAAGTGATAAGAAACAAATGAACACCGTGTTTTCTCCAACTTTCAACATTAAGAGGGTTTCCAGGAGTAATGCAGGAACAGAGACTTCAGTCAGGGCCCCATGGGCCCATGAGGTGAAGAGATAAAGCCAAGAGTCCAGGGATAAAAAGCCAAATGCTGAGTACTGGAGAGGTAAGAGAAACCATATTGTGGATTCTAGAGATCTAGAGATGGAACACCCAAGTATTCACCTGAGCACTCATCAGTACAGGTGTGTGGGTAATTTCTTGGGGCTGGAGAAAGAACCACCCTTGAAAGTTAGAGTAATCATGCCTGATGCCAGGATGGTGCTTATTCCCAACACTTAGACTGAAAATCACATGATTCATTGTGGGGAACATACAGAAAGGTCCTTTCTCAGTGATGGGTAACATTAAAGTTAGACAGAGCCCTATTCTAGCGCTGCCTAAAAATTCTTAGAGCAAGACTTGAAAGGATCAAGCTGTTTCCAAGTAACCTAGCTGTGTTACACAGGAAGATTCAGGAATATATTATATTTATATATATATATATATATTTTTTTTTTTTTCTTTTTATGGCTGCACCTGCAGCACATGGAATTTCTCACACTAGGGACTGAATCAGAGCTGCGGCTGCCAGCCTATGCCACAGTCACACCAGTGCCAGATCTGAGCTGCATCTGCGACCTATGCCACAGCTTGCAGCAACATATATCCTTAACCCACTGGGCGAGGCTGGGGATTGAACTTGTATCCTCATGGACAATATGTCAGGTTCTAAACTGCTGAGCCACAATGGTAACTTCAGGTTCAGGCGTATTTCTAAACATACAAAAATATCCAGATGCCAACATGATAAATTTCATAATTTTTGGCATCTGGTAAGAAGCAGATTGCTTCAAAGAGCAAAGATTTGCTTCAAAAAGCAAACACAAGACTTGTGACCCATAATAATATTTACAGAATTGAATCAATTCATATTCAACCCAAACTGACAAAAGTTTTAGGATTAGGAAACAAAATCTTTTAGATAGTTATTTAACAATATATATATATATTGCCTGTACCCTCATCATGTGGAAGTTCCCAGGCCCGGGACTGAACCCATGCCACCACAGCAGCAACCTGAGCCACTTCAGTAGCAACACCAGATCCTAAACTCACTGTGCCACAAAGAAACCTCCTATTTAACCTGTATTCTATATATTAAAATGTTGAGAAACTCAGAAAATACAAAAAATCACGTCTATAGCTTCTAAAGATGAAAAGTATGAAGTCTATGGTAAAAACTCAGTAGATGGGATTAAAAGCAGATTAGATGTCACAAAATAAAAGATAATTGAACTTGAATACATAGCTATGGGAAATATTCAAAATGAAAGAAAGCAAAGAGAATAATAAAATGAACAAAGAATTAGTGAATCACGAGACACTCAAAAAGCCATCTATGTGTGTAATTGCAACCCTCAAAAGAAAGGAATGAAAGAGATAACATAAAAATATATTTGAAAAAATGGCCAATATTTTCAAAAGTTGCAGAAAACTGAAAATCTGTAGATCCATGAAGCTCAAGAAACATGAAGAAAACTACAACAAACAAGTCAGTGCCAAAACTAGTGATAGAGAAAATTGTAAAATCAACAGAAACTAAACTGGGGAAATCTGAACAAAATCAGTGGAATAAACCAATTTAAAGATCCTGGGTAGGATACTATACCACAGTCTATAAGTTATTATTGGGGGAAATAAGAAAAAGATAAACGAGTTCATTTTTGTAATTTCTTACAATGGCATATAAATCTATAATGATTTCAAAATATAAAGTTTAATTATAAAAAATGTTGAAATTAAAAAAATTGTACAAAGTAGTAATGGTAAATTTTATGTAGATTCTTCATTGGGAATATTGTAAGTGCAAAGGGAGGGAAAATATCCTGAAGTATTGAAAAAAATATGCCAATTTTTTCCTAAAAGAAAAAAAATATGCATGTAAATTGGGTTTCATGACATTACTTCTCCTCTAAAGTTACTGTCAAAAGGCATAAAAAGACAAGCCACAGACTGGAAGATAATATTTAATCTCACAACTGATTAAGGACTTGTGTCCAGAACATACATAAACTGTCCAAACACTATTTTTAATAGTCAAATTAAACAGATATAACACGAAAGAAGACATATTACAGAAAAATAAGCACATGAAAATAAGCATAAATTATATATATATATATATATATACACACACACACATACAAACACACATTCTTTTTCTCACATTATCCTCCATCATGTTCCATCACAAGTGATTATAGTTTCCTGTGAATGTATATATGTGTATAACTGGGTCACTTTACTGCACAGCTGAAATTAACAGACTACTGTAAATCAACTATAATAAAGAAATAAAACCTTGGAACCTTACAAAGAAATTATATTGATGAGAACCTACTGTACAGGCTAGGGAACTATGTCCAGTCTCTTGGGGGAGAACATGATGGAAGATGGTAAGAGAAAAAGAATGTATATATATATATATATATACATATATATATATACATATACATATACATATACATACACACACACACATATGTGTGTGTGTGTGTGTGTGTGTGTGGCTGGGTTACATATATATATATATATATGTATATGTATGTGTTTGTGACTGGGTTACCATGCTGTACAGCAAAAATTGACACAACACTGCAAATTAACTATACTGTAATAAAATAAATAACCCCCAAGAGAAATTATAATCTAAAAAAAGAAAAAATAAGCACAACATAATTATCTAGTAGGGAAATACAATAATCGGCTATTAGAAAACATTAACTGAAATGGTTAAAATTAAAGACTGACCACACTAAGTACTGGTGAAGATGTAGAGGACTGGAACTCTCAACACTTCTTATAGGAATACAAAATGCTATAAACACTTAAGAGCTTTGTAATTCTGTAAAAAGATAAATATGCTTAACATATGATCCAGTTATTCTATTTATAGGTTTTCATCCAAGAGAAAAGATAGCATAAGTTCATATAGATATGTACAAGAGTTTCTGTAGTAGTTTTTTTTATAATACCCAACAAATGGAATTAAATCATATTTTTCAAATGGTGAATGAATAAACAATATATGGTGTCTCCACAGAATAGATACTCCTCACATATAAAAAAGGTATAAATGTCAATATACATCTACCTTAGATGGAACTCAAAATGATTAACGCAGACTTGCCCCACACCCCAGTAAAAGGGTCTGTATGATTTCAGCTGTACAAATCTAGAGATTGTAAACTAATCCATGGTGACAGAAAGCATGTCAGGTGTTCGGGAAAAATTGGAAGGAGGAATTAAAATGGGTATGTGGAAAGTTTGGGAGTAAGGAATATGTTGATTAGCTGGTTGAGGTGGTGATTTTAGGGGTGTATGCATACCTCAAACTTAGCAATTTGCACAATTTAATTATGTGCAGTCAATTATACCATTAAAAAAAAAAAAAAAACTTCATAGGAGTTCCCTTCATCGCGCAGTGGTTAACAAACCCGACTAGCATCCATGAGGACACCGGTTCCACCCCCTAGCGTCGCTCAGTGGATTAAGGATCTGGTGTTGCCCTGAGCTGTGGTGTAAGTCTCAGATGCGGCTTGGATCCCAAGTTGCTGTGGCTGCGGCATAGGGTGGCGGCTACCGCTCTGATTGGACCCCTTACTTGGGAACCTCTATATGCTGCCAGTGAGGCCCTAAAAAGCCAAATAAAAAACGTTTATAAAATAACATTAAAATATTTCCTTACAAATGGTTTATCAGCTTCAATATCTTGTCTCTCTTAATGGTATTAAGTTTTGGTGATCATTTATTAAATCTTATGAATTCAAAGTATTTGCAAGTATCTATTTTACTAAATTAACATTGCTTTGAATTAATTTTTATACATTTAAAAAATTATATTTAATAATGAAAATAGGCCAGAACATTCTGCCTTTTAATAGGCTAGGAATTGGTTTGTTAGTTGCAAATCAATATTATGTTTCTGAACTCAATGAATTACAAAAGTCTTTTTTTTTCAAGTATTTGAGGTACACTTCCTTTGTTTTATGGCATTCCAAAGCTTTCTCCTATTTTCAAAGTTGTATCCTCTAATTAGGGAAGTCAAAAATAGTTAGGGTATGTTTGTATTTCACTGACTTACCCCTCTACAAATGTATTTCAGAGCATCAGAGAACTGAAATTTTGATGCCTCATACTATGACCATATTAAAATGCATGTGACTTCAATAGCTATGCAATCACCCTTTAATTTCATAACTGTAATAAATATATAGACCAGAAAGAATCAGTTTATTATACATTATATGATAGATTGAATTCATTCATCCAGTGCTCCTTTTATAAAAATGAAATGAAGGAGTTTTAAATGCTTTTCTTTGTTTGAATCATTTTAAGCAATTTATAATTATTTTTCCTACTCAGAACCTGTTTACCTTAGCCTGTGTTAACAACCCTTTTCTTTAAGAACAGACTAATTACTGGAGTGGAGACTTTCACCAGCCATCACGCATTGCTTCTAGAAGTGCTGGAACAATAACTCAAGGCGACTGATTGACAGTGACTGCTACCAAATTAGCATTTCCATGGAAGCCAGCATCAGTTATCATCAACAGACATTACCCTCATCTGAGATTTTCTGAACTGCTTTTCAATACAAGCCAAATCACTCACTATGCAATAAAACAAAGGAAACTTTCTCTGAATACTATATTAGGAGAGAAGCAAGGATCTTGTGTTCTTTCTTGTGTTTTTTAAACTGCAAGGGGAAAAGCTCAGCAGATTCTTTGTGTTAGACATTACCTCTTGTAGTGGGATGATTTAAATTTAGCATATTTAATAAATAAAACATACACTGAATTGAGATAATTAAGTTTTAAAGCTGATTGATTAATGAATTGTCAGTACACCTGTCATGATGTACTGTTAGGGTTAAATCTGAGCAAAAGTGAAATAGCATGAAATTAACACCTTATTCAATTGAACAAGAGTGGATTGCTTGTGTTTTAGACTTTCTGTAAGTCAGGACAAATATCCATCAATATTTAAATCCCAAGTCTGTAAAAAAGAGAATTTAAATTCTATCTAATGAAAAATCACTGTATATAAATAGGACACTAAATGAGAGAAGGTCACGATTTATGGTGTTAAGTCATCAAATACCAAAAATCAGAACAAGAACCAGGATGTCTAAACTTGCATCTTAGTATTCTCCCCATTTCCAAACACACACACACCCACTTTTTTCAGTCTCCTCTATGTCCAATGTTATTTTCTATTTGTATTACCCCATTTAAACTGGGCTTGATAATAAACTTCAGGATTACATGGTTTAAATTTTGTGTTCAGAACTGCCTAAAACCTCACAATAAGCCTTGTGTGATGTCAAACATCCTAAAAAACTTATTTTCTTTTAAATCTGCACAGTACCTGGCAATCCTGAAACCACTAAATATAATCCTATAGTTAATATCTGATGAATTAGGTACCCAAGGTTAACAATTTAGTACAGAACAGAATTCTGAATCAAATATAATATCAGTTCTATGATAATTAATTGCAACGTTTATGTATCAGTTCTATGATAATTAATTGCAATGTTTATGTATTATCTGTGTTATTAATACTTTACTCATTAATAGATAACTGACCTGAGTTACATTCAAATAAAGCTATGACTACACTATAAGTATATATCATATATATCATACATTAAGCTAGTTTCCAAACAACTAAAGTAATTATACTATTTTTGATATGAACTTTTATTTAAGAACAACAAAGAAAATTAATACTTGAGAAATTGCCTAGATTGGTTGCTTCATTTTTTGTTTTTTACTGGATATTTCCAAGTTGGAGATTAGATATCTTCACATCAACTAGACATTGGCACTTCCATATTAAAGTAATTACTTGGGATGATTTCATTTTAACCTGTTTTGATAAGTGGAAATTCCATTACCTGGAACTCTAGTTTTTTGTTGTTGCTCATTCTTTTCACATTACAGTAAATTTCCTTAGTTTCCAAGTTTTAAAAAAGTCTCTCTAGTATCAAGTTGTAACATAAGAACAGTTTTACCTTTTCACTTTAAGGGAAAACATATATGTTTACTTATGCTGTAAGTACAATTTTACTAAATCATAGACATACTAAAAAAACCATTAAAGTGATTAAATAAAAATTTGGAAAGGTTGCCTAACAGAATGATGGAAGATTTTTATAGTCTTTTGGTTTAAAAATTTGAAAGTTGTTTTCTTTGTCACTGTAGCTCCAGTTTTTATGCCCATATTAAGTAAAAATAGATGTTTTTTATTCATAAATGAAACTGCTAGTTTATATTGCATCCAGAATTTTCTAAGTGGACTACCCCTCCAGGATGGCTAAAATAATAACAACTATTTCTATTAGTACATAACCTAACTAGGATGATATGATTCCCCTGATTTAGATATAAATAAATATGACTAGTTCTCTTCTACTTTTGTAATTTCTTGCTAACTACTTACTCTTCCTAATGGGAAATCCACTGCTGCTACTATAAACTATCCAAAAATTCTGGGATTTACTCAGTCAAAAGGAGTAAACGCTCCTTCTGAACATCAAGCAGATGGACTGTTATGTTGCTGTGACATTGGCATTAAAAATGGATCCAGCACATTCTGATTTAGTGCCTTCTGGTCTTTTGCTTCTTGTTTTTCTTGCTTTTCCAGGTATACTATTGTACTGACAACTCACATTTTGGCTCACAAGATTATAGTTCTTCTATCATTAATACAAATTTAATGATAATTGACTGAGTCAAGAAGCCAGAAAAAGAACAAAGTAAACCCCAAAGAATTAGAATATAGGAAAAAAACAAAGAAATGATCATAAATTAGTCAATGAGAAACAGACGAATGAATGTGCGATTGACATAGGTTATTGGGAATTATAGTGTAAACCTTTTGTTAATATTTCAAAATATTTTCCTACCCCACTTACTCCATTGACTAACATGACAATTTCACTACAGGTAATCTAATCTTATTTCATTTGAATCTATTATGCCCATTTCATTCACTAAAGAAATTCTTCCCATGAAACATCCTTTTCATTTCTACTATTGCTACACTTTGAGAACATAAAAATTTTAGAAAACCTGAAGCCGTAACATTTCTAAAACAAAACATAGGCAGTTCACTCTTTGACATCTAGCTTAGAAATATTTTTTTGGATATGTCTCCTCAGGCAAGAAAACAAAAGTAAAAATAAACATATAGGACTAGGTCAAGCTAAAAAAGTTTTTCACAGCTAAGGAAACTATCAACAAAATGAAGAAACTGCCTGTTGAATGGGAGAAGAAATTTGCAATTGATATATCTTTTTTTTTTTTTTTTCTTTTTAGGGCCAAACCTGTGGCATATAGAGGTCTCATGCTAGGGGTCAAGTCGGAGCTACAGCTGCCAGCCTATACCAGAGCCACAGCAACGCTAGATTCAAGCCGTGTCTATGACCTATACCACAGCTCATGGAAACGCCAGACTGTTGACCCACTGAGCAAGACCAGGGATCAAACCCACAACCTCATGGTTCCTAGTCAGATTTGTTAACTACTGCGCCACAACAGGAACTCCAATTGATATATCTTATAATAAGTTAATATCCAAACTATACAAAGTTATACAACTCAATACCAAAAAAAGCAAACAATCGGGTTAAAAAATGGGCAGAGGACATGAACAGACATTTTTTTCTAAAGAAAACATGCAAATGGCCAACAGGTATATGAAAATATGCTCAACATCACTAATCAGCAAGGAAATACAAGTCAGTACCACAGTGAGATATCATCTCACACATTTCAGAATGGCTATTATCCTAAAGACAACAAATAACAATTGTTGGTGAGAATGTGGAGAAAAGGGAACTCTTATACACTCTTAGAGGGAATATAAATTGGTGCTGTCACTATGGAAAACAGTATGAAGATTTAACAAAAAATTAAAATAAAACTGCTGTGGGATCCATCAATTCCATTCCAGTATATTTATACAAAAAAAGCAAAACAAACAAAAAACAAAATACATAAACAAAAAAGAACCCAAGAAAATAGCAAAAACACAATTAGAAAAGAAATATGTACTCCTATGTTCATTGCAGCAGCATTATTAACAGTAGCCAAGATTTGAAAGCAATCTAAGTGCCTATCAATAGATGAATAGATAAAGATGTCTCTTCCTCTTATAATGATATCAGTCCTGTGAGATTAGGATTGGGGTCTACCCTCTTATGGCCTCATTTAAATTTAATTACCTCCTTCAAGGCCCTGTCTCCAAATATAGTGACATTGAGGGTCTTTAGTCTACAAATTTGGGGGAACACAGCTCAGTCCATAACATCTTTTTTACAGATTTTTTTCTAGAAACAGAATTGATGGTGATATGTATGAATATACTAGACAGTAGAAGTGGTTGGAATGGATGAGCCCTGATCCTGTGGCAGAGTGAAAATCAGAAAACAGGAAGGTCTGTAGAGTCTCAAATTATGCCCAGGTTTCTGCTTGAAAGGTCAGTGGGCCCATTCATAAATATATGAATTTTAGTGTGTAAATAATCATGAAAGATATACTATAAAATTTCAAACAAATAGGTGATGTGTACTCTTAAAATATTAAGTACTAACCGAGAGTATGTGGACACAAATACTAGATCATTTCCTATCTATATATTTTATCGAAGTTTACTGAACTATTAATTTGAGTAAATTATTAGATGCAGTGCATCTGGGTTTCAAAAAGGCATTTTACAAGGTCTCACATATTGTCCTTGAAAAAAGGAGAAGTCATTTTGTTGGAAGGCAGAGCATTTGGGCGGAGTTAATGGTTGATCATGTTCAGAAAGAGCTATAATTACTGAAAAGTCTGTCAAGAGAGAAGATAGATTCTAGTAGCATGAAACAGAGGTTTTCGCCTCTGCTCCATTTCACATTTTTATCAATGACTTGGATGATTAAAACTGCAGACAACACAAAATTTGAAGTGATAGCTATTGTGTTGGATGACAGGCATCAGATGCAAATAAGGACAAAAGATATCAGATGTCCTGTGAGAATTACATCTGAAAAATCAACACAATGTAGCAAAGGAGATTTATACAGAGTCACCTCAAAGGCAGGCACGGTCCCAAGCCTCATGAAGACTTACTTGTAATTTGGCTGAATGCATTATCTTATTTCAAAAAAGAATATGTCAATCAAAGGTATGAAATATCCATCATGGGAGAGTAGGAAAAGGAGAGTCACAGAGGCAAACACTGGCTATTGCCATTCTAACCTAGGTCACAGGAGAATCCAAGCCAATGAGTTTCAAATATTCATGTTATATTAGCAAGATGATTATCACTGATATTTTAGATAAATACACCAACTGTTGTTATTCTGTTATCAATAAATATAAGATTATTTTAACTATGCTTGTCCTTATAAAATGCTCTTAAAACAACTGACTTTGCTCTTGTTTTCTATCACAGGTCTGCCTACAGGGAGAGAATGAACTTCTAATACCAAATCTAAGACCCCTTCTTTTTAAGAGTTCTAATTTTATTTTGAATAAGTAAATTGTTGTTCCGGTTTTATAGGTCAATTTTGAGAACTTGATTAAATTATTTCACAAGTGAATGATGGATTCATTCTGAATGTAATTATACAATCAATTTCTAGCCCTGAAAATATGAAGATCAGATCCCAAACCAAGGTAAGTGCATGAAAATATAAGTAGCGTAATGAAAGGCCTTATGAGGGACGATCTCTGGCCATTCCTAGGAGACATGGCACTTGACATGGTGTTGTTCTTTACTCTTCAAGGTCTGTGTTTGTTCTAATGTTTTATTTCTAGCATGGATTACAAATCAACAATAGATAAAATAGTGACAGATAGTAATTCACACCACACACATGGAAAAGGCTTAAAGATATTTTTGATGAGAAGATAAATAAGATAGAAGTTTCTGCCATGGTGCAATGTGATTGGCAGCATCTCTGCAGCGCCAGGACACAGGTTCAATCCCTGACTTGGCACAGTGGATTAAGGATCACACAGTGCCCAAGATGTGGCTGGGATCTGATCCCCAACGGGGGAGCTCCACATGCCATTGGGGCCAAAAAAAAAAAAAAAAAAGATGAAAGATAGTGAAAGGAAAAACAAAAACCGTTGCACTTTTAAAAACCTTAATAAATCACTGTATACAGATAAGTTAATACAGTTGACTTTATGCTCTTAAAACCTGAATTATAAATACATGATTCTGGTAAAATATTTTAAGGAAAACATTAAATGAAATCCTGTTAAGAAAGAGGCATCTAGATTGCTAAAATAAATTTAACACATACAATTAAAATATAGTTATAAATCATTAAGAAACATATAAAACGTATAAGAAATAATACCCACCCATATAGCCATCGCCTAGCTTAATTAACATTGTCAATACTGTCAAAGTTTACTCCCCAATCTACTTCCTTTATTCTCTTCACAGGAGTTTCCTTTATCCTGAATTTTATGTGTGTCACTCTGGTTCATCTTCTTTAACTTTGGCATTTATAAGGATATTGCAATGTTATTTTGTATGTTTTGAAACTTTAGAGAAGTTGAACTTGTGATATATGTCCTCTGAAACATACTTTTTAAAAGAAAAACTGTAAAATTCATAAACATTAATATATGTTGTGCCTTTTCATGCATATTCACTTCTGTGCAATGTTTCATTATATGAATATATATATGAATATAATTCATTTATTATTTGTCAGTAGATATATAGGCAGTTCCCTACACATTTTTTTCTATTACAAGTGATGCTATGAATACTCTTGTATATGTGCATATGAATACTCTTGTATATGTTCTTTTGAGTTTCTCTGGTGTACACACAAGGAAGAGAATGGCTGGCTTATAGATAAATACATTTTTATACTACCAGGAATTTAAAAAAAATTTAAATTACCAGTAATTTTTCAGTCATCACCTAATGTGTATTTATACTTGTTACCCTAACCGGAAGTGAATATGAGTACTGTTTCACATTCCCACCAACACTTGATACTATGTTTTCTGTCATCATGGTAGGTGTAAAAATATACCTCATAGTGGTTTGAATTTGCAATTCTGTGATTACTAAAGAGGTTGAAAATGTCAGGGTTTTTTTTTATGAATCTCTGATGTTTCCCTTTCTGTGTATTATTGTTTGTAACTTTCGTCCCTTCCAATTGAGGGTCTTTTTCTTCCTAGTGACATGGTACAGTTACTTATGCATATTATATATTGCACTTTTGCTATTTTAAGTGTGCTATCAGTATTCAATCTTTTTAAATAAAATTTTTATTGTTAAATACACTTAGATTCACAAAAGAGTTGCAATGGTGGAAAAGTTCCCACATAGCCTCGTTCGATCAAGCCATTGTTAACACCTGACAATACTATGGCATACTTGCTAACTAAGAAAATGGATGCATTACTGTATTGTACACTTTTTTTATTTTACCAGTTTTTCCATTAATATGCTCCTTCTGCTTCAATATCCAATCCAGAATACCACATTGCATTTCTTATCTCTCCCCACCCTCCTGTCTATGAGAGTTTTTCAAGTTTTCCATGTATTTCAGGACTTTAACAATCTTGAGGTGTACTGATTAGGTATCTGTAGAATGTTTCTCCATATTGGTTTGTATTGTTTTTCTCATGATTAGACTAAGGTATGGATTTTGGGAAAGAGTAAAGTGCTCTTCTCATTATACAATATCATTATACAGTAAATGGTATCACATGACATTGGTATAAAACTTAATCATTTAGTTAAGGTAGTCTTTTCCACATTTCTCTACTGCAAAATTACTAATTGTTTTCCATTCCAAACTCTTTTATTTGAAAGTACATCATTAATCCAGCTCATCTTCAAGGAGGAAGAGGGGCTTGTATTAAGCCTCACTTCATGTAAAAGGGAGTACATACACATTTTATTTGAAATGACTATATAAGAAAGATTCATCATTCTCCTCCACTTAGTAACTCAATTATTTATTTATATCATTATAGATATGCATATTTAATTTCTGGATCATATTTTCTTTTTACATTTTAAATATAAGTATTTTAAAATCAAGTACTCAATAATATTTATATCTGAAGACCCTAGAATTTTAATTTTGTCTTTAAGACTTCTATGGTGCTTGGATTTAAGGTGAATTTTTCTAGGCAGCATTGGTATTTGTTTAAGACAAGCTTCTTAGATTCTGCCAATTAAGGGTTACTTTAAATTTATATCTCATATCGGAATATTTTGGAGTAAGCATGTAGTATAAATTCAAATTTATGGGACAAATTCATGATATGAGAACATACTTAATTTACCAGCCACAGGGCAGAATTATTTTTTCCTACTTAGAACTTAAAAAATAATTTAACATGTTGGCTAGGTATAGGACATTTTTTCTTTTTTCGCCCAGCCTATGATTTCACTGGCAGTGTAGGTCTGCAAGACTCTGGCTCCCTGTACAAGTCTTGGTTCTTACTTCCCCTTTGAAAAGGTTTAATTTCTTTCCTGTTGCCCCTACGTGAATATAAAAGCCCATGACTTTCAGTCTTAGAATCCGTGAATGTCCTCAAGGTAGCTCAGGATTTGCTCACACTTAACATCGTAATTTTCATTCCACTTCTATCTGCAGAGGATTTCCTTTATTTATTAATTTGTTTGGGAGCTCAGCCAGTATTTAAAAGGATTTTTTTTCACCTAGTATAAGTGATTACGTTTGATGAAACAGGAAAGCATCTTATAATATCCAATCAAAAATATTTCCACAAGCCAAAGTTATTTTATATATAGGCAATTCTGCCTTTCCTCCAATATATTGGCCTAAGGAAAATATGGAGCTAGGGTGGGGAAGTAGTGATATGGCTTTTTTGCTTCTTTAATTCTTTATTATAAAATCATATGCAAAAGCAGACAGGTTTATACCGTGAATCCCCATGTACGCATTACCAGGTGTAACCATGACCTTACTGCCCAACTTATTTCCTCTCCCCTCATCTGGTCATCCTGTTCTTAACTACTTTGAAACAAATCCAAGATACATTGTTTAATGCAGGTATAATTTAGGATGCATCTCCATATGAGAAGGATCATCTTAAAACAAAACATACGCACAGTACTATTATGCATTCTTTTTGTAAACTTGTGCTGGAGGAATTACTCTCTCCTTAGGCTTTACCATGGCCCAAAAAGCAGTAACACTAGAGAATCCAGTATGCCATCACTTTAAAGGAGTATTTCATTACACTTAAAACGTTTTCAAAATTAAACATGCTACATTGTGAGTTTGTAGGGGTTTTGCTTTTGGATTGCCACCTGTCAGCATGTTCCACAAAGGATTATTTACATGTCTAGTGTTCTTTACATGATACTTTATTGTCTGGGCAGGGCAACCTAATGACCTAAGTTGATGGTAAAGGTGAGATCATATAGTCCATGTGGGAATGATGTTCTTAAAGGCTTTTAAACTGGAAATCACTTGCACTAATTTATAACCCTTTCTAATTTTGACTTTTACTTACTTTCTGTAGGAATTAGATGGCCATGGTTGTGATTTTTAATTTGAAAAATAACCTCTAAAGATGTCCGTGCTTTCAAGAATGAGCATATCCTAATTCTAATTTAAGGGGAATTAGTTCTATGTCCATATGTATCTGCTTTACTAATATCTGCCATGTGTAGTTTAGATGAAAGTTTACATTCTGTCCTGAACAGATTTGTCTTAATGCCATGTAAGTTTAATGTAATTTACAACATTAAACAGATCACCCCAATTTACATTATCTTTGATTTACTTGTGATTATTCACTGTCTCCAAAGGAATGTGAGTGAATAAAGGACATGTGAGATGCCCTTATTCTGGTACATTCCTATGCCATATAATTCACATAATCTTTATCCATCTCATTTACCAAACACTTGGAGTCCAGCTATCAAACTTTATCATAAACAGTGGACAATGCACATATGCTAACCACTGCCTCATTATTACAAAATGCTATTCTGAATATGTACTTTGCTAAATATTCTATAGCTTGTTAGGTAAAAACTATAATGCAATCATTAAAGAACAAATCCATTATAAAAAAGAATATATTTTATAATATATACTCATCATAAACTCTAAGGAAAAAAAACTATCTCCTGGAACCTCTGTATGACACCAATCTGTTTCATTCTCTAGGTGTCATATTTTGCCCAGCATGTACACAGTTTAGCAATTACATATCTCATTTGAGCATTTTTACTATTTACATTCATAAAATATCAAATTAGTCACCATATGCTTTATATCACTAGCCAATATTCACAACCATATCACCTACTCTAACTAACCCAAGTCCCATTCATATCCTATCCAACTTTATGATCTGAATAAGGACCTGTTTTCCCCATGAATTTAACATCTATCCATTTCCTCCATCCACTAATTCCTTTATTTTCTGAATTCTTGTTATGCTTACTTTATGATTTACATATTAAACTCTATTATTTTAGCTTATGTTTGCTTATATCTAAGAATTTCAAATGCATTGTAATTTGTTAGGAAGAAGTGGATTATCCCTTTTCTTAACGTGTACCTCTTACCGTTGTTTCCACAAGTAATTTTATTTTTATTTAATTAATTTATTTATTTATTGCTTTTCAGGGCTGCACCCGCGGCATATGGTGGTTCCCAGTCTAGGGGTCGAATCGGAGCTGTAGCCGCCAGCCTACCCACAGCCACAGAAACACCAGATTCGAGCCGTGTCTGCGACCTACACTACAGCCCAGAGAACACCAGATGTTAACCCACTGAGCAAGGCCAGGGATGGAACCGGCAACATCATGGTTCCTAGTCGGATTTGTTAACCACTGCGCCACGACGGGAAATCCACCACCCCCCCCAAGTAATTTTAAACATGCTGTATAAGATAAATGCTAATAAATACTTGTTGAATTACAGTGACAGAAGTGGGTAATATTTTTCTCAATAATAAAGGCCATTTTTCACTTAACTTTGCTGATGAAGGTAAAACTAACTTTCCTGATTAGATAATGTAAATTTATTTGAATATATGCCAATTAACTCACAATGATCAATTTCAGTATTTATTGCAATATGAAAGGGAATTTGGAAGACAGAAATAACTGAACTGAATGTTAAATTTTTTGAAGACTATTAACAGATGTTTTACATGTCATTTAAATATTAGTAAGTTAGTAATATCTTTATTATAATAAATTGCAGAGTCTCCACAAGTATTCAGAAATGTGTATTTTCATTTGATCCTAAAATTAGGCTAAACTCTTCACCATTTTGTGTATAGAAAAACATATTGGCCTCATTAAAATTAGTAATGAGAATTGATTTTACAGGGTATAATCTAAATTTTATGCATGTCATTCTAACTGGGCTAATGAAATTATTTTGGTTACCATAAGCATTTCAGTCTGGCTATCTGGAGTGCAGCATTTTACATGAGCTGCCAGAAATAAAAGCATTCATTTGCACTTCTAGACAGAAAATGTGGGTGTCTACAGGCTGCCATAAAGAACTAGAGAAACCAATTGGACAATAAAAATCTTTAAAGTATCTCTCCAGATGGCTGAGCTGCTGTTGCTTCACGTGGAACCACAACACCCTACTTTAGGTGATGGCATTTCTGCCTGTGTATGAAAATTCAGAAGAAGCGTTTAGAACTCAAAAAACAGTATTCAGCTCTCTTGGCAATCAATATTTTTAGCATGATTTTTGGAGGTGTTATATTTATCATACCCCTGATGACTGGGATATACAAATGTCTTCAAATAACTGAGTAAACATGAGCTTTCTTTACAAACAGAAGCAAATATCTAATAGCACACAAAAGAAGAAAAATGGGAAAGGGATACTAAGATTAACAAGCCTGATATCCTATTGACAGTCAATAGCATTTTTTTTAGAAGGAATGACATCCCTTGTGTTTTTCATGATAAAAATTATGTGGGTGTCATTACAGCTGTTATAAAAAATGACTAAATGATTATACAAATGTTATTCTCAGACTGTTGTCTGAAATGGCAGCCAAAAGCTTCTGGATATATTAGATTTTATTGGTATTGTACAGATGTGTATAATTACTGCTTTGCTTTGCTTGAATAGAAGCCATCTGTTTATCTTAGGATGATTAAAGTATTTAACAAGTTTAGTCCTTTAGCAGTAGAATCTGAATTACATTTGCTTATTAATTTATTTTTTATATCATGAGGTTTAAGGGATCATGACAAGAAGGAATTCCTGAATACCTCAACTTTGCAAAAACTTGAACTATTAAGAATACTGAAGTTGACAAATTCTTTTTTACAAAAGCCTGCATTCAATCCATTTTATTAAAATGTTAGATTAAATAAGTATTTGTTCTACCTGTAAATTGAACAAATTAATTTTATTGATTTCTTTTTTTAATCTATTGAGTTGAAAAAAAAGGAAGAGCTAACTGAAAATAAAAAAAAATTGTCTTCCTTCAATCTTAGTAGGCTACATGAATCAATTTTTCAATATTGATTCTTGAATGTGTAAAAAAAAGTATAATCTGGTTTATACCTTTAAAAATATCACTTGTTCTAGTTATCTATGGCTGCACAGTAAAATAGCCTACAATATTCAACAGGAAATGTTTTGCTATATTTCAAAATTTTGTACATTGAATATCTGGAGACCACAGCCACAACAAGACCAGATCCGAGCCGCATCTGTGACCCTCACTATAGCTAATGGCAACGCTGGATACTTAATCCATCGAGAGACACCAGATATCAAACCTACATCCTCATGGGTATTGGATTTGTTACTATTGAGCCATAATGGGATCTCCAGTGCAAAAATTTCAGTCCTTCAAATAAGACCAAATCCTTACCATTTTTGTCACTAAATACCTCTACCCTCGTTCCCTCCTTCTGTCTTTATTAAAGTTGTCTAAAAATTTAGTTTCAGCTTTTCTAGGGTAAACAATTTAGTTATATTTTTCCTTTTATATTATTGATTAAACTCATCATTATATCCTATCAATAGCTGAGCTTTTTTTTAATCTCACTCCTTCCTTTTATGCATTTTTTGATAGCATGTCCCTTTGTACTCCTTTTAGTAATAATTTATTTCAATTTAGAATTCTTGGTCAACAATTATTTTCATTCATCACTTTTATATTCTATTTTCACTATATCTTGGCATTTAGGTTTGATAAAAGAAAGTGCTACCAGGACAAGTGCCATTCTCTGCATATATTCTGTATTTTTGCCTGCAGTAGTTTTAACGTATTTTTATTCTTGAATAGTCTTATTTCACTCTTGTGTATCTAGATTAGAATTTATTTTCTTGCTGAGTACCTGAAATGTATCTCAGTTTGAGGATCTAAGATACCAAGTTTCTGTGGCCTTTCATAAATATTTCTATTAAACCTTTAAAGAAACCCCTTAATCTAGCCATTCATAGTTTTCAACTAGGCTTTTATTAACGTTTATCTTCTTTTCTCTTGACACTTGTCAGTATCTCATTCTCACTTGGAACATTTTAATTGTTCTTGTTGCCAGTCAACTGATATTTTTGTGTGTTCCTACCTTTTTTGGAAGAATTTCTGTGATCTCTTTGAATAAACTGAAAACACTCACTTTAAAGTCTATTTCAGATTAATCTTAAATTTGAAATTCATACGGAAATATGCATATTCTGCATTTTTATATATGTTTTATGCCTAGATATCTTTATATTCTATCTAGTGTTTCTGAATACAGAAATTGTATTTTGATCATTTTTATTACACTCTTTCTGTATATCTCTATCCCATCCAGCAATTTTTTTTTTTTTTTCAGCTAGCTCTTCCCTTGTGGCCTCCTATCCAAAAAATAGGTCTTTAATCTTGGTTTGGGCTGATGCTGTGTGCTTATTTTGGGGATGTAGAAAATCTATTGTTCAACACAGCAGGTGGCTTGGCTCACTCTGTGGTAAAGGGTTTGTGAATTTCCTGCCTAGAGTATAGTTTCATAAAAGCTTTGTTATGGGCAAAGGTCAGCATGAGACTTATGAAACCCTCTTTTTAAAGCAGGGGAGAGAATATGAACTGCACACTTGACCTCTAGTTTCCATCCATGAGCCTGACTCAAGTCATTTTCAAGTTTTGAATGGAGATCTTTTGTAAGTTTTTTCGTGGTTTCCCTGTAAGGGCAGAACTTCTGGCAACTCCCACCTGCTTCCAGATCAAGCTTGCAACAGCTCGTGGTTTCAGCCTTGCTCTCTGCTATTTTAATGTTGGTTTTGATTCTCAAAGATCTCATTTAGGAGAGTTGATTTTTGCATTTTTATTGTATATTTATTATATATTAACCTAGGATTTCTACTATTTATAGAAAAGGGGTAATTAGAAAGTTACAATGTTATGAATGGGAGTTAAAATTTAAACCATATAATTTATGTAATTATTAATTGAAATATTTTATTCCCAATCTTTAATTAATTAATAACTGATAAAATTTTGTGTAATAGTTCTGTTTTGATTTTGGATATCACAAAAGACACATTTTACTTTGCTTTAAATTTCTGCCGAAGTTATGTGTCTGATTAAATGTATACATAATATGTATCATATATAAACATATACGTTTTATACATATTTATATAATATATATCAAAAGGCACAACACTGAGAGAAATATTTAGGTATATAGTCAAGTTTTATGCCATATCATGATTCAGATTTAGTCAATAAGAGGCAAAACAATTGATGCTGAGTATAGGCACGGGGCCCTGAAAGATTATTCAGGGAGTGAAAAGTATACATTGCTATCTGCTGTCCAGTCAGGTCAGACTTTGGTGGATGGTTCTGGATTCACAGGGTAACCTATGTTCTCCTCATTACTGAGCATCTCCAGATCCAAAGAAACCATCCATCCACACAATCTTGGAAGTTTCTCATTAAAATGGCAGAGACTATCAAAGTAGATCTCTGAATGACTGTATTTTTTTCCTTTTCAGGGCCTGTGGCATATGGAGGTTCACAGACTAGGGGTTGAATTGGAGCTACAGCCGGGGGCCTACACCACAGCCGCAGCAATGCAGGATTGGAGCCAGGTCTGCAACCTACACCACAGCTCACAACAACACCATATCTTTAACCCACTGAGCAAGGCCAGGGCCTGCCACATAGTCAGTGCTTCATAGAGAGAAGTGCTTGCCTTACTCCTAATTGATTGCCTCTCGCACCCTATCTGGTCTTCCAGCTGGACAACTACAAAAACCCTCACGGCTGTAACTCTCCTGATCTCCTGTCTTAGAGTCGGTGGATGGCAAATTGCCCCATCCTCCTGAGATTGGGATCTGAGTGTGGGGTAGGAGAGCTAAGCCCCAAGCCTGGGGTCTGCTGGCATCATTCAGTTGGAACTCTTTTCTAGATCTCCTAGTCACTTACCCACCTTGATTCTAGGAGCCATCTGGCCACCAGGTCCTCTGATTCTACCTCTCAGGATTCGAACCCCAGTCCTTGTGTTGCTGCTAGGCCCTTATCTCTGAACCCCACACCACTGAAATCATGCCCTCTCCTGCGCTCTCTCCCCGCACCATTCTGCCTCTGGTCCATCCTCCAACTACTGTGCAAATTCTCCATCCTTGGGGGTCATGATGAAGGCTGAGCAGATGCCTGTGGTGCCTGGATCACAGTGAGGACTCACTCCCTAAGTGGTCCCTGTTGTCAGATCTGATGATGCCATTCCTCTGTTTGGAAGCCTTCACTTTGTCTCTCCCCACCCCTACCCCCAGTTTCCAGAATGAAATTCAAATTCCTGAGCATAGCCTTCAAACCCTCAGTGATCAGAACTCTACTGACTGAACTTTTTCAGCTTGGGCCTTATCTTCCACCATTCCTTCCCCTTGGAGTACGTTTTCCACGAGGCTTGTTGAAACCTGCCCACTGAGGCCGGATGCAAATACAACTTCCATGAAGCATTTCCTGAGTCACTTAATTGTAATCAAGGGATCGAACCCGCAACCTCATGTCTTGGATTTGTTTCCACTGTGCCATGATGGGAACTCCTAAATGACAGTATGTTAAGACGCTACCTGCTGAGTGCTTTTACGTGAACAAGAAATAAGGTAAATTTTATTTGAAACATTCTACAAACCTATATTATCTGTTAGAGCAGTTAGTCTTCATAAGTAATATTTTAATTATACCACTAGTCACGATTAATATATAGAACACAAACCATTTGTCTAAACTACCACTTAGATACAATTTTCAATAGATAATTTTTAGAGTTTTAGGTGCACATCAAAATTGAGTCAAAGATTCAGGGATTTCTAGATACCCCACTTCCCCTTTTAAAAGAGAATTCAAAGTAGTTATATACAGTATCCCTCATTTTGTCAATTATCTATTTCTCAATAAACTCACATTCTCACAAACCACAACATCAAACAAAGCAGTTCACACTTAGTTACTGTATTTTGTTCCCATGAGGTATTATTATGAATACAACAAACAGAAAATGTATCTAACTGGTGACTGATAGATTTAAATCAAGAGTAACATTTCTTCAGTACTAAAAACCTGTCCTGTGAGTTTCATTAACATGTGCCTAATTTAAAGCTCTAATGTGCATAAAACATAACTATGAATAAAACTATAAGGGATGACCAAGGATTTTTTGGTTTTTCTTTTCTCTTAATATTACAGAATAATTTAGAAGGGGAAACCATTTGGAAAAGGGGACAAGATAGAATTTTTTTTTCCTTTTATGGTCACACCTGTGGCATATGGAAGTTCCCAGACTAGAGATCGAATTGTAGCTGCCAGCCTACACCACAGCCACGGAAACACAGGATCCAGGCCACATCTGCAATCTACACCAAAACCTGCGGCAATGCCAGATCCTTCAGCCCATTGAGCAAGGCCAGGGACTGAACCTGCTTCCTCAAAATCAAACTACATTTGTTTCTTACATGGTTTCCATTGAGCCATGATGGGAACTCCAGAAAAAAACTTTTTAATTGCTTACATATGAGGCTATTTATTATTCACTCATCTATACATTCAATAGGGTGTACTAAATATGTTCTAGATGCCAAAATATGAATGACAGCAGGAATGTCATTAAGGTATAATCACAAAAGGAGGTCCTGCTTAAGCCTAGGAAGCAAAACTGCTTAAGCCTAGGAAGAGTTACATGGTTTTATCTTACATTTAAGTATTTAATCCATTTCCAGGTAAGTTTTATATATGGTATAAGGTAATGGTCCTGTTTCATTCATTTGCATAAGATCTCTGGTTTTAACAACACGGTTTATTAAAAAGACTACTCAGGAGTTCCCTTTGTGGCTCAGTGGTTAACGAATCCGACTAAGAACCATGAGGTTGAGGGTTCGATCCCTGGCCTTGCTCAGTGAGTTAAGGATCCAGCATTGCCGTGAGCTATGGTGAAGGTTGCAGACGCGGCTTGGATCCCGCGTTGCTGTGGCTGTGGCGAAGCCCAGCAGCTACAGCTCCTGTTAGACCCCTAGCCTAGGAACCTCCATGTGCCGCGAGTGCGGCTCTACATAAAGGCAAAAAGACAAAAAATAAAAAATAAAAAAAAAATAAAAAGACTACTCAGAGCTTAATGCAATGGAATTCACAAGACTTTAGTGAATTTTAGTAATTCTATCATTCATGTTATATCCAAAACTTCTAGATTTATTACAATGAATTTTAAATTCTTCTTCTACAAACTAATTTGAAAGATTTGTAGACATCCCCCAAAGTTTATGCATTTTGGATTGCTTCTGAGAAGATAGCTGTATATAGTATAATGGTGAACAGGGGTTACTTACTGATATTATTAAGAGATGTAATCATTGCCATTAAATTAGTATGAAATTGCACTATGGGAAACAGTTTGGAGATTCTGTTAGAAGCTAAAAATAGAGCTACTATATTATTCAGTAACCCTAACTCTTGGGTATATATCTGGAAAAAAAATAAAATCTCTAATATGAAAAGATATGTGCTGTACCCCAATGTTCATTGAAACAATATTTACAATAGCTAAGACATGGAAAAAAAACCCTTGCCTATCAATAGACAATTAGCTTAAGAAGATGTGGTGAGCAGGTGTGTGTGTGTGTGTGTGTGTGTAATGAAATATTACTCAGCCATAACAAAGAATGAAATAAAGAAGCATTACCATTTGCAGCAGCATGGATGGATCTAGATAATGCCATGCTTAGTGAAGTTAGAGAGAGACAAATGCTATATAGTGTAACTTACATGTGGAATCTAAAAAATAACACAAATGAATCTATGTACAGAAACAGACTTCTAAGCATAGAAAATAAACTTACGGTCACCAAAAGGGAGAGGGAGTGAGAAGGGACAAATTAGAAGTAAGGGGTTATCAGATAAAAACTGGCTTACATAAAACAGACACACAAGGATGTATATATAGCACAAGGAATTATATTCCATATCTTATAATAATCTATAATGGAATATAATAAACACTATGCTCTACCCCCGAAATGAACACAACATTGTAAATCAACTAAAAACAATTAATAGGCAAAGGGATTTTCTCTATAACATTGTCCAAATAAGACAAAATTATCTGAGATTTTGAAGGATTTTAAAATTGAAAAGCAAACCAGACATCAGCATCTCCTCTGATACAAATTCAGGTACCTGAAACCCTCTCCATTAAGACTCTCCAGAAAATAGAACACTGACTCTGGATAACAAAGGATCGCCTATTATGGAGTAACACACGTTTCTGAAAATCATTATCTGTTCCCCTTCCAAACTTATACTCATTTCATACAGCATTACTCTCTAAACATCATGTCTGCTAATGTCACATTTCCTCTGTGTACTTCTTGAACTTTCGCTTAAAAAAATTATTTTCTGCTCTTGAGTCTACTTAGACCCCCAACCAAGATCATCCACATTTTGCCAACAGCATCACAATATATGCTCTATCCTAAGCATGGCTACTGTGTCTAATGGTTCTTGTCACTTTCATTTTAGCAGCTGTCAGAATTATCTACAGAATTCGTGTTCCTATATCCTATATTTTCCTTCTGCTCATGAGAAACGTCAAAAGTAAAAAGCCAACATTTATAAGATCCTCTGATTTTAGAAAATAAGAGATCAAGCCACAATATCGGTTGTTAAATTCTTCATTGCTCTCAGAGTATCACAATGCATTTTCACTATCATATATGGACTTTTTGTACTTTACTATCCCTCCTTAGGAGGAAACTGTCCATGTTTTTTTTTTTTTTTAATCTCCATTGAAATTTTATTTCAGGATTCTGTCCTTGTGTTTCCCTTATTTTGCACGTTACAATCTGATCTGCTATATTACATTCCCTTTCTTGATTTTTTTTTTCTCCTGAGCAACCCAGTTCCCGAAATAATGTCCTGAGTTTTTTCCTAACTCTGAGTTCATAAAAATATTAATAGACTCCACTAGAATATGAAAGTAGAAATATGTTTTTTTTTATACATTGTTTGGCACTGTTACCTGTGCTTTCCATCTGGCATGAAGCTATGCTTCAAATATTTCACTGTACAGCACGGCAGCTGGTTGTATGAGTGGATTGTGTCATAATATTCTTGGATGGTAGGAAAATAAAAACAGAAAGGGGTAAGGTAAAAACAATTATTATAGGTAAATATTTTAAATTGTTTTTAAAATTGAATACTAAAATAATGCATAACTTCTATAATAATATTCAAAGTATAGACATTGTTTTTAAGTGAAAACACATTAGAAATGTTATTAATTGAATATCTTATATTTATAAATAATTTTGCACATAATTACTAACTTCTAAGATACTAATTAGACATAAAGTTTAATAAATATCTTCCATCCGTTTACCCTTTCCACATTCAATATAAGAAATTCTGTTTTTTAGGTACCTAAGTTAATAGTAATTAAAATAACTTGTCTAACATTGGACAGTATTTTCCCACATATTATACAATTTGGGTGACTAAGAACTTAGAAATGTTTTCATGTTTTAACTTACAGTTATATGAGTTCCCAGTTATTAGGTCCTTACAGGTAAAACAGTCTTCCCATGATGGGCTCTAATGTTTATGTCTTTACTTCCCTTGCTAACTTAAGTGCCAAATCTGCTTTCCATTTCCTCAGAGTGTTGCTGGAAACACTCTTTAGCCAGCTATCCTGGTTTATTACAGTTTTAAAGGTGATATTTCAGAAAATATTAATAGTTAGAAAATGTTTTAGTTTATTGTTTCTTATTTTTCTTGCCTTTGGTCTTTTTTTCTTTCTTTCTTTCTTTTGGTGGCGGTTTTGTTGAGGGGAGATGTAGGAAGGTACTTTTGGAGGTATCAAAACATATCATCAAGTTGTTAACAGACTCATTAGTGTTTTTCAAGCACTTAAATCTGAACCTCCAGTTTTAAATCTAGTCTTGACATACCTTGGCTGTCTTAGTCAATCTTTACAAAAACCCTAAAATACAGGTATTACCTTGATCATGGAATGCATAGAATATAAATATCATACCCACCTCCTCCCAGATAGGTTGGGTGGAGCTAAGATTATGATGCTCCTCTGCATCTTGACACAATCTCCTCCCTCAGTCCAGTCACCTTATATGGAGTCTAAACACTCAAAGGTATATTTCTTGCTGTGACCTCTTTTTTACCAACTCAAAGTCTCCATTATTTTTTATGTTAATAGTCTTCTCAAGCTTAAAATATCCTGCCAAAATTCTTCACTATATGTACTTTTATGTGCAGTCTGATCTTTCTGTTTCAGAGTATGACAATTTCATTCACTGAGTTGCTCAAGGCAAAGATGTTAATGTATTTTCCTTTTCTTTTTCCCCACATACAAACTATCAGCAAATCCTCTCAAACTTATGACTAAAACATAATCCAGCCATTTCTCTTTACTGTCTATAACTTATGGTATTATAAAATATCTAAAACTATTTTATTTTGCCTCATACATGATATATATTACAAGAATATACATGTGTAGATCACTTAATTTTATGGACTAGGTGTTGGCATAGAGACTTCTTGATTTCTGTGTGGGAAAAAAAGAAAACTTTTACAGATATATTCTTCTGTGGCATCTGTGAAATAGAGTATCTTTTGAAATTTCATCTCTTAAGATGGCACCTGGAATACGTTATACATTTCTTGGAAAAATTTCATAGCTAGGGAGTTGTTTTTACCTCACAAAATTAAAAGTTAAAGCACAGAATATGATCATGTATTGGTGATTAAAAAAAAGCAACTTCCATTGAAGTGTGACTGATTAGGGAATTGACTCTTTTCTTCCTCCCAAAGAAGTAGTTTTGAAAAATCCAGTTTTAACATTTCTGTGATTTTCTTTTGAGTGGTTCTCAAATGAACACCTATAAAGACTTATGTACTAAACTGTATATACAGAAAACAATACCTAAACATTGATAACTCAAATTAAAAGAAAAAGTGAGATGCATGTAACCACCACACAGATCAACAAAGAGAAAAATCACTGCTACTTTGGAAGCCTGTATACTGACCTTTTCCATTCACGACACCCTACCTTCCTTTCGAAAGACAACAAGCATGAAAAATAGTAACAGTAGATTCATTTTACATGGACCTTATCTCATTGAAATATATGTAAACTCATGGACCTTTTTCCCTGCTGCAGTAGCCTTTTCATTGTCTTTTTCAATGCCTTTTCATTGCAATTATTTATGTGTTGGTTTATTTTTGCACTTCAGCTATACTCCAAAATTTTTAAGGACAGGGATTATGTCTACAGTGTGGATACCTAACATAGTGCTTGACAATTTGTAGATATTTAAGTACTGTTTGTGTGAATGAATGAAATGATTATACCCTGCATATAACTTTCATATTATCCACTCAATATATTTTTTCAGGACTTATAATCAAAATATATTTTTAGAGTGGTAAAACAAATATGCCTTTTGAGCAAAGTTTTTATATGAAGTATAATGTACGAAAAAGGGACAAATCATAAGTGTTCAACACAAATTTTCAGAAAATGAAATAATCCATGTAACCAGCATCCAGACCAAGAAACTCACTATAACTGATACCTTAGGAGCCCCCCTCATGCCCTCTCCTACCCCCACTTTTGACAGATAACCACCCAACACCATAGCTTTTTCAACTACATTTTAAAGAAAGACTTTTACAGAAAGCAAACTTGGTTTTAGAGAAATAAAATTACTGAGAAAAGTCAGGTGTAGTGGGTGGTGAGGCCAGTGGGGTTGGGGACAGGAACAATGCCCCTAGCTGAATATGTATATTTTTATCACACACGAGTCTCAGTGTTCCAGTAGAGTCTGCATGTACCATAATCAGTCTATGGATGGAGGGGGGTGGAGAAAAAAAGAAGGAAGAGGTTGGGAAATATGGAACACATATTTAGATAACAATAGGTATTTAAGAGCTGTTGGAGTGGAATATAAATGCAGCCAGGTTAAACTAGAGAGGACTAGATCCGTTTCCCAATGATTTGTATGGGATCCTTGAGTAAATCCAAGGATCTTCTTCCTGGGCCATTTCCTCAGACCACCTCCCTTTCTTTGCCTAAATTTAGACTTGAGCACTAGTCAGGAGATGGTGGGAAAAGGGTAGTTTGGCATGATGTTAATGTATAGAGATATGTGATTTACATTGTTATAAGTAACCGTAGTATATTTTCATTGGCTTACATTTTTCCCATTGTATGATGCCTTCACACATTTATTCATCTATTTTACCACTGATAACTTTTAGGGAATTTCCAATTGATTGTGTTCAGTAATGATATAAATGCTATGGACCCATGCTTATACATATCTTTTACATATAGTCAACCACATTTGTTTGGTGTAGTATATATTATCTTAGAAATGAAATTCCTGGGTTACAGAGAATGAGTATGCTTAGTTTTGGTAGATCCTGCCAAATGGTTTTCCAGTGACTATAGTATTTAATGTTTCTATCATCTGTGTAAGAATTCTCATTTTTCTACATCATTATATTGTCAGTTTATAATTTCAATCATTAGTAACTGTATAATAGTACTTAATTGTGGTTACAATTTGCATTTTTCTTATGCATGAAATTAAACAGCACTTCTTGTTTCTTGACAATTTTGATATTACTGGTGAAATGCACTTGTAACTTTTTTCTTTTATTTTAAAAATTAGGAATAGGTTTTACCCGCTATTTGCATAATCTAGAAAAAATCCCGTATTATATGAATTACAAATACTTTTAACATTCAACAGACCATCTTTAACTCTTTATGAACAGAGATACTTTTAAATGTGGTGCAGTTCAATTTGCCAGACTTTCCTTTATAATTAGTATATCACATATCCAGCTTAAGAAATAGTTTCTGACCTCAAGGCCACTGATTATTGTTTAGAATTTTTATTATTTTACTTTTCTATTGTGATCTACAATGAAAGTAGAATTGATATGTGTGTAAAATGTAAAGTAGGAATAGGAATTCATTTGGATTCACGAAGATATACAACTGAAGTAACACTGTTATTGAAAAGGTCGGTCATCATTCTTCAACCATTTTTTTTTTTTTTTGGTTCTTTTTTATGGCCTCACCCGCAGCATATGTAGGTTCCCAGGCTAGGGGTCGAATCGGAGCTATAGCCGCTGACCTACAGCACAGCGACAACAACGCCAGATCTGAGCCGCGTCTGCGTCCTACACCACAGCTCAAGGCAAAGCCGAATCCTTAACCACTGAGCAAGGCCAGGGATTGAACCCGCAACCTCATGGTTCCTAGTCGGATTCGTTAACCACTGTGCCACTGCGGGAATTCCAGTCTTCAACTTTCTATATGCCATCTTCATAATTCCACTGTCCCTGTACATGTGAATCAATCTCTAAACACTCTATTCAGTTTCACTGGCTTAATTTTTATTCTTGTATCAACATTGCCTTGTATTCAGTAAAGTTGCTAAGTTAAAATTTTTAAAAATAAAGGTAATTTAAGTCCTTCTTGGTTTTTGTATCTTTCCTCTTCCTCCCTTTCTCAGTCTCCTACTCCTTTTCTTTGAGATTACTCTGGCTAATTTTCTTCCTTGAATTTTTACATACATTTTAGAGTAAACCTCCATACCAACAACCATACCAACCCTCAAACCACTTCTGATTTTGAGAAAGATTTCATTGTACCCAGACATAAACTGGAAAAAAATGACTTTTTCAGTATAAAGTTGTAACTCCAGGAATATAATACATTCTGCTTATATCAATTTTTAATAACCATCAATAATGCTTTATAGTTTTCTGTATTAAAGACTAAATATTTTTTTCAGAAAATGAATACCTATATATTTTATTTTTTAATGGTACTATAAGTTATATATTTTTTACATTTTTTCTCTTTGCTTGCTGCCGGTATGTAGAATGCACACAACCATGCTAATCAAGAAACTAATAGTTTCTTGCTTGCTAAAAGCTTGCTAAAAACTTATTTAGTCTAATATTTTGCCTTTAAATTATTTTGTAATTTCAACTTATACAAATCTGTTATTAGTAGTTATTTTTACATTTAATTTTCACAATCCGTGTAGTTTATTTTTACTTTTTTGTTTGTTTGGCACTTATAAGGACCTTCAATATTATAGAAGTGTTGGTGTTGACATTGTCTTCTTTCCAAACTCAGTAGAAAGTTTCTATTATTTTACAAATTTGCCAAAAGAAGTTTTCTAGATAATAAGATATTCACACGGTGAATTTCATAATTTGTTTTGGAATTTATTGTAATACTTATATGGTTAATAAACTGTTTAAAATTTCAACTATTAATTTGGTTTATATATTGCTGGATTGAATTTGCTAATGTTTTAGAATTTTTGCAAATGTGTTTCATTGTGCTTTTCTACAAATTTTCCAGTTTTATCTAAATTTTAATATTTTATAATATTTTATATTAGCTTTTTAACATTATAGAATCTGTAGAAACATCTTCCTTTTTATTCTTGAATTTGGCAAATCATACCTTCTCTAATTTTTCCTTAATAAGTCTTATTAGGGATTTATAAACTTGATTACTCTATTGACAGAACTGAATCGTTAATGTTGTCTATTGCATACAGAATTCCAATATTTATTTTTAAAAATTTATTAGATATTCCCATCACATTTAATTTTCTGCTTTTGCTGATTTCTTTAGATGGATGTTTTGATAATTAATTCAGACTTTTAAATTTTCTATTAAATACATTTATGGATATATTACACACAGACACACATATATACATATATATAAACATGTATATACGTATACAAACATGTATGTCTTTTAAATGCAGCTTCATCTGTAATATACATATTTTATAAGTTGTATTTTACTAAATGTGCTCAAAGCATTTAAATTTTAGATTCTTTTACTAGTGAGATTTTTAGATGTGTGTATATATCAGTTTCTGAATGTACAGAGATTTCTTTATAGTTACATCTTAAAAATCTGATTTAAGATTAATTTCTCTGTGATAAGAATACCTACTCTCCATGTTTGCAATTTTGAAATTTATACTGAGACTTGCTTTGTGACCAGAATTATTTCATAAAATGAATTTAAGAGTTTTGGGACATTTATCTGCAGTCACTTAGCAGTTAATTTAATTTATCAGGTTTTCTTAATCTTTCTATTCTTTATTTAATATTTGTTCAACAGATATATAAAAAGAGTCCCTCCCACCACCCTAAGGACAAGTTTATTTATCCAGGATAACCTGTATATTCATTACAGATTAGGTACTATATATATGAAGATAAGAACCTCGTAAAACATCAAACCATAGTTGGAACTATACTCATAGTTGAAACTAGCTCTAGATTCCAAGCTCTTCATCTTTTCATTATTGTGTTTCAACTGGGATATTTTAGAAATGATTTAAGAATACAAATGATTTCAGTTCTTGAAAAATAAAGTTACCTAGTAAAAATTTTAAAGTGAATGAAAATATACAATCCATTCACTATCATCTTCTGATAACCCAGAAAGCTGAATATCATAAATTTCAATTTAGACTTGAAAAATGTTTGTTAAAATGTACATTTTCAGGTGCCATCTCAGAATTACGTCATCAGATTCTCTGGTAGTGTGGTTTCGGATTTGAATTTTTAATACAGTTGATTTATATGCACTTTCAAGTTTAAGGAATATTATACATGAAAAATGTTTCTAAACAAATATTTGTCATTCAGTATACTTTATTAAAATTAAACCATAATTGAAAAGGTAGAGATAAATCTCTACATGACTACTATGCAAAACAAACAGCCCTTACTGATTTCACCACTATTGAGATTTTATAGGCCATTACTCAACCTGATTTTTATGAATCCAGAGGACTTATTCAAATACAACCTTCTACTTCTATAAAAGAGCTAAGCTATCTATTTTCTCACAGTCTTATTTCATAAATCTCTATGGACTTTGGTGTGTCCAAAGTGGCTAACTGGAGTCCAATGAGATAAAAATTTTGAGAGCTTGTGTTTCAATAGAACAATAGCAATGTTAAGTTAATCAAGTTAATCCAAGCTTTGCAAAATTATTGATGGAGAAATTTTTCCTAAGATATGCAAAATATGACAAAATTTGCCTTATTTGCAACTCAGGAAAACTATAAAGTAGGGAAAGATACAGAATAACCTAAGGACCATTTAAATTTATAAATGGATTTTAATCAGTTATCTTAATGATGAAGTGATTGATATATTTAGTAATAGTATACAAATTTCCTGGTTAGTGCTTTTACTTATCTGGAACTTGCAAAATGACTTATCAGTTTTGTTTGCCCTCCTTGTGAAATACTTTCAACACACTCTACTGTGAGAGAAACTTACTTTACAATAACCAATAAATTATATTTGGTTTATCATAAAATATAAATTTTGATGCCCCATTATCCCAAAGTTTTCCAAAGATTAAACCAGTATGTTTTGAAATCAAAACATCCAAATTTACAATAGGATTTAATCTTGACCTAAAAGTGTATCCTTTCTTTAAAGATATTACAGGTACATACTCTAAATTTTAATTATACGATATCATAAAATGTCCCATGAGGATTGACTTCCCCATTGTCCCTATGTAACATCTGATCTTAAAACTAAATTTTTGTGTACAATATGCATATATAACAGAAACATTTCCAACAGCCACCAGATATAACTTTGTTACACAGCTGGACAAGTGAATTATATTGAAAAAGAAATGGCAGTATGAAGGCAAATATTAGAACTGCACTAAAAGGGAGTGCTGTTTACTAACTTTAACTGCCCTGTTCTTATACTCCAGAACACACACCCAATGATTCATGCTACTTTGTGTAAATGTACTAACAAATTTATAACTTGGGACATTCATAAATGAAATACTTAACCCTGAAATTCACAAACTACTCCCAAAGCAACAAATATGCAGAACCAGACAGCTATTACAAAAATTTACGGACCAAGAATTTAACGTAGAGTACTAGGAAGCTTCCTCCCAAGATCTTTAGTTAACTGCTATAAAGTAGGAGATGTGCTTTCTGGGTTGTCTCCTTTTCCTTCCTTTACCTGTACTCTATCATTGCTCTTGTGTGGTTTCTAAACACTAGACTATAAAAATTACCACTGGAGTTCCCGTCATGGCACAGAGGAGATGAATCTGACTAGGAACCATGAGGTTGCGGGTTAGATCCCTGGCCTTGCTCAGTGGGTTAAGGATCCTTCGTTGCCCTGAGCTGTGGTGTAGGTCGCAGACGTGGCTCGGATCTGGCAATGCTGCAGCTGTGGTGTAGGCCGTCAGCTACAGCTCCAATTAGACCCCTAGCCTGGGAACTTCCATATGCCCTGGATGCGGCCATAAAAGGACAAAAAGACAAAATTAATTAATTTATTAATTAATAAAAAATAAAAATTACCACTATACTTATTCTCCCCTATCAACTCTTTGCCCCTTTAAATATTTTTATATTTCTAGTTCATCTTTCTCAAGGAATTGCATAACTGCTATACTTCCTAAATGTTCACTGTAACCCAGACTCCTCCGATTTTCATTAGGTGAACGTAGACATCCATAATTAACTACGAGAAACAATTTTTACAGAACCTCAAGGGAACTCGGGGGCATAAGAGAATACGGATAATAATAAAAGCTATGGTTAAAAAATTTTTAACAAAACTTTCAGTTTAACTCCACCAAGGATGTTAATTTGTCTCCTATAATTAGAGTCACAAATCCAGAGAACAATTTAAAACCATCTTTATTTTGTCTTATTATACTTCATTATAGTCCTTGAGACTATATCTTTGTGTGTCATCATATATCCTTACCATGTTTATCTCAAATGGCATATCTATTTCATGGTCATTTTGCATTTCAGGAATTCAAACAAATTTTCTGTTGGCTCATATGTTATTAAGAGCCTAATAGGGTGTTTTACCATTGGGATTCAGCACTTTACATAAGACCTTTTATCCTAGGCTAAAATATGTGATCCAAATTTATTTCAGATTACTGTTCAATTATCAAATGAAACAGCTTGTGCTTTCCATGTCCAACAAAGAGTTTGTACAAAACTCAGCTGGGTAAACACTTCAGGAAGAGTAGATTAACCAAGTATTAAATTAGAAAAAAAGACTTGCAGGTTACCCAAATTCAGCAAACAAATCTATGGGATTAATTCTTTGAGGTGTGTTTCAGCCAACTGAAAATAAAAACAAAAAACTTGCTACAAGGAAGTTTCCAAATGTTACCAAAGTTGTTTCTGATTGTGCAAATATTCTTGCTTTTCTCTGCTGTCTGGTACAGTTGCTTAAACATTAATTTCCAGTGATAATTTTGAGATGTCATCCAGCAGATGGCATGTCAAAAAAGAAACAGTAGTCTTTATAGTCAGCTTAGTTCCTCTGGGAATGGGATTTGACCCAAAAGAAAGATAGGAATTATTATGAGGGAAATGCTGCTATCCTTGTTTAACTAGCAAAGATGCTAACAGATGGATAGCAGTCGCCATTACCCAGAGTTGAACAGAATATGCACCTTTTACAGCTGAATTCAGAAGCTTAGGAAACACCCACAGATAATTAAAATTGTTTTCCCTGATAACTGAGTCAATCTGCTTTAGAGCAGACTATTATCCCTGACTGTTTTTCAGCCAATCAATTTACCAAGAACAAGTAATAAAATACATGCCAGAGTAAAGAGAGAATATGTCATTGTTCCAAAAAGCGGTTTATAAACAATCATTTCACTTTTGTTTAGTTACTGTTATATAAATGAACTTACATTATATACAAATAAATTCATGTACTTCTTACTAAACTAATTCCAAATTATTCTTCAAAAAATAGGATCTGAACGTGTCAAGCCTTTAGAATTAAGTTCTATTAACATGAAACTGAGAAGTTAGAGAAACCATTTAAATGACACCAGAAATGAAAAATATAAATACAAAACACAGGAAATTCTAAATAGTAGAAAGTAAAGCAATGAAAAGGAACACTATTACAATCAAGAAACTTAATTTGTAAAAAGAACTAAATATAACGTGGCCACCTTATATGGGTCTTGAGTTAAAAAAAATCATAAAATTCATTATTGACACAATTATAATTTGTGTATAAGATAGCGGCAAAGAGGTATTTTTAATTTGTAGATCCTTTGGTAACTGTTGCATTGATATATTTAGAGGCTATGGTTGTACTGCTTCTACTGCTCTTGACTATTGGAAATTTTTCAGAGTTATTTTCACAAAATATCATTATACAAACACGCACATACATATGTGTATGTATAAATATATATATATATATATATACATATATATATATACACATATATATATGTCCCTTTTTTCTTAAAATTACTAAATTGTAGTGGAAATTTCAGACTCTTTCATTTCCAAATAAGGCCTTTCATCAACTAGAAGTTCTTACTTTTCTGAATTCATCATTCACCCTTATTCACCCACACAGCTCAAAGTTTCATATACAATTATATATCAAAACTATTTGCCTTTACATAGGCTATACCCTTTGTCTGGTATGCCATTGTCTGCTATTTAAAAACAAGAAAACAAGACAATCTGACTTTTTAAGAGCATGTATTAAGACTATTAGTCCCTGCTGCAAGGGAAATCACCTCTGATTAGACTGTTGAAAAATTCACTCTTGGCATAGAAAAAGTGATTGTTAGATACTCATTAGAGGAGAATGAAAAAGAAGGTCTGGTAAAACACTTTATATTTAGGGAAACATATATTGAAAGTCAACTGGGCAGATGGGTGGAATTGACTAAATGCCTCTCTTAGGGTACAATTTGCATTTACATATGTTAAGACAATTACACTTAATCTAACCAAGATTTATGTTGATATAAGATGTTTGCTTTGTTTTCAAATTGATATGTATCCTCTTCTTTGTATTCCCATAGCCTTCTGCTTGCCACTGGATACCTTATTATTTCTTTTAACATTCTCTTTTGTGTGATTATAATTAATTGGAAGGTCTGAATGATTTCTTGTAATTTATAACCTTGCACCTAGCATAATGTCTGATTTACTCTACATACCTAATAGACATTGTGGGATTTGTTTTGAATTAAGGAATTATTTAGAAGAAAATAATAGTGTGGAGACTATAGACACAAATTTCATGTAATATCTGGGTCTATTAAAGTGTTATTTTCTAGTAAAGGGATTGAAAATTAAAGTATTTTATGTGTACTTTTACAGGTAGTGTGTGACTGCTTTTAATTTAAAGAAAATCAGTGCTGTTCTGACTCTGAAAACTGGTCTAGGTATTTTTTTTTTTTCCTTTTCAGGGCCACACTTGCGGCATATAGAGTTTCCCAGGCTAGGAATCAAATTGGAGCTATACCTGCCAGCCTATACCACAGCCACAGCAAAGCGGGATCAGAGCCTTGACTGTGACCTGCTCCATGGCTCACAGCAACCCCGGATCCTTAACCCACTGAGTGGGGCCAGGGATAGAACATGCCTCAGGATACTTGTCAGGTTTCCTACCCCTGAGCAACAACAGGAATTCCAGGTCCTAGATTTTTTTTCTTTTTTTTTTGCATGAGTAGCTCAAAACCACATTTTAGTATATACCAGTTCTGCATTTTTTTTTTTTTATCTCCAAAGTCTTTGATAATGTTTAAGTCTTTGAGTTGTAAACTTTCCCCTGGAGACTGGAAATACATTCTTATGATGGTTCCTTGATCTATTATTGCATCCTCAAACAAAGACCAAAAGGGAGATTGAATAGAAATAGGGAATATTAGCAGAAGTACATTACTTAATTGACAGTGTAAAGCTTGTTAGACAGAACTGAACAGATCCTATGACTGAGGTCTACCTGACTGGTAGGCTCAAAGCTGAAATAAAGAGAGAAATCAATTTCATACCAATCAGATACTACACATGTCAAAGATAAAGAAATTTAAAAGAAACTGCTTAAGGCTTCTTTGGAAGAAAAGCTCTTTAAATATCACTGTTTGTAAAATAGAAAATATATTTCTCAAAGTAACTGATAACAGAAGAAATAGTAGTTTATACTCACAGGGCATAGTCCTATGGAATTCTCAAGGATTATATGATTTAGTACATCAATCACGTTATGAACAGAATCTAGCAACAGGCTCACCTTCAGAGAAGAAAACTAAGGTACCTGGAAAGTAAGCAACCCATTCAAGTGGATAAGTGGTAGGTCCGAATTTCAAATTGAGCATTCATGCCCCAGATCACTAATGTCCACAATTATGAAGAAAAGTCACAAAACCCAGTTAAGTGTTTAGCTTAAAAGTGATATGGTAAGAATCCTTAATTTGCTTTAATTATAGCCAGTGTTATAGCCATAAAGCAGTCTCTTCTCAGAGGAGGTTAATATGCCCAATATACTTATTGCTATCTCTCCCCTACTTATGGTTCAAATTCTATCCAAATTTTAATATGCAGTTTAATTGCTACATCATGTAACTTACAAAAGTCATCTTTTTCCACTTTAGGATATTGTAGCACTTTTTATATAACTTTATTACAAAATATAATACCTTATGAAACATAATAGTCTATGATAATGAAAAGGGAATGGAATTTAAAGATTCAAATTCTGACTCTTCGACTTGCCAGTCACATAAACTTGGTCTCGCCCCCCCACCCTGAGTCTCGATTTCTTCATCTTTAAATTAAGGATTACAGCCTGGCCACCTGAGATTATCAAGTATGATAGTTTATACAAGGTATACCATACACACTCTGAAGCACCATAAGAACTGAATTAAATTTCCCCTTTTTTTCCTCTGATTAATGATCAGAGAATCAGAAGACTCAATGCTAATCTTTATCATAGTTATTAGCACGTAGGCATTCACATGGATTTCATACCTTGCCTTCATTCCTGTATGCATTCATTCAATATTTGCTGGAGGTCTATAATGTACAAGACATTGTGTTAGAAACTAGGGAAATACTTGCCTATTAGTGAGACAGGGATACAATTACACACAAATCTTCCTGGTACCTGTCTTAATGTCTCACTTAAGATCAGATGAACTACTTACCAAAATGTATATTAGGCTAAAAATACAAAGTGAAGAAATTAAAAGTAGTTGAAAAATACCAAATAATAAAAACAAGAGGAAATAACCAGGTATAGGAGATATAAAACATGTAATTCTCACATTTCTCACAGTTCAAGAGGCTGAAGAGTACAAAGTGTCAATAGATGAAGTTCATGGTAAAGATTCTTTCCTCACTTGTAATCAACCATTTTCTACCTGTTTACACATACAGCCTTTCCTTGGTGTGAGCACATGGAGAGAGAAAACCCTCATGTCTCTTTCTGTAATGGCATTCATTTCATCATGTGAGCCTTACCCTCAGGATTTAACCTCACCCTAATTACCACACAAAGGCTTCAACTCCAAAAACTTTCACTTTAGAGATTAGAGTTTCAACAAATAAATTTGAGGTGAGACACAACATTCAGTCTATAACAGCAAGTTAGTGATAGTTCCAGAAGCTGACCAAAGTAGAAAATTCAATCACGAACACATTTGATATTATTTAACAGAGGGAAAAAAAAAAAGGAAACAACAAAAAACAAAAAGGCTGTTGAGTACTGACTACTTTACTCTGATTGAAGTTAAATATGTTTTTTGTGCTAACTTATAAAAAAAGAATCAAGTGGTATACAGGTATACCTCTAAAACATCACTACTGTCAATTCAATGACAAGTTACATTAGGTGATTTCTTAAACTATATTTAAAATAAGCTAGTGACATAATGCACAGTGAGAGATTAATAATTGCAGTTCTATGCTGAACCAGTTGTTGACCTTAGGTAAATTACTTTCTTTTCTGTGACTCATTTCTCCCATCTTTAAAAGGAAGACATTAGGCTAGATAATTTCTTAGCCCTTTTCAGCTCAAAATATATTGAATAAATGTATATAATTAAATTTCCACTTTACTACTTTACATCATCAGGTACTCAATAAAAAGGATTCTGACAGTTTAACATCATCACTATTTTCAAACCATTTTGGCCACAGAGTCATTTCTTCAAAATAAGTGTGATGCATATGACAGAGAGGGACAGAAGCGGGGCTGGTCTGATAGTTAATTGTAGTGCAAGTCCCAGAACTCAGCTTCTCCTGCCGCCCATAGCTCTGCAGAGCTTCTTCTCAGCTAGTTCTATTGAACACCTGGGGCTCTAAAACGACACTGAAAAATAATTGTAAGGAAAGATGCGTACCGGCATTGAAACCAGCCATTCCCAGGTTCAAATTCTGAATTTAGCATGTGTCAGCTGTGTAGGGGCAGAGCCAGGTTCCGTGATGCCTTCACACAATATGGGAAGCTCTTTTAAAAAAGAGATCACTGAACCATAAAAACAAAAATGTGTATAGGATTCTCTCCATCAAGAAGGGTTTGGATGAATGACTGAGTGACTACCTCACACAAAACTGGGGGGATAGAACCGTTTAAAAGTTTTCCACTGAACAATTTGGAAATTATGTCTAACAATGTTTTACTATTGTTGTCTAATACCAGCAAAGCAGAACTGGAACATAGCAAACAAAATGGACACTGAAATTTCTAGTTTTGTGTTAATATTTATGTTAATAATATTTTACCCATTAAAAATAACCTAGGGAAGGTGAAGCAGCTCTGTTTGACAATACTTTTAATGAAACTCAATATATCAAATAAACCTAATTATTTTTAATACCTCTCATTTTAGCAAGTAAAAGGAAAAATCTTTTGTAAATTTCCACGAACCCTCTGGGTAATTCCAAAGTCAGTTTGAGATCAATAGAACTTTATTTAGAATTCTATTTTGTGAAGGCAAAGTATAAGAAGTTATCAGAAATGTCAGAATATGTGGATACTTGACTAAAAAGGATTATTGGTCACTAAAACAATACCTAGCTATTTAACCAAAGTGTTAAAGGAATTTAAATGTAAACATGAGACCTGTTAAAAGATGCTCATCACAGCCAGTTATCAGAGAAATTTAAATCAAAATTACAATGAGGTGCCACCACATATCAGTCAGAACAGCCATAATTAAAATCTTTACAAATAATAAATGTTAGAGAGGGTGTGGAGAAAGGAAACCCTCTTCCATGTTGGTGGGAATGTAAACTGGTATAGCCATTACAGAAAACAGTACAGAGGTCCCTCAAAAAACTGAAAACAGAGTTGCTGTATGATCTAGCAATCCTATTCCTGGGCATATATCCAGCCAAAACTATATAATTCAAAAGATACATAAACCACTATGTTCACAGCAGCACTATTTACAATAGCCAAGACATGGAAACAAGCTAAATATCCTATAACAGGTTAACAGATGAGTGGGTAAAGGTGGATGTGGGGGTGTGTGTGTGTATTACTCAGTCATTAAAAGGAATGAAATAATGCCATTGGCAGCAACATGGATTGACCTAGAGATTATCATACTAAGAAAAGAAAGTCAGAGAGAGAAAGATAAACATATGATACCACTTATATGTGGAATCTAAAAGACAACACAAATTGACATATCTGTGAAACAAAACAGACTCACAGATATAAAGAACCGAATTGAATTGTGGTTGCCAAGGGGGAGGATGGCGGCGTGGGGGGAAGGATTGGGAGTTTGGATTAGCAGAGGCAAATTATTAATATAGGATATATAAACAACAAGGTCCTACTGTATAGCACAGATAAATATAGTTGATATCCTATGATAACCTATAATAGAATAATATGAAAAAGAATATGCATATCTATAACTGAGTCAGCAGTACAGCAGAAATTAACACAAAACTGTAAATCAACTATATTCAATAAAATTTAAAAAATAATTAAAAGCATATATGGGTGGTAACATGATTGAAACAACAACAACTTTAGCTCTTTTAAATATATGAAGATTTGGTGCATTTAAATAATCAAATACATGTTCAAGTCAACATAAAACACAGGAAGTTATTCTTATAAGACATAGACTCTTATCTTCCAGGAAAATTCTCTGAAGAAAAAAGAAAACTGTATACAATCTTATTAAGAGCCAAAAATTATCTGAGAAAATGTGTCATTTTAACAGAGAGAAAACCACACTCCAGGTTTGCATCAGCACATTGTTCATACTTAAAAGTCATTAAATAAAGAAAAGAAATTAACTCAATCTGAAGTAGCTTTGAACTTGCAAAGTTAGACTCCATTTTTGCAAACCTATGACCATCCCTATCCATTCAGGTTTTGTCCTACATATACTTCTCATTCAAAAATAACCAGTCACTTTAGGATAAAATTATTTTCTTAGCAAAGACACACTCTACACGACTTGCATACTTTTCTTTAACAAAAACACATTCTGCACTCCTAATATACTTTGCGTACTAAATTGTTTCTTTGTCCTAATTATTTCTGAGTTTCATGCAGATATGTTGATTATACTTTTTACCACTTGTAGGTTATATCTTACAGAGAAAACAAGGAAATAGATCACTGTGAACAGTCTTCTATCAGCATTTTGTAGTAGCCAAGTTTATGAGTATATTAGCTCGCAATTTTTATAGGTATAAACTTTATTATAGTATAATTTCTCAAATGGCAACAAGAATATACTTAGTAACAGACTATATATATTTAGACTTTCTGTATCCGTATCATAAAAATAAAAGTATATAAATTTAGACTTATGCTTAACAATAAATTTTTAGTAGATTATTTTAGAAGTGGTCTAGACATTTCATGGACATCACTTAATTTAGCAAAACTATAATGTTATCCATTACTAAAATATTTTGTAAACTGTTTTTAAGCAGAGATAGGACACATAATTATGGTTTAAATAAAGTTTATCAGGATAATGACTAAATTTGAGTAAAATTACATTAACAAATTTGTAATCAAATATCTAGCACACATAATAACAGTGTATTTGATCAGTAAGCCCAAGTATCATAAAAATGTATGCTTTTTAAAATTACACTTGATGCTGATAAATCAGAGTACATACCTTTTTTTTTTCCTTTTTATGGCTGCATCTATGGCATATGGAATTTTCCGGGCTGGAGAGCGAATCAAAACTGCACTGGTACTTACCCCACAGTCATGACACCAGATCTGAGTTGCATCTTTGACCTATGCCGCAGCTTGCAACAATGCCAGAACCTTAACCCACTGAGCAAGCCCAAGGATCAAAACTGCGTCCTCACAGAAAGAACATCCTTAACACACTGAGCCATAACAGGAACTCCCTAGACATAATATTTTATTAAACCAACAATATTAAACAAAGTTTTACCTAATTTTGAATTTTAAAATATTTGGGTTAATTTTTATAAGACTGTATTTTTTGTATTGTTAAGAATCAGAAGGTAAATTTTCTTTAATATCTGGAAGTTCAGGAATATTTACAAAAGCACTTATTTCTCTAAGCCCATGACAATAGCCTTTACCAAGCAGGAGTCTTTCAAGGAGAACCAGAAGAGTGAGAATTTCCCATGGGAGAGAGAGGCACCAAAGTAACAAACCAAAGTTCAAACAAGATTTCAGCACTTGATAAATACCAAAAAAAAAAAAAAACAAAAAAAACCCAAAAAACACAGACCAAAGGTCAAATACAATCTCAGCACATGACCACATGACAAAAAACATAAAACCAGACCTAAGGCCAAGCAAGATCTCAGCACCTAACAAATGCCAAAACACTAGACCAAAAGTCAAACAAGATCTCAGAACATGACAAATACCAAGACGCCAGGCCAAAGGGCAAAAAAGATCTCAGCACATGAAAAATACCAAAAAGCCATGCCAAAGATCAAGATCTCAGCACATTACAAACAGCAAAAAGAGCAACAACAAAAGTTCAACCAAATGAGTTCATAACCAGTAGAAACATTCTTCAGGTCATTTCCTTACCATACTTCAGTGGTTGGATGTCCAAAGTACTGAATCAAAAGTCAGTGGTTCCTTGATCAGTCACACTGAAGACAGAGGATTTAAAGTTGTACATGGCAAGTCCTGGGTGAGAGGCCTGGGGTGCAGTGATGAATCCTATCCTATCCAAGGTGCAGCACCACAACTGACAAAAAAAATATGCAAGAGACAAAGTTAGGTTGGCAAGGTAATTGGGGGAAAAGATTGGATTCAACGCCACTGAAGCAAAAGGTTGGAAGGGTTTTCAAGTGCTGAGACAACCTAATAGGAAGGTGTTAGGGGACACTAGTGGGGAGAACAGTCCAGCCAACATGATCAGGTCACCTCTGTTTGCTAACGTATTGAAGTTCAACTCCTACCCTCTTGGAGAGGCTGGGAAAAAACCTCCTTTGATGTCACAATTCACAAGATATCTCCCAGGTCCTTGAGGAAGGCATTTCTGGACTGTAAAACTGGCAAGACAATGGGAGGTCTATATTCACTGTAAGGGTTATTGGCAACACCAAAATTAAGCATGTCATAAACTATAAGTGAAGCAAATAAAATTCTAAAAAGACAAAACTTCATCCTATGTATTCTTTTTTCTTTTCTAATTATGTGTCCTTTTTGTTCAAAAACAAGTTATCAAGTGAAAGTATCAGTTTCTAATCACTGAGAACACAGAAATCAGATTCAGATTCTAGAGGGAAATCAATACAGCTGAAGGACATAATATAAATAATATAGGCAAGGAGTTCCCATCGTGGCTCAGTGGAAATGAACCTAACTAGTATCCACGAGGATGTACGTTTGATCCCTGGCCTTATCAGTGGGTTAAGGATCCGGCGTTGCCTTGCACTGTGGTGTAGGTCGCAGACGCGGCTCGGATCCCGCGTTGCTGTGGCTGTGGTGCAGGCCGACAGCTGTAGTTCCAATTCGACCCCTAGCCTGGGAACCTCCATATGCCGCAGGTGTGGCCCTAAGAGACAAAAAATAAAAATCAATCAATAAATAAATTGCATAGGCAAAAAAATCAGGTTATAGACAATGGTCAGAGGGAAAAGAAATGGGAGAGCACCGTTATTCAGGCTCACAATGCATAAAAAAACAGAAGCAAACAAAACACAAAACAGAAGAGATAATGCCTGAGGAGTTTAAACTTTCACAAGAGCTTAGTAAAGGTTTTCCTTTCCACCTTAAACAAGAGGAAGAGAAATTCGTTCAAGCCTAGACCTCAAGCTTCCCTTGTACCTAGGTAGGACATGAGTACTAGAAATTGTAAGGTGTTCTAATTCAACTTTAAGTATTTTTCATGAAAAATCTCTTATGAATAGTATTAATATGGTATTTTCTCCAATTGGTTATATCTTATTTTTATAAAACGCTATATTAAACAATTACCGAGTTTTTCATTAGGTTACATTTGTAGATCAGGTTATTTTATAACTAGTCTTGAATTAAACAAGTTTTTCAATTTTTGTATGAAAACACCACCGATTTTACTTCCTAGAGAAAAATGCAGTACATGTCATTGATGACTACATACAGTTGATAATAAATATACCCCACTCTGAAAGATCTCTCTATATATGTATGTACACATATATATTTAGTTAGCATTTTTATAGTCAAATACTTTTCAGGACTAGAAAATAGGATGGGACAAAAAAGCCTGACAGAATGTGGTATGCTGAAGTATATTTGAATCTAATATTAACAGATTTTTCTAAGATCAGGAAAAAGATAAGTATTCTCATCTTATGACTTTTATTCAATATAGTATTGGAAGTCCTAGCCTGAGCAATTAGGCAAATAAAAGAAATAGAAGACATTTAAATGGGAAAGGAAGAAGTAAAACTTTACTATATGCAGACAGTATAATATTATATGGAAAACCCTAAAGACTCCATCAAAATCTTGTTGGAATAAAATCATTCAGTAAATATGAAGGGTATATAATCAATAAAACATGTATTTATACATGCTAATAATAAATTATTAAAGAAAATATAAATTATTTTAACAATAGAAATTAAAATAATTAATTTATTGTTGCATCAAAAAATAAAGTACTTAGGCACAAATTTAACCAAGGAAGTGAAAGGCCTATAGACCAAAAACTATAAGACATTAATAAAATAAATAGAATAAACATAAAGGGAAAAATAATCATACTCATGGACTGGAAGAATTAATATTATTAAAATGTCCACAATACCCAAAACAATCTACATATTTAATCTAATTCCTGTTATAATTCCAATGGTTTCACAGAAGCAGAACAAACTATTCTAAAATCTGTACAGAACCACAGAAGACCCCACACAGCCAAAGCAATCTTGAGAAAGAACAACAAACTGGGAGGCATAATGTGCCCTGATTTAAAATTCTATTATAAAATCATAGTAATCAAAACAGTATGGCATTGGCATCAGAACAGACACAGGTCAAAGGAGCAAAATAGAGAGCTCAGAAATACCTATGCTTATATGGTCGATTAATATGCAATAAAGGAGGCAAGAATGTATAATGGGGAAAGGATAGGCTCTTCAATAGTGTTGGGAAAACTCGACAGCCACATTCAAAGCAATAAACTAGATCACTGTCTTACATGATATGCAACAATTAACTCGAGAGGGATTAAAGACTTAAATGTAAGACTTTTATTTATTTTTTTGGCTGCCCCAAGGCACACAGAAATTCCTGGGCCAGGGATTGAACCCTCGCCCCACAACAGCATAATGTAAGACTCGAAACCTTCTAAAACTACTAGAAGAAAACAGGTGATAATCTCCTTGACACTGGTCTTGCTAATGCTTTTTGAATATGACACAAAAAGTGAAAGCAACAAAAGCAAAAAGAAGTGAGACTACGTGAAACTAAAAAGCTCTACATAGCAAAGTAAACCATCAAGAAAATGAAAAAGCAAACTACTAAGTGGGATAAAACATTTACAAATCATGTATCTAATATGGGGTTAATATCCAATATGTATAAGGAACACTTATACCTCAGTAGCAAAAAACAAAAACAAAACCCCAACACCTTAAGAAATATGCAGAAGATCTGAATAAATATTTTTCCAAAGATATCATATGGCCAGGAGGTATGTAAAAGGTGGTGAACATCTCTAATCATCAGGGAGAGGCAAATAATGCCAATACAAGCTACAAAGAAATATTATATCACACTTGTTAGAATAGCTATTAACAAAAAGAGAAGGGATAGATATTGGAGAGGATATGGAGAAAAGTAAATCCTTTGGCCACAGTCAGTGAAAATGTAAAATTAATACAGCCACTGTGGAAAAGAGTATGGTGGTTTCTCAAAAAAATAAAATGAAAATAGAATTCCCACATGATCTAGTAATTCCACTTCTAGACATTTATTCAAAGAAGTTGGGATAGCTAATTTAAAAAGACACATGCATCCTCACATTCATTGCAGCAATATTTGCAACACCAATACAGGGAAAACAACTTATGTTTCCATCAACATATGGGTAGGAAAAAAAAAAGGATGCAGTATATACATATGCTGGAATATTATTCAGCCATAAAAAAATGAAATTTTCCATTTTTCACAAGAGGGTTGGACCTTAAGTACCTTATGTTGGAGTTCCTGTGGTGGCTCAGCAATAACAAACTTCACTGGTGTTCATGAGGGTGAAGGTTTGATCCCTGGCCTTGCTCAGCAGGTTAAGGATCTGATGTTACCATGAGCTGTGGCGTAGGTTATGGACATGACTCAGATCTGGAATTGCTGTAGTTGTAATGCAGACCAGCAGCTGTAGCTACAATTTGACCACTAACCTGGGAACTTCCACATGCCACAGGTGCAGCCTTAAAAAGCAAAAAAAAAAAAAAAAAAAAAAAAAATTATAAGTACCTTATGTTGATTGAAATAAATCACACAGAGAGGAGTTCCCGTCGTGGCGCAGTGGTTAACGAATCCGACTAGGAACCATGAGGTTGCGGGTTCGATCCCTGCCCTTGCTCAGTGGGTTAAGGATCCGGCGTTGCCGTGAGCTGTGGTGTAGGTTGCAGACGCGGCTTGGATCCTGCATTGCTGTGGCTGCGGTGCAGGCCAGTGGCCACAGCTCCGATTGGACCCCTAGCCTGGGAACCTCCACATGCCGCGGGTGCGGCCATAAACCCGCGGCCATAAAATGACAAAAGGCAAAAAAAAAAAAAATCACACAGAGAAAGACAATTACCATATGATTTCACATATATGTGATATCAAAAAAAAAACCCAACCAAAAAAGAACATACTGGTGGTTGCAAGATGTGAGGGTGGAGTGAGTACACGAGGTCAAAATAAGAAACTTCTAGTTATAAAATAAATTAGTCACGGGGATGTAATGTATATCATGGTAGCTATAATTAACATTCTATTACATATTTTAATATTGCTAAGAGTAGATCTTAATATTTCTCATCAAAAGAAAAAACTGTGTAAGGTGACAGATATCAACTACATTTACTTGATTATTTCCTAATGTATATAAATATCGTCATTACAATGAACACTATAAATAATGTCATTTACACCTCAAAATTTTTTTCCAGAGAATTCCATGATATTAAAACCCATTGAAGAGTGATATCCTACAGCCCAACTAAACTCCACTTTTATGCAGCTTATGCTTTCTCAGAGAATTTGCTTTGCAAATTCTCTTGCTAAATAAAATAAGACATTGGCTTTGACGCCACTGTTGAGCACCAATGTGGCTCTGAGCAATTTAAATAAACTTTTAAGCTCTTTGTTCTTTGTATTAAAAATGGGATAAAGATGCCTAGATTTGTTGCAATTATTAATTGAAATATACATAAAACACAGGTGTATTTTAGGTACTGAAAATGTGAGCCGTAAATATTGTTCAAATTTTCACTATAAAAGAATTTGGTTTCCAAGTTCCCTCGCGGCACAGCAGGTTAAGGCACAGGTCACAGCTGTGGCACAGGTTCGATCCCTGGCCCAGGAACTTCCACATGCCATGCGTGGAGCCAAAAAAAAAAATGCTTTGGGTAGCATAACTAAAATATAAACTATTAGAAAATAGGATGATTGGCATATACAATGGAAGGATGTATACATTTTTCCAGAGAAACCCGGACTTCTGTGTATGGATATAAAATGCCCACTATCCACATGACAGTGGAAATAGCAGTTATTCTCATACTAACATAAATTTGCCCACATTTCTCATGTTGTATCAAGTTACACTGTGTGAAGTACAGTTTAGAAAAATGACTTATATGGGAAACAATGCCATAGTGACTATCTCAAAATCCCTAAATTTGAATTCTGCCATTCTCAAAGCACACCCTAGCTATTCATCATCTCAGTAATATGAAAAATCAGCTGTTAGAGCAGACCTGAACACACTCCCAGAATACAAAATCATTGTTTTCCATTTCTTATCTCCATTAGAATGCAGTGTTTAAGAGTATGGAACTCAGAGTCAAACAGCTTGGGATTGTGTTACTGTTTATTTTGATACTACCTCCTTAGTTTTAGAGAACTCTATTGACACACCTCATTTTGAAAGATAGGGTAGTGACACCTGCCTGAACATGGACTTATAGGACATCAGAGAAATACGATATCACTGAATGGATAAGTGAATGCATTTTATGAATAATTCTGAAACAACTGCTCTTTAAGGTTTTTCAGGCTTAGCTTAAGTATAGTCATAATATGACAGTGTAGGCATTTATGTAATGTGACATAACTTTCCACCTCATAGTGAAATAGGGAGATGACAACAATATTGTAGAGAAGTGTCTTTGTGCTTCTAACCCTTAATAAACCATTATGTCCCCCATTTTTCATTTTCAGCATTAGCTTTTTTAATATCACAATGGTTGCTAGTTCAATTACAAAAGTTTCTTTTGAATGTAGCAAATGTTTTATTTCTCTAGATATAATATAGAGGAATAAATAATTTAAGCATTAACACGAAACATTTATTGAACCTCACAATGAACAATGCTTATATGTGACAGGTGTGTAACAGTGATGGATTTTATCCAACAGGAAGTTAATTAAGTTATTTGGGCATTGGGTTTCTATTTGGAAAGTTACCTAAAAGCTCTCTTGTAATAGCTGATTGTATTTCTATTTTATATTGCTTGAAAACCATGGCTGATGTTTATTCTGTACCTGATTTCCCACAAGTATCACATAATAATTCTCCTGATTTATAGCATATATACTTTTATAATTACTAGTAAGATATGACAGAATTCTTACGTAGAGAGAAATCCATGTTTTTCAGAGTAACAAATTCAAGGTATTCCTACAATAATAGTTTGGGAAGTAGAATAATATACCATGGATTTTTCTAAAAATTTGGGGTTAAAAAGTAGATTAACCTTCTTTAGCAGGTCAAATGTAACGCTCAAAATAAATATAAATTTTCCCCTAGCTAACAAAGAAGTTCACAGGAATCAGAATATTTGAGTCCATTTTTTTTTTTTTAATATCCTGGACTTAACTTGGATTAAAATAAGTTCCCCTGCGCTATCCCAGGATGGTGGCCATTTCACTTGGATATTATATAAATAGTGTAGAATGCATGGAGACAAATTTCTAGGAAAGTAGATACTTGGAAAAATAAGAGTTCTTCAATCAGTACCTACACCAGCTGCAGCACTAAATATTCACTTAGTTCACTCAACTCTGTAAGTCACATATGGAATACTAAGTTTCTATGCAGCTGATTCCCTTTTCTCCCTCCATTCAGGAAAAAGCTGTTGACTGTTTTATTTAATTTTTGTTTAAATTTAAAACCTGTATGACAAGCCATGGAGAATTATTTTATGTTGATTCAGTTAATATTCACATTTAAGTTCATCATGTTTATGTTCATAACACTTTCAGTATGAATTGAATATAAAAGTGAGAAAAACTTCCACACGATATTAACTTTTAGCATTCACTGTTTTTATAGCTATGACTTTGCTGTAATACAAAGATTAAATTTCACTGTAGATATTTCTAACCATTGTTCTGAGGTGCTCTTACTTTCTTCAGTGTTCTTTTAAATTTAAGGCAGCATCTTGTTCCAATATTGTCAATTTATATTATACCCCTTACCTTTTTCTTGATACCTTTTTAATTATCCTCATTAACACTGAATTTCTCTGGAATCAAGGAATTAAGAGCTGACACTCTGCTGAAATGACTTGTACAATGTTTTCCATATGGAATGGCTTATCTAATAAGTATTTTTGGGTAATCGGAAAGCACCTGTCCATACACATTTACCTTGATTTCTTTATAGCTTCTAACCCAGAAATACATGGAAAGGCAATTTTGACAAAGAAATATTCCTTTAGGGGAATCGGACTTTTAAAATATTCTATGTCTGTTTTTATCTCTCCTTTGGTGACCTCATGCCATCTCCTGGAATTAAATGCAGGAATTAGCCCATGTGCTGACAACACTTAATATATCACCAGTCCAGGTCTTCCTACCAAAACCCAGAATCAGATTGGAGCTTAATACTCACTGCTTGCTACTCAAATGCAGAATAGCCATCTCAAACTCTGTGTGCCCAAGCTGAGCTCCTGCCTTTCTTGCCACACCACCCCCACCTTTCATCTGTTTTTCAGTCACTCTTCAGGCAATGGCCATACTTCCAGGTGCTTAGTCTGAAACTTGTATCATCTGGGTTCATTAGAATTCTCTCTATCCAAGAACTGACCATTTGCTACCAAGCTTCCTATATGTAGCACTGGAGTAAACTTCAAAGACGTTTTTCCTGCTATTACCATTGCACCTACCTTCTATTCTTTATAGGCTGGTCGAATGCAAGTCATAGCATATCAGGCTTTTGCTCAAAATCCTGAAGGGGCTCTCCATTAGGGTGGGTTATATTGCCTAGGAGGCCTCACAGAACAAAGCCTCACCCAGCCTATCCCTATTTCAGGTATGCAGACATAGCCTTCCTTGATATTCCTGGGGCATGCCAGGCTCGTGCCTACCTTAGGAGCGCTGCCCTAATTATCCCCTCTACATGGACCACTCTTTCCTCAGATATGCATATGGTCAACAGCCTCATCTCAGTCTTTGCTCAATTGTCACCTTCTCAAGGAGGCATACCCTGGCCATCCTATTTCATAATACCACATCCCTACACATCCCTCCTCCCTCTGTTTTCCTTCTTACCTAGTTATATACCCCTAACCTTATCTAGCTCTTTTTATAGCACTTATCACCCTCTGATATTCTATATCATACAATTTTTATTTTGTTAATTCTCTATCTCCTCTAAAATTGGACAACACTAGATATCACTTTGTTTTGTTCTGAAGTACCCAAGTGCCTAGTCAAGTGCAGGTGCGTAGTATTTTTTGAATGAATGAATAAATTTCCAATTTATCTAAAACCATGCTGCCCAAGTTTTGTCTATTGCTAAATATTCCATTCAAATTTTCTCATGACATTCAATTGCTATTTTAACATTCTGAATTTATACAAAAGTTAAGAATGGCTTAGATACTTTGGAAATCCAAGTCTTATATATGTCTTACTATCTCATTCATATTGAATTGTCTTTTTTTAACTTCCCTTTCTGAAAAAGCGAACATTCAGTTATCTCATATATCATTGCAGTCACAGTCAAAGTTTATTCATGGCAAGATCATTCTTGAGATGACTTGTCTTTTATCTTCAAGCTGTTTTTTTTTTTGTTTGTTTTCATTACCTCATGCTACTTCCACCTAATTGCATCAGATAACTGCATGGCTTATCTCTTAATATTTTTCTGCTTTGACTCTGTTTTCATTCCTTTTAGAATGTTAAAGAATCGCTTATTTTCCTAAGTTTACTTATCTTAAATAGCCATGTTAATTTATGATTTAACATAAATAATAATCAGTTCATAAATGTGAATGGCTTCTTTCAATAAATTATTCTAGATTATGAGTGAGGAACCATCTGGTTAGAACTCACTGGAATTAATTTTCAGCATCACATTCCCAAAGTTATGGGTGTGAGTCCCTGATTCATTCTGTGCTAAAAATATGCCCCTGAGTGCTGTTATGGAAGACAAAGTACTGGTGTCAGTGGTCTCCTTGCAGAATGTCATTAGAAGCAGCAGCGATGCCACAATGAAAGTGTAGCTGACAGTAAGCCATGAGCCATATCAATTACATTTAAAAGTAAAATCTTCCCAGTAATGAAATATATTAATTTGCAGTGAAAGCTATTGAAATATTTGGAAAATGAGATTCACCTTACCCTGGTGCACCTCAGGAATTTTTGTATTCCTACTAGCCTATTTGTTTCATGCCTTAAATATTTTGCTCACTAAAAATGATGGCTGTGCTGACAGTTCTCTCTTCCCTCTTTGCTTGAAGAATGTCTCTGGTAATGGAGATGAAGAATGTCTCTGGTAATGGAGATGAGATTCCTAACTAACATTTCACACTAACATTTCATTTGTGGACAAGAATCTGTCAGATATGACTCTAATAAGACACTCAAATAGAGATGTGTCGTAAGTGGTAACCAGTACCTTTAGGTGGTAGAACTTTCACTCAAATCATGTCTATCTGAATCATCTAAAGTTAAGTTTAACATCTTCATGAAACTGAAGGTTATATTATGCAGGAGAAAAGAATTTCTTACCTGCAATACATTTCTGTAATAGGAATCATTCAATGTGACAGTATGTTGCAAAACTTAGCACTTTTTAGCTATAGCAATCTTGGACCAACTACATGCTGATTAAGACCATAGAGCAGAACTTTTGATGATGGGTAACATATAATCACTTATTGGTTAAATCTTAAGGAGTGCATTTAATTAATCTAATTACCTTATTAAAATAGTTATTGTTAATTTCTGTTGAAGTGAGGAAAAGTTATTATAATTAGGCTTGGTTTGAGGTAAGATTATGATATTGCTACCACGTGTTTGTCAATGCTATGTTTTTCTGTGGCTTTCAATGTCTTTCTCCAAATGTCCCCAAATTTGTGACGTGAACCTTAAAAGGTGGTAGCAGTACCATGATAATAATAACACATGGTAGTTATTCTTGCCTTATAATGCAAGTATATGAACAAAATTATGTTGAATTAATAAACACCTATCTATCTGTATCTACAAACATGGATTATCCATCCTTTCTTCCCTATTCTCTTTTGCACCAATAAATTAAAACTCACTGTAAGAAATGACCTGATATAGGAGTTCCCTTCGTGGCTCAGTGGTTAAAGAATCGGACTAAGAACCATGAGGTTGCGGGTTCGATCCCTGGCCTTGCTCAGTGGGTTAAGGATCCGGCGTTGCTGTGAGCTGTGGTGTAGGTTGCAGACACGGCTCGGATCCCACGTTGCTGTGGCTGTGGCTGTGGCGAAGGCCGGCAGCTACAGCTCCTGTTAGACCCCTAGCCTGGGAACCTCCTTATGCCACGGGTGCGGCTCTATATAAAAAGCAAAAAGACAAATAAAAAAAAAAAAGAAAGAAATGACCTGATATAAATAAGTACATCTAGCAAACAAAAACTTTGATATAAAATATGGTTGAGATAATATCTAAATGATCAATGCCTAAAATGATTGAGTTTTCTTTCTTATCAAAAAGACTTAACATTACAAAGTATTATTATATAGAATCTGGCCAGGACATTCACATAGGAAACCCAATTCTCCCTATAGCTCCATGAAGGAACAATATTCACAGGTAGTAAAGCAAGAAAAAACAGATTCAGCACTGTAGTCTTTTGTTAGAAGTGGTCCAAAGTGGAATTTCTGAATGCAGGGTAGAGTCAGGTAATGTCTTTTATTTCTCTGTGCAAGAGAGTTCTAAGTTTCCAAGAACCAAAGCTGGCTCAGAGTATCTAGGCGTGCACGCACACACGCGCACACACGCTAGGTTTGTACAAACCACAGTCTGAGGAAAGACCGCATTTGTCAGGTTCAGCGGGAAAAGAATAGAGAAACAAAAAGCAGCGACTCCAGTGTCGGGACATCTCAGTCCTGGCCACTGTCTGCCTGCGTCTCCACCCTGTGCTGGGATAAGAGAATTTAAAAAGCCCAGGGGAAACTCTGGGAAGCCTAAAGAAACATCAGTGTCCTAACCACAGACTTTGCATAATATCAGGGATATTTTAACAGGACCAAACAACATTCTCAGTCTCCTTTTAATCTCTACCATTTCTTATTGCATCTTTTCAACCTTTTTCAATTGTATTACATGCAAAAGCCTCATAATGGATTTCAGAGGCCCTCATCGTGCTCAGATCAAAAAAAAAATTTACTCCTTTACTGCTTTTTCCTCCAGCAAAAAGCATTATTTTTTAGAAAATCTTGTTATACATAAATATGAAAAAGAAAACAAAAAAATGCCCAAAACTTCAAAAATGTTGGTATTTCTTCGGTGTTCTTTACCTATGTCCTTCACCTATGTTGTGTAATTGACTTTCAACTGCATATAAATACACATTAATTTTTCTGCAATTATATATTTATTATTTGCTCATAGAGTGTGCCAGGCATTGTTCTTGACACCAAGAATACAGCATTGATAAAACAAATTAACTGCTCATGGATCTCTCTTTCCAGTATGAGGGAGACTGGCAACAAGCAAAAAATGAATATACCAGAAAAGAATGTAAAGACAACAGAAGGGGGAAGACAGTGGTGGGTATTAGGGTAGGATTTTCCAGGTTAGCTTTGGTGAGGAAGAGCTCTTGACAGTGTGACGTTAAGTGCAGAGATGTAAATATTGGGAGCACTTACCATGTAATTAAAATTAAAATACCTATTTTAACGGTTTCACAGTATTCCCTGTATTTACGTGCGATATTTAGACACCTGTTGTTTGAATTTCAGTTTAGCTTTCTAATGTTTAAATGGACTGTAGACAGCATATGTAAGATTTCCTCACACACCTAATATTTTCCTAAGAATGGGCATTTAAATGTAGATTTACTATGTCAAACACTGTATTTGATAGTTATAATGACCTAGCAAGGAATGTTGGTCTGATTCTCAGAATGTAATATATGATTTCTAGAAATATATAGTATTGTTCGACATATAAAAGTCAATATTGTTGATTACATTTTTATTTTTACTAATTCGGTAGGGAAGAAAAGATAGTTTTTTCAGACTTTTAGTTTGTATTTCCCTGAATACTAGTGTAAGTGACCAGGTGGAGTTTTTCTTTTCTCTCAAGTTTACAGTTTCTATTCAGATGCTCAAGTACCAATAGATCAATCAATGTTCACTCTCTTTACTCTTGACCTGATGCTTACTTGCTCCTAGTAGCCTCTTATTATTATACAGTAGTTTAGAGACGCTTTCTGTAGCAACAGTAAGTTCTGTAAACAAAATATTATGCCTCAAAGTAAAAATAAATTCAGAGACCCAGAGTATATGAAGAAACTCAAAGATAAGATACCCTACATCTTGCCTGCCTGCCTACTCCCTAGTGGACTCGGACAGGTTTCCTAAAAGTTTTTCAGTATCCCACAGGAAAAAGGATACAGCTCTTAAGATTCTCTATGGCTCTGCACACTTTAAAACTCTTCATCTTTTATCTTCTAAACTCTAAGCATAGATCTCAAAATGCAATTTTGCCATTTATGTCGTCATCTCACTTTATTGCCTTTTCCTTCCAAAGAGAATGTACATTCCCCATATAGTCCACTTCAACTCCACAACTGCTATCAATTGATCAAAACTCCATGCAATAAGATCTGCTCTCGATTCTCTTCCAGCCTGGGTCAGGCATCCTTGTTCTGTTTCCATGGTAGAGTGAAGCATTCTTTACACACTTCTATGATAACCAAGCCTTTACTTTTGGCCTCTTACACTAAATTTCTTGAGGGTGTAGATGATACCATATTCACTGTATTTGCTTTCAGCATTCAGTGTATGATCAAAACATGATTCTTAAATAAATGGAAACAGGGAAGGTCTCTAGTTTTCACTCATTCTGACACCTTCCTAGAATCCCCAAATTCATTTAAACATTTCATCTCTCATATCAAAGCCTGATTATCTTTAGAGAAAATTTCAATCATGATACTTAGTGCTAAAAAGCATTCAATATTTTCCCATTGTCTACCAAGCTAAATCAAACTGTCACAACTTTGATTTTTAAAATCTTCCATACTATAGTCCCAGTCCCATATTTTAGGCTGGTATAGAGATGACCCGCCTGTAAAATCTGTGAATTTCTTAGCACCGCCTACCACTATTTCCCCAGCATCTTCCTGGAGTCATTGCATTATGAAGGACTTCCTCTTTATTCAGAATGCTGATCTGCCTTAACTGCCTTCCCCGAAGACTTCCAATTGGAGGGGAGCTCCACTTTCTCTGAACTATGATATGACTTTATAATTCTCTTATACTGCTAATCATTATTTCTGTTTTTGCTACATGCACTTGAAGATTCTTCACTTCTGTATCCCACAAAATCATGCTTTTATTTCTGTCACTTAATACCAAGTTAAAATGATGAGTTCACACACATTTCTTATATAGCTTTAGGACCCTAGCAGCTTGAGTAACATCTGATATAATAGATATCCAATGACTGTTGAATATATACACTATGGTTAATACTCTGGACAAGATGAAAAGAGCTCTTATTGCATCCAGTATAGTTTTAAATATAGGAGATGATTCATACATATTTATGGAACTGAATTAACAGACATTTGACCTAAGAATGAGAATACATGACCATGTCATTAGTGGCTGAGCTAAATATATATTCCTTATTTTCCCTCTCTCTAAAAAAGTATTTTATTACTTTACCTGACTCTCCTTGAATCTTCCATTACTTAACCTCATAGATGTCAACCATATCTCATTCCATTTACACATCAAGATAGTGAAATTCCATTTTGTTAGGTCATATTTCTATACTGACCAAAAATTAATATTGAATAGCTATTCTCTTTTCCCTATTAGATGAAAAACTACTTTGAAATTATTTTTTACACTTTTATTTTATGCACTTGCAAATATTCTGAATTGTAAATAAATGCCAGCATTGAATAGTTGAAGACACTAGATATAAAAATAGTTTCATAAGCTTGTGAAAGTCAAAGCAGTTCACTAAAACTTATGTGAAACTTTTTTTCTGAAATGATGTGTAATAACAGGCTTTGTGTGGATCAATTTAATATATAAATATGGACAACACTTACTTCAAAGAGCTGAAGTATAATGAAAATCATAAAATGGGGAAAGTATGTGATTGTACATAGAAAACAATAAAGTGCTGATGAATAAGACAGAGCACTCTCAAGTTGTAAGTTTACAGCTTCAAAATTAAAGGCCATCTATAGAAGATGGATTACTATTGAAAACATACAACTAGTAAAATTGCAACATATAAAACTTGATGGATCTCAGATTCATACATACAAGTATGTAACATGATTATAAAATATTTAGCTATCTTATATGATCCCTTTTTGTTAAAATTTAGTTGATTTACAATGTTTCTTCATTATTCTGTTGTACAGCAAAGTGACCCAATCTCACACAATTCTCTGTGCTGTCCAGAAGGGCCCTATTGACTATCCATTCCAACTATTAGGGTTTGTATCCAAAACCCCAAACTGCCCATCCAGTCCCACTTCCTCCCCCCTCCACCATGGGAACCACAACTCGGCTCTCCTTTGCCATGATCTGTTTCTGTTTTATAGAGAGGATCATCTGTGCCATATTTTAGATTCCACAAATAGGTGATATCCTATGGTATTTGTCTTTTTATTTCTGGCTTGCTTCACTAGGTATGAGAATCTCTAGTTGTATACACGTTGCTGAAAACTGCATTATTTTGCTCTTTTGTATGGTTGAGAAGCATTCCATTGTGTATTATGTATACATGTTCTTAATCCATTCATCCATCAATAGACATTTAGGTTGTTTCCATCCCTTGGCTATTGTGAATAGAACTGCAGTGAACATAGAGGTGCATGTATCTTCTTTAATGAAAGCTTTGTCCAGATAAATGCCCAGGACTGGGATTGCTGTATCATGTGGAAGTTCTATACTTAGTTTTCTGATGTGCCCCCATACTGTTTTCCATGAGGGTTGCACCAATTTACATTCCCACAATAGGGAATGAGGGTTCCTTCCCCCACCCATAGCATCTGTTATTTATGGACTTGTTAATTATGTCCATTCTGACTGGTGTGAGGTGGTACTTCATAGCAGTTTTGATTTGCATTTCTCTAAAAATTACTGATGCCAAGCACTTTTTCATGTGCCTACTGGCCATCCGTATGTCTTATTTGGAGAAATGTCTATTTAGGTCCCCCGCCCATTTTTCAGTTGGGTTGTTTTTTTGTTGTTGAGTTGGATGAGTTGTTTGTATATTTTGGAGATTAGGCCCTTGTCTGTTGCATCATTTGCAAAGATTTTTCTCCCATTCTGTGGATTGTCTTTTCATTTTTTTAATGGTTTCCTTTGCTGGGCAAAAGCTTTTGAGTTTAATTAGGTCCCCATTTGTTTATTTGTATCTTTATTGTCATTTTTCTAAGTGGTGGATCAAACAAGATGTTGCTGTGACGTAAGTCAAAAGAACATTCTGCTTGTGTTTTCCTCTAGGAGTTTTATAGTACCTGGCCTTATGTCTAAATCTTTAATCCATTTTGAGTGTATTTTTGTGTATGGTGTTAGATAGTGTTCTAATTTCATTCTTTTACCTGTAGCTTTTCAATTTTCCATGCACCATTTGATAAACTTGAAATATTAAATGCTTCCAGGAAATGAGTAAAAAACAGATAGGAGCATGTCATAAAGAAACAAAAACCAACCTGAAGAATTGTTCTGTGACCAAAATTGGTACAATTTGACCCAAAACAATTTTAAATGATAATATTGCATTATAAACTATAAGATATACATTCACAAGTACATATAGATATGAATAAAAATTCTATCAAATATGTAAAAGCGATAGCTCTTGATCGAAGGAAAACTGAAATTAATATGTGTAGAAGGAATTAAGGAAACCCAAAATCACTATTATGCAAACACCACAATACTGATTTTTCCAGGCACAGTCAATCAAGGGTTACTAAAATCGGTGAAGATGAAAGAGTCTAGAGATCTAATGTGCAATATGACTACAGTTAATAATACTGTAATGAATACTGTAAATTTCCTGAGAAGACTGAATTTGAGTATTATACACACAAAATGGTAACTATGTAAGGAGAATAAATGTTAATTAGACCAACTGTAGTATTTTACTACAAATATGTGTATGAAATCATGTATGTACAATTGAATATACACAATTTTAATTAAAATTTTAAAAAGCAAATTAGTCAGCAAAACTTGGTAGAGAGGATAGTTGCATAATCAATATTTATAACAAGATATTCATCAATTAAAAATAAATAACTTTATAGTCTGTCTATTGAGTTACTTGGTTTAGGATATTATAAAATCAAGTGCCTACATTTCCATTCTATCTGCAAAGTAGCTATGTATGAATTCCTTTTGTCCATTTATAAATAAGAAGAAATGCACTGAGATTAAATTCTATGCAAACTTTTAAAATATGTTCGATGTTTTGTACCCAATATTTTTAAATATGCATAAAGCACATTACTGAAAATTAATAAAAACAGGCATTAGAAAAATTGTTCAGAATTTGGCAGGATCATTTCAAATAGTCAAATATTTTCATCTTATGAATCCTTTAGTTGCTGTTTTCTTTTGTGTGACACAGCATTAGAAGGACGGAAATCTGCTTGACATGTCATCATTATTTATTAAACTAATAAACGTGTCATCTGATGTATAGTAACCTCGTGCTAAGATCTGTTTGTGAATAAAGAGACCCTCTTCCAGCAAGATAAATGACTAAATCTTTCTTCATATTATAAGTAAAATAATGATCCATGGTGTAGCAAGTGAGGTCAGTCAGAATCTTAAAACCATGGCAATTTAGCAACCCGTTTTAGATGTCATACTACAAGAAGAAACTCCCAAAGCTACTAGATGTTTATTAAATGCAACATTGCTGATTCTGCTGGGCAGCCTCCTTCACAGATGGCACGTTTAGCTACCATTTCTGCAATTTATTGCCCCAGGACAGATGTAGGGCTACAAACAATCTTATTCCCTGGTGATTTGCCATTTTATTTGTGAAGAAGTATTCAAAAACAGATAAAAGGCAAAGTGTTCTAATCTTTTCACCACACACTTTGCTCACCTGACCAATATTCCTGCCATAATTTAAAAAATTCCCCAATGTAAGAAATGAAAACAGAAAACTACTTTAGTATCTGAATATTATAGCCAGATTCCTTTAATCACTAACAATTTTTTAAAGTTTAAGTATACTGATTAAGTACAAATGTAAATTCATGATCCTTTTATTAGTCAGTTATCCTCATTACTATTTACAAAACAAATGAATTTTCTAGTATGCCCTAAGCTAAAGTGCCTCTTCTTTTTGCATATTTCAATATACTGACCTATTTTTTTCTTAATAATTATAGAAAAAATAAACTAAAATTTACTATCAAAAAAAATTTAGACCATCTGGTAATGGAGACTTACTCTGTCACTTAAGCAGATGTTTAATGGTGGAATTATGCCAGCATAAAAGTAAATTCATTTGAGTTTACATGTGGATATAGAAGAAAAATCACTTTTTAAAATGCATAATTTTAATAAATAAAAGTTGATATTAGATTTTTGCACTCCTTCCTATATCCTTGTGCTCTCCTCTGCTACTACCCTTTCCTGGTCATGGGGCATAGAAACATTTTGGTATCGCCTATGTATTTACATCTAGACTCAGAAGATATAGAAGAAACATATCTTCCAGGACTGGTTCCTCATGGGATTCCCCACAAGTGCTCAGAGAGGAAAGGATTTAAAACAGATATGAAGCTATATTGATTAAGGAGCATGTTACACTAAAATGCTATACTGAAAGGAATGGTTTCATTTTACCTGTCTCAAATAATGTTAAGATAATTTATGTTTGAGAAATGACTAAAGAACTAATCTAATGTCACTATATTTGGCAATAGGTGTTCTGAATTGTCTAGCTTATTCTTCTCTGAAAACACCTGGAGGATAGTCTGTTAGAAACATTTGAAATTATTTTGCTTTGTAACCAAAATACAAGTAATCACCATATTAGTACTACATTCATAGAAAATGCATTCACTCTCCATACCCCATTTGTCTTCAGAATCAAAAACAGTAAAATTCTTCTCTTTGAATCTGTTAGCCACAGTACCACATTTTCATTCTGATGTCCATGACAATTCATTTCAGAATATGTGTTCACATTATCCTATATTCATAGAATTTTATGTTGGTGGGCCTCAGAGATCATCTGGTCACATTTGTGTATTTCTAACAAAAATTAGACAATTTTTTTTCTTTTTTTAGGGCCACACCTGTGACATGTAGAATTTCGCAGGCTAGGGGTCAAATTGGAGCTGCAACTGCTGGCCTACACCACAGCAATGCCTTATCAGAGCTGCATCTTTGACCTTTGCCACTGCTTGTGGCAACACCGGATCCTTATTCCACTGAGAGAGGGCAGGGATCAAACCCACATCCTTACGGACACTATGCCAGGTCCTTACACTGCTGGGCCACAAAGGTAACTCCTAGACAAAATTCTTAACTGAAGGCTTCCTTTACAGGATGAGGAAATACTTCCTTTTTCTGAAATACTTTTTATTCCATTCATGACAGGTTTGAGTCTAGAGTGGAAACTAATTCTGTTCAGTTTCCCCAGTGAAATCCATGCTGCCCCTCGAGATCTTCGTAAGAGTTCATTAAAGTATCTAAGCTTGAAAGAAAAAGTAGGGGTGTTTTTAATTTCTAAATATTTTAATTAAAACAATAAGGTCAAGGAGCCATTTCAAAGTTATTGATTATTTTGAGTATTATTAGGAGAGAGTCCAACCTCTTTCATGTGACGCCATCACTTCTTTATGATTCTCTTAATATTTAATGTATTTTATATTCTTAGTGATGACTCAAGTTGCAGAGTATAAAACAGATTTCATTATGGAAAGTATTCAGTTTCAGATAGTTCATTTCTATTTGTTTCAGGATTAGTGCATTTACTGATGAAATAAGTAATCCCTAAGACCTGTAAACAGTAATATATACTTGAGTTTATGCACACTCATTCCAGGAAAAAGTTACCTCTCTCGACAGTTGCATTTTATGACACACCTTCTGGCCTCCATGTAAATGTGTTCACAAATGATATACACCACACTTAAACATGGCCTAAATCATCATTAAAAATCCAAAGAAGAAAATTTCAAATGTGTTGGGTGTAAACCATCCAGGAATGTGTGGAGGTCAGGTTTTGTTGCCACTAAAGCAGAAAACATTATCAGTTTGGATAAAATGTCAAACAGGAAATTATTGATGGTATCAGAATTATTTAACTTAGAGAAGTGAAAATTAAGAAGAGTTGTTATAACTATCTTTAAATACTGAAAAATGCTCTTTCATTCAGCTTAGATAATGTTGCATGAAATTGACTTGAACTGTTTCACTAGCTTGGAAAACAATAACACCCCTTACTTTCCATGCTATCGATCTCAGGCAAGTGACAGTAAGCTATAGCGTCATCTCTTAGGGACCCAAAATGATAAATTTTTCACCACATGTAACATTGCTGGGCATCATGACCATGGATAAAGAACACGGCATATTATGCACCATATAGTCATGGTATCTGTCCAGATAGCATATTCCTTCTGAAATCTCTCATATTTCATTGCACAAAGTCACAAGACCATATTTGACTTAAAGGAGGCGTGAGGTTGTAATCCTACAATGTACCCAAAAAGAGAAGAGCCAGAAACGTTAAAAAAAACAGCACTAACTACAACTGCCACAAAGAAGATTGATATCCCCTCTCGCCCCATGAGCCAGGCAAGTTGATGTATATATAGGTATGACTTGCCTAAAAGTATATGTAGCTTCTTATACCTCTCCCAAATTATGCATAGAACTAAGACAGATAAACTTTATTTTAATTAAATATTCTATAAACAATATGTTTATAATCCAAAGGTAAAAATTATATAGAAATTATACACATAAGAGATTTACTTCCTACATGTCAATCATCCTACTCTCCTCCTTTAAGTAACAATATTTATCACTTTATAGTTCCAGAGAGTTTGATACCAATTCAAATAGCTATTCTTAAATATCCTTAATAGAAATTAAAATTCAAAAATGCATATTACAATTATGTGTGTGATTAAACCATTCATTTAAATACCATGGCATAGATAAGATTTGTGCAATACAAACACTCTCAAATGTGAGCTGTAATGCTATCAGCATTTCTCCTGGGAAATCATTGATATGAAGAGTGCAAATTTAGAAGGATGAAGTTGAGTTATCGAATATGAAAAACTGTAAATACATGGAATTTTTGTACTTCATTATAAACAATCTCTAACATAGTTCTACAAAGATTAAGATACACCAATAGGAGTTCCTGTTGTGGCTCAGTGGTTAACGAATCCGACTAGGAACCATGAGGTTGCGGGTTCGAACCCTGGCCTTGCTCAGTGAGTTAAGGATCCGGCGTTGCCGTGAGCTGTGGTGTAGGTCGCAGACGCGGCTCGGATCCCGCGTTGCTGTGGCTGTGGTGACGGCCGGCAGCTACAGTTCCTATTAGACCCCTAGCCTGGGAACCTCCATATGCCGCGGGTGCGGCCCTAAAAAGACAAAAGCCAAAAAAAAAAAAAAAAAAGATACACCAATAACCTTAAAATTTGAGGCAGTGACAGCAGACAGCATATATCTTCACAAATGATCCCAAGAAGTATCTTAAATTTTGATGACAGTTCTGTTTATAACTTAAGCAAGGCATTTATGCATTCCTCAGAGGTAAATAAGATTTCCCAGAGTTTCTCTTGTGGCTCAGCAGGTTAAAGACCTGACAAAGAGTCCCTGAGGATGCAGGTCTGATCCCTGGCCTTGCTCAGTGAGTTAAGGACCCAGCATCGCCCCTTGAGCTATGGTGTAAGTCGCAGACATGGCTTGGATACCTTGCTGCTGTTGCTGTGGTACAGGCAGGCAGCTGCAGCTCTGACTCTGCCCTAACCTGGGAACCTCCATAAGCTGCAGGTACAGCTTTTTTTAAAAAAAAAGAAAAAAAGGAGAGAGAGAGAGAAGAAAGATTTCCAAACCCTTGACCTACGCCTGACAAACAACAGGAGCCCCTCATGTTTTTCTTATGGGTTATGGTCAGATTACCTCTTTTCATATCCCAACCTGGCCTCTTAGGAAATTTCTAAACCTAGCTGATATTGACTGTATCTCCCAAAATTTGTATATCGAAGCCCTGTCCCCAGTGGGAAAGTATTGGGAGGTGGGCCTTTGGGAAGAGATTAGGGCATCAGTGTGGAGGCCTGATCGAGGCGATTAGTGACTGAGAAAGCTCTCTTGTCTCTACCACCACATGAGAAGACCACTGTCAATAAACCAGGAAGTTTCCATGTCAGACACTAAATTTGCTGGTGCCTTGATCTCGCCCTTCCCAGCCTCCGGAATTATGAGAAATTTCTGTTGTTTATAAGCCGATCAGTCTGTGGTGTTTCATTACAGTAGCACAAACAAAGATGCCAGGCAGATTACTTAACGCTTATAAATTTAGGTTTCTCTTATCTATAAAATGAGGAATAACTATATAATCTTCATTTATATTATTTGTTGTGAAGATTAAATGTGACAAGTACAAAAATGAATAGTAGAGGCATACAATAATCCCTCAAATGTAGATAATGTTATCATAGACAGTTATGCCTTCACTTTTTTCTTAGATTAAAATTTGATCATTCAGCCAGGTGTTTACTGCTGCTTCTCAGTGCAATTACACCAAGCTATTACACTTCGTCAAGATTCTTATACCCTAAAAAAAAAAAAAAAAAAAGATTCTCATACCCTAGCTTCTCTGAGTAACTTGCTAAAATGTGGCACCACTGATCACTGGAACCCAGTGCTGGTCTGAGAGATTTTTGCCTCTTACAGTGCTTTTAAGGGCTTACAAGAAAAAAAAGGTTAATGATTACACTTGGTAAAACTAAGTTTCATGTTTGAAAAAAATGACAAAGAACACACTGCTAATAATCCAGATTCCAAGGCTTTGTGTCTCCCCTGACTTTTCCTTTGCCATTATGGTTAAGTTAAACACTTCACATTTGCTTTTGTCAAATATCACCCTCCCTAATCTACCTTTAAAATTATTAAAACTTGCTATTCTCAGCCCCTTTATAAATAATTTCTGGAGCCATATCTATTTTTGAGTCTGGACTCAGACTACCTTTCCATTTTTCTCCTCCTCAGACTACTCCCCAAAATAAGCATTGCTTCAACCCAACTGTTTCGCAAGCTCCTCAAAAATGATTTGAATTTCCTATTTTTGTGCCTCTCAACTCGTGAATCTCTAAAAATATTTCCAGTTTCATCAGACAAAACCTTGGCTATTTTTAAGATATAAATTAAGATGCCATTTAAAAGCCTCACCTATTTGCCCTTAGCAAGATGTTTCCTTTCTCTTAATTACAATACATGTTAACACTACCAAATCTTTAGTACTTTACAGTAGAAATTTTAAGCTGATATCACTAAACTGATATACTTAAGATATATTTATACTCTTACCATCTGTATTTCTTATTTATCCTTAGAGTTCCTAGACCAATATTTTTTCATAAATATTTTTGAATAATCTTTCATTCTGAAATGATTTTTCTCTGAATAGATAACACAAAAGTGTACAAATGCACATCTTTGTGTGCATGTGTCTGTACACATATCTGTGCATGTGCACACATCTGTGTATATGAGAGACTGACCCCAAAGAACTCAGATATTATTCAAAGCTTTCTCATTTGGTCTTCAAAACAGGTATAACTGGGAGAGTCACGGCCAAGTAAATTTCCATGGGTTGGACAAAGTTGAAGTGCACAAGCAAGTTAGCTCTGATCTTGGCCAATAACCATATCATCTCACATGTGGTCTTTGGAAATGACTTTGAGTGGAGTGGGTAATGAGCACATGTCAAGGCACTTTGGGAACTGTTCTTCACCATGAATTTATACATGTAACATGAATATATTTTTATACTCGTAGTTTCGGATCTGAATGATTACTATTTCTTGTGAAAGTTAATTTACAAAATCCCCAAACCCTCTAATCAGGGATTACTAAATCACTCTGCTTGTCAACAGCCTTTGAAAGAGCATTCTGTGAGTGTGTTTATGTTTTGAGGCTAGGTTCATTTGTGCCATATTTCAGATTCCACATATAAGTGATATCACAGAAAACAGACTTGTGGATGCCAGGAGGGCACAGGGAGGGCGTAGGATGGACTACGAGTTTAGAATGAGCAGATGCAAACTATTTCATTTAGAATGGGTAAGCAACGAGACCCTACGTATAGCACAGGGAACTATACCCGATATCTTGGGATAGAAGATGATAGAAGATTAACATGAGAAAAATAATGTATATATGTTTATGCCTGGGTCACTTTGCTGTACAGCAGAAACTGGTACAACATTGTAGATTAACTATACTTCAATAAAAAAAGAAATAAGCATTTCTGGAAGGCTTTCTAGGTGATCCTTTGGGAACCTTTGTTTCTTAGGATCCAGAAATTCTACAGGAAAACGTGAAAGTCATAAATACATATTGTTGTTACTAAGGGTAGTCTGTGCTCTTGTTACTGAATATGTAGGTATTATTATATTTGGGATTTTTCTCACCAATCTTTAGTCACTTTCAAATTCTAGGAGCTTTGAGAATATCATACATTTTCATGTCTTAAGTCTTATATTTAACATAAAAATATGCTTCAGAGTTTATGTGGGAATATACAAGTGCATGTTTCTGAAAAGTATTTATATATTATATTTAACAATTACAATAATAGCTGTTTCAGACCTTTTCTAATTTTCAGAAGATATATAGCATTGGAGGTGTCTACTGGAAAAAAATGCATAACCTAAAAGTTTAGAGTTATGTTTTATTTGGAGACTTTACTGAGGACTAAGCCTAGGAACCAGCCTCTCAAATGACTCTAAGGAACTCACCCAAAGAAGTAAGGAAGGAACCAGAATATATACGAGCTTTTGCTAAAAACAAAAGCATGGAAGTGAACATCAAAATATTACTGCTAAATAATAAAGGATATCTCAAGTTGATTTTAGTGCTTTTCTACACATGGGACAATGCAAGAATCTGGGCTCATTGAAATTATTCTTCAGATAAGCATCTTATCTCTCTAGGGCCAGTATCCTGTTTTTTCCACTTCCTGAATTTCACTTGGAGTACACTATCAGGGGTGGCTGATGGCTTGATGGAGGGCAATATTCTTTTTTTTACTGGAATATCAGACCAACTTTTTGTTTGTTTTTGTATACAGAGGACTAGCCTGGGATGATGCTAAGTAAGAATGAGCCATTTTAGAATGAATTGTATAAAGTGCCACAGTTAGTATTTTCACTGTTTCTCTGCTTCCAGATAATTAATCCACTAAGCAAGTCCAGGGATTGAACACACATCCTCATGGATACTAGGCAGATTCTTAATCTGGTGAGCCACAAGAGGAATTAATGGAATTTTGTTTTTTTTTTTTTTTAATGAGATAGAACTTTAAAGTCAAAATTCTATTTATGCACACTGGTGGGAGAGGTAATAGTGAAATGATTTCCCTAACTGCCTTTTTTTGGAGTAACCAGTTTAAAGATGTGAAGAGAGGTAATAGGACTTTACCAATATTACAACTTTATTTTAGTGGGATTGTTATAGGAGAGAAAATGAGGGCTTTTAAGGAATTTTGAAGAATACTGAACAGAAGCACCATGTATCACACACTATCTGTCAGTGAGGATTTTCATGAGCACATGAGGTAGTTGGTCTGTAACTGTCATTCTAAGAACCCAGCTGAGCATTTTCTGTACATCTCCTGCTCTCCCAGTGTCTGCTTCACCTGTACGCTACTGACATCACTTGACCTTCCTCATGCTGTGCCAGTGATTTTTCTTATCAAAGGGGTGGTGAGGGGTGTGCCTCTCCCTTGTTTCCCTGGTTAACTATTGAGCTATTCCGGCTTAATTCCCCTTAAACAGGCAATCTCTTCTTTCCCCCAGGAGAAGAGACTGCCACCATGCCCTACCCACCATCCACTGCACATAATGGGGTGTCACTCTAGGACCTTTCTTCAGAGATATAAGATCCTATATCCATTAAACCATTGATTCCTCTGTTGCTGACTTTGAGCTCTTCAGTCTTGAAGCTGGCTAAGTACTGGCCTTGTAGGCGTGCAGGGTATAGACCAACACAAAATTATTTGTGCCCTGTGAGTGTTCAGAGGCCTATTGTTTCTCTTCTGCATTTTTGAACTCAATCAAGGATTATCCCTTGTGATAGGTTAAATACCAATGAAAGGAAAGGGAATTACTAATACACAAGGTGTTGGGGTGGAGGGATTGAAAATTTTCCTTTACCCTTCCGAGTCCTTCTGGTTGGTCTAAGGATTAAACTGACAAGAGCTAGATTACCAGGAGGAAATCAAAGAAAAGTTTGATAATGTGTAAATACGGGAGAGACCCAGGAGATAACTCACCATAATTGCTGAAGCCTTCACCTTAAATACCATCCTCATTCAAAGACTATAGAGGATGTTGGAGGCAGGGATTTGGGATTTTAAATGGGAGGAAAGAACTTCACAGGGAGATGCAAAAGCAAATGTTGGGTAAATAAATGTTTGTTTGGACAGTGGAGATATCTCTAGGTTCCACTCCACGTCCCTTACCACAGCTAGCCCCGTATTCTTTGCAGATATCTCTAGTTATAGCTCTCTTCAGGGAATTCTTTTATCTAAATTCTTTTAGGTAGCTGAGGGGAAGGTCAAAGTTTCTTCCTGAGTCTCTTTGACCTAGATGGTTTTCAGCTTTTTGCATGTCAAAGAGACAGTTTGGGGTGGCAATTTTTGCTCCACTACACCATGAAACCACTTTCCCAAAATCCAAAGCTTGGAGGAAACCTTGTATTGATCGCTACAATGGGAAAACACTTATCTGTGTTTTAAAAGTCAGAACTTCGTGTCTAGACACTAGAGTGATAGATCTAGTTATGACATAAATGTAGGTAACTTCAAGGCAAACACCTGTTATCCACATTTTTAAAAGTAGGCCCAGGACTCCTATGTGTTGAAATTGCTATTGAAGCAATTTGCCTGTAATTATTACTTTGACAGAAATTTGCTAGGTTTAAAGAACCTGCTGTCAAGTTTGGAACAACAGGGGGTGGAATAATAAGTGGTATTTATAAAGAGAATCAATAGGATGTCTTTGATGATTTATTTACTTCTAGAAAGAATATAAAAGATGCACTAAGATGGAATATGAAGTTATTATTCTGAATTAAATTTACTTAAATGCATTATAAAAATAAGATTTTAGGAAAACACAGATAAATTGAAGAACTGCTTTTCTGAGAAGTTATAAATACAAATATTTACTTCGTTTTGAAGACTATATCTTCATAAAAAGGAACACTATTTTTTTCTTCTCCTCTCTCCAAATAAGTATCTAACACTTGTAAGTTGCTTACTACATGTTAGATACTTTTCTGAGTGTTTTACATAAGTTAACTCATTTAATCCTCACAATAATTGTGTGGTAGGGTTTTACCACTTCATTTCACAGAGATGGAGGCTGAAGAACAAAAAGGCTATGGGTGCTGCTCAAGACCACATAGTCTGGGATGCATGTGAACTGGGCCCAAGCCCTCTATGGTGTCTAAGCAGGACAAGATCATGAGACAGCAAATGTACTGCTTAAGCACCAACTTCCTGAGATAAACTAACTAATCCCTCAAAAGATTCCAAGATCTTTAACTTCAAATATTTTCTAGAATTATCTTTAATGCCACAATTAGGTAGTTTAATTAGCTTTTTAATATTACATAGCCAATAAATTTTGGAATTAGGAATAGGAAATAGCTCAAAATTCCAACAAGTTCTGTAGTAGAGAGTCTGACACCATTTATGATGTATGACTACCGACAGCTTTTGGGTCCCACGTCTGTCCGTTGCCCTCCAACCCCATATCTGCGAAGACAGGAAAGTCCTACCTCTGCCCTTGGTGAAGGCAGAGATACAAATCATGAAAGCAAATGAAGAGCTTGAAAGTTGCCCAACTTCACCTGCACCACAATAAAAACTCCTAATCCAATCACAGTCTCTTTGCTTAAATCATTCTAGACCAGCTTGGATACCAGTTTGCCCTGCCCTCCAAAGTCTCCTGATGTGAATAATAAACTTTCTTCTTATCTTAATGCATATGTGGGATAATTAGATTTGACTTTCAAACCCATTTGGGGTGAGTGGTTGGTCTAACCCTCTGCTGGCTCACCATAAACATCTAACCAAAGTCCACATCACAAGAGCTAAGTATTAATCATATTCACCATATTATTATGAAATTAACATTTTGGCTTATTGTAAATACATATTAGCTTTAAATAGGTTTGATATTTCTTTCCTTTTAACAAATTTATATTTAAATTTGAAACATTAAACCATATGCTCAAAATTTTATCAAAGTAACTGTTAATAATAACTATCCTAGGAGAGAAAATGGAATAATTTCACTGTCAGTTATGGCAGGTAATCAAAACATTAAAAGTTGAATTATTATATGATCCAGTAATTCCACTTCTGTGTAAATATTCAAAAGAACTGAAAGCAGGGACTAGGATAGCTAACTATATACCCATTTTCTTTGTCTTTTTAGGGCTGCACTTGCAGCATATGGCAGTTCCCAGGCTAGGGGTGGAATCGGAGCTGTAGGTGCCGGCCTACCACAGACACAGCAATGCAGGATCCAAGCTGCATCTGCAACCTGCACCACAGCTCAGAGCAACATGGGATCCTTAACCCACTGAGCAAGACCAGGAATCGAACCTTTGTCCTCATGGATGCTAGTCAGATTCGTTTCCACTGAGCCATGACGGGAACTCCCTACATACCTATTTTCACAGCAACATTACTGATAATATCCAAAAGGTAGAATCAGCCAGAAATGTCCATTGACAGGTAAGAGGATAAACAATATGTGGTAGGCATATGTAATAGAATATTTTTCAGCTTTAAAAAAAGGAATGAAATTCTAACATAACACTACAACATGGATTAATCTTGAAGATACGTTAAGTGAATTGTTCATGCTAGGCATAAAGGAACAAATTTTGTTATATATTTTACCACAATAAAAGTTTAAAAAATTACCCCATTTGCATCTTATGACATTTCCGCTTTTTCATATATCTTTTTTTGAATTTGCAATGCCTTTTCACATGTTATATGACCTAAACAAGGATTTTGTCCCAGATAAACACAGTGGATTGAACAGTTCCTTGACTTTTGATTTTTTTTCCTTTAATAGGACAACTCTAATTTTAATAGGTTTTTTAGCAAAAAATACTTTACCCACAATGATTTATAGAATATTACTGCCAGTATTGACTTTAAAAAAATTTAAGATAACCACGATTACTTTTTCCTTCCTTGCTTCCTCTCACTAACGTGGATGCGGTTTACTGTCATTTTAAAAAGTTAAATTAAAAGATTAAAAAAATTACAATTACATATAATACATATTATACTTGGATTAAATCCTATGAAAACTATGTTTCTACCTATACAGATTTTTTTTTAAATTAACAAAGAATATATTAAGGGCCCGATAAGCAAAATTCTTTACCTGCTCTGGTTTACTTTTTTCCCCATTTTAGTATAAGCTATAGGGGGACAATATTTCCTACCCCAAAATGTCTCTTTAGCATGAAGACAAAAGATGTTGACTGCCATTTCAGTAAACAAAAAACGTTACCCTCCATCAAACCATCAATCAGTGCAGCCACCCCTGATGGTGCACCCTGAAGGGAATTCAGGGTGGAGAAAAACAGGATACTGATAGTTAAGATGCTTATCTAAGGAAGACCTTCAATAAACCCAGACTCCCACATCTTCCCATATGTAGAAAAGCACCAAAATCATTAACTTAGAGGTGGGCTTTTTTTTTTTTTGGAATTAGCAGTAGTCTTTGGATATTTAACTACCTGTTTTTGTAGTTATTTTCAGTAAAAACTCCTAGATAGCCTCGCCCCTTACCTCTTCATATCAGTTCCTCAGAACTATATGAGAGGCTATCCCAGCTACACTCCTCGGGGAGGGACCCAAATAAAACAACTCACATTAGGTCATGTGTTTTTCTTCAGTCAAAAGCTATGTGGATTATTTCCTGTTGAAAACAATTAAGACTCAAAAAGGAAGAAACATTTATCTCCCTCTTAAGTGCCTAAGGAACTTAGATGGTGGGGCTGTCCCCAAAATAGAACTATTGCCAGAGAGATCTTCAAAGAATAAGGGCTAGGTGTGGTGGATCTATAAATAAGAGTCCACTCTGTCCCATTGTCTCTTACCAAAAATTTTCTTTTCCAGCTCCAGATGAAATTCCTGTGTTTTGAAGTCTAAAACCACTACCCTCAAAGTCTTTTGTCTTTAAATGAAGATGACATTTAAGATGAGGACTCTGGACATTTCCTTAAGCTTTTCTGTATCTCTCCCATGTATACTTGTTATTAATATTTGATTTTTCTCTTACTAATTTGTCTCACATTAATTCTTAGACCAACTGAAAGAACCTAGTAGAAGAAAATTTCTTCCTCCCAAACAATCAATGCATATTAGCAAAGAGGAACAGAACTGATTTCCATTTATACAGAGAAGATCAAATTCTATAAAAGTTCCACAGAACACCACACAAAAATATTAGGCTAAAAAATAGACACCTTATTTTTTGCATGCATAAGTGGAGGTAATTCACCTCATTCATCACAAAATATAAGCTTAAATATCAGAAGAAGAGTAGGATACAGGATACAAAATTGACTCATCATACTTGAATTGTATTAACATGAATCTATACGCAGTTTCATAAATCTGGGCAAAACCTGTAGTCATATTGATTTGTGCAGGAAGGGAACACATTATAGTCACCACTCTTTCTAGGGAAGACTAGCATCAACACAAACAGTAAATTCTTTTTATTTCCACTGTCATCTCATATCAGTAGAAATGAGCATGTTAGTAAGGAGTACTGAGGTCATCTTTGCAAACTAGGGCTTGCTCTGATTTCTTACATTCCTCATTCCAATTGCTTTAACATTAGAGGAGAAACCCCTCAAGTAATCTTAATTTTCTTTCACTTCATTCAGTAAGCGGACTGCTTGCAGAGTGAAAATAAGACATTTTTTTATGTTATGAACTCCATCAGCATAATTAGTTATATTGTAGTCTGATATATTACAACAGGGCTTTAGGGTTTAAGAGTAGAGCCTGAAGCCATGCCTTTCCTTAAACAGTACATTTGAAGAACACAAAATCCCCATCTTCCAACAAACACTCAAGTTAGCCTCTTTTGTTTTTATAACTCTGCTTCTTCTTGGGATGGGGTTGGGGTAGGAAGAGAGGGGTGTAAGGGTACCATCCACTGTGTGTTAAATAGCCAAACTATCTTAACATAAAATAGCACTCTTAAGTGTTTGCCTTAGGATTGTACTTTAATAAGACACAGAAGGATTTTTAGTATGCTAGCAATTAAGAGAGTATTTTATTCCCTTTCTGGAGCTTGCCCTGAATGATCTATCCTATTGTTTTATTTTGTTTATATCCCCAGGCTTAAATTATGTTTCATATTTTTAACACATTTCTTTGCCATGAAGCGAGGCTCTGAAGGGATATACTTTGTGCATTATAGTTAATCATGTTTTTATAATAGACACAGTTTTATGTTACGTAGATCAAAATACATTGCAATTTTAAAAGACAATTATGTAGAAAATCTTGCCACATAGTTTTGTATCTCATTTATTTTGTTCAGTTTTTGTTACAGCGCTATAAGTGGGGATCCTGGAAATGGGTGATTTGTTTTCCTGTCTACTTAGTTGGAAGTATTAACATAATATTAAGAACATGACCTAAAGATGTATATGATAAGTGTACAAACTATTTTTGCCTAAATATTTAGATATACAGAAAACAATTGCGAGAAAGTGTTTAACTGGCTTTTGCTAATTATCTTAGTGTCCATAAAGCAGACATTGAAATTTACTATCTCCCATTCTAAAAATGAGCAGGCCTGGACACAAAAGCCTTCCTATGTCCCCTGTTTCTTGTTTTTTGGAAATAGGCCTCATTCAACCCCCATGACCTTCCCTGAGTTCCAAGGCACAGGTTTAAACAGGTTACCAATCAGGGAAGAGAGGGGATGCAGAGACAAGGATAGAAGCAATTAAAAAGCAATAGTGCAGTCTTGGGGCAGGGTTCTGGTTCCCACTCAAGGAGACACATAATGATGTTGTTATCTCACACATCTAAAAGATAATATTTCTCATGATTTTTTTTTAAGACATCAGTAGCTTAAAATTGAATAGCTTGGAGCCATTCCCTGTGTTTCCCACCACCCCCACCTTGACTGTAGCCTAAACACATTCACCCAAGAGCTAAAATTCTGTGCTTTGACTACAACTGCCTCAGGTTAAAGATTATACTAAGTACCTGATGTTTTTCAGGAACTTTCCTAGTTTGTTCTAATTGCTGATTAATATGCCGTTTTTGCAGGTATTGTTAATTCTAGGAAAAGTCAAGATGTGATAACCCAAAAGACAACCACCAGGATCACACTGAGATCTCCTGACACCAGCTCTGATGATTAAGATTCTACAAAAGAAATAAGAAAGCATGTTTGCCCCCAACCCTGGTGGTTATCCTGAAGCCTTGCTTTTTCTCCACACAATTCTACCCCAAGAGAGGGCAGAGTCTTTAAGGTATATTGTTTTCTCCTTCACCCAGATCTCTGTCTGTTTCTATCTGGCACTGGAGGACAGAGGCAATAATACTAAGAGTCAGCTCTTTCAAAAATCAAAGTAGGTTATGGCATTATCATTTACTAACTTTATATGATCTTATATATAATGCTGGCTTTAAATCATTACAATTCTATAAGAATACAATCACTAAGCATATTAATGATCAAATTGTGAAATTCAAATCATTGATTTGTTTGGAGAGGTTTATTTTACTTAAACACTTTTAACACACACATATATATGCATGCATACACACACACACACGCAAGACAAATGTGACTAAAAATGTGAACTAGTATTTTAAACTGACTACTATCCATATCTGAGATTCTCTTCTGCTGTTTTAAAATTATTTTAATTATACAGATACTCATCACCTCTGCTTTAAAACATCTCATGGAATGGTCTGAACATAAGGAAGGATGCCTCAAAATGGTTATCTATTCAATGCAACTAGTTTGAAAGTTATTTATTTTTGAACTTTTATAAATTATCCTTTATTCCTAGACATGTTTAGCCATGCACCACTTTTAGTTATATTGGAAACAGAAGGGGGGGAAAAAGCAATAAAAGAGTCAGGAGACAACTGGCTCTATTCAGAATTAATTCTTTTGTATAAAGATAGAAGTGGCTGACCAGGAATGAAATTCCTATCCTGACCCAAGCCCATTGCTTTCATGGCACAAAGACTGTAAAAGAAAATGAACAGTCGACAAGTGCTTTTTGTTATTTGGAATCTGAGTGCTAAAGTCTTATTTTACTCTTTCCTTACATATTCACATTATCAACCATTACAGGAAGCAGGCAGAGCAGGTATAACAGTCATACCTTTAGGAAGGTGATATGGAAGTTTAGAATCAGGAACAAGTGGGAAAGGAATCTATACGTGATTTTATAACCCAAATCTCTCATTTTTACAATGGGTAAAATGAAGTCAGATAGTTGGACTTGCATAAATGTAACCACAACACTCATAAAGATACAATAAACTCTTAATACATTTCATTTTTATTCTCATTTCAAGTTTTGAATTTACTTACATTAAAAAGCCTTCCTAACCTTCCCTTTCCCAAGCACATTTTATTCGAGTCAACATTAAAATAATTTGCACACAGGGGGTTCCTGTCATGGCACAGGGGAAATGAATCAGACCAGTATCCATGAGGATGTAGGTTCAATCCCTGTCCTAGCTCACTGGGTCAGCAATCTGGTGTTGCCATGAGCAGTGGTGAGGTCGCAGATGCGGCTTGGATCCCATGTTACTGTGGCTATGGTATAGGCCGGCAGCTGTAGCTCCGATGTGACCCCTTTGCTTTTGAAAAGCAAAATTAAATGTAACTTTTCTTTTTGCATGCATTGTTCCTTTTAGTACATTTGTTGCTAGCCTGGAAACTTCCATATGCTGGGGAACTTCCACATGCTAGTATTCTCATGGACACTAGTCAGATTTGTTTCCACTGCACCACAACTGGAACTCCTCTTTCATCTTTTAACTTTCATAGCTACACTCAGAGCACATGGAAGCTCCTGGGCCAGGGGTTGAATCTGAGCCATAGCTGCAGCAATACCAGATCCTTTAACCCACTCTCCAGGACAGCTATCAAACCATACCTCCACAGCAATCCAAGCCACAGTAGGTTCCTAGCCCACTGCACCACAGCGAGAACTCTGTCTTTATGTATAATGTTAAGCAGTCCAGAATTTTTTTCTCTTCTGTGTATGCATCACTTTCTATATGATATAAAGTGGCAAAACTTTTCAAAATAATGTCATGAACATGGTGGGTAAAGATTGTTAAAGTACTTTCATAGTTTGTACATTAATAGTCCTTAATTGCTTGAAAAACAAAAGAAAATAAATATGTAAGCAACTTCTAAGAGTTCCAGGTATATAAGCATAAAAGATATACAATTTTAAAGTATCCTAAATTGTAATGCTGAATTTTACATAATTATTGCAACTTATAATAGCGTTTCATATGTAAAAAGAAATATATTAATACATAAGTTCATAAATTTGAGTTAATAGACAATTCCTAAATGAAATAACGTTAAGTATTTCTATATAAAGATATACTTAAATTGTCTCAGAAAAGATGCTTTCCCCAAATTATATAGATGCTAATTGAAAAGCAAAATTAAATGTAACTTTTCTTTTTGCATGCATTGTTCCTTTTAGTACATTTGTGCTTTGTTACAATTCATCTACTTTACAATGAAATGAGCAATTTTATAGAATTTTTTAGGATCTCGGGGTTTTTTTTTCAGATTAACACAAAGAATTTTGAGTAAAACACAAGACAGAGCCAAATAGCATTTATATGTATCAGTGACCAATATTCTTCAGCAATAAGAGGAATATTCCTTTCATGTTTAGGAGTCTCAAGTGATTCCTTTATTCACACTGTTCACACTCAGGTTTTCTTCTTAATTATACCACCAACAGCAATGGAGTTAGTTCCCACCTTTCATTCCTGTTGCTTTAATTTCACACACATTACTACTCCATAATAGACTATCAGGCTCTGCAGTGGGAATTCATACTACGGAAGGGATCATGAGGTATAAAAAACTTAAATGTTACAGACGCACTCTGCTTAGTTAATGTGCATCATGTTTGTTAAGTATATCTGTTAAGTTGAATGAGCTTTCCATTAGCTTTAATGTATTCGGATGTGTCCCGATAAGATAAATACCACTTGTGATTGAACAGGAGCAAAGCAGAAGTATGGCAAAGTTGAATCCTTCATTTGCTTTTAGTTCAAAGACCTAAGACTTAGAGGGTATCAAAGATTTTTATAAGCAGAACATATTTTCCATGAACCCTAGCTGCTATGTCATAAAATTAGTAAACTGTGGCACCATGTGATCATAGCCTAAACAGTAATTTATGTAAATGATGAAACTATAACATGTGCCCATCAACAAAGATAATCAGTCTATAACAAGCTTCCACTTTTTCTCCTTTGAGCCAATTTTCTCCCTTTAGTGAATCCAATTTTCTCCCTTTAGTCATTAAGCATACAGTGATAAACAAGACATGGTTGCTACTTTGAAAGATAAGGAGATGAATGTAGAGTATACACATAAACAATCATAACACAGCATGAGGGGTATCGAGCCAGAACTATGTGCCAAGACACCTACTTGTGGATAACTGACCTGATATTGTATGAGGTCATAGAAAAAAAAAAATCCATCAAAAAACATGGAAAGGTCAAATGCTCAACATCATCATAATCATCTTCTTCCTCATCATAACAACCTTTTTTACTTTACTAACAGCACTATGCAAGAGTGGTGAAATACGCTAAGAAAAAAAAAGTGTATGCTAAAAGCTATGCATTATTTAAAGCATGATATCTTCAAGGAGATTAGAAGAGTTCAGTGTCCTGGATATATATAAAGAGGAAAAAAAGATAAAAATCAAAGATAAGTTCTTGAAAGAATTCATTGCTACTGGTTGTGAAATACTATAGGACTAACGTTATGGAATATCAAATAGTTATTTAAAAAAAAAATGTCAGTGATAAAGAAAACACAGATGTACGGAGGTTTTAGAACTAAACGGCGTTGGGGTCTCCAGTAATAGTTATGAGGTTAAATGTAAGGATGGAGAAATCCTTACACTTAATCTCATGAGTGACAGTTTTTGGAATAATTGTTAGGATTCTGACACTGAGGACATGTGAAAGTATCCAGATAGGTTTCCAAACTGTTTTAATTGAGTATATGATAGTGACTTTGAAAGATTAATGTAAAAAAAATGGAGGTTAGGAAAATAATTATAAGGTCAATTTTGGGAATTATAGGTTAAAATATTAGAAAGAGTACATGAGAAAGCATGCAAGCTGATTGGGAATGCATGTATGAGAAGAATAGCAGCATATGACTAAAGAAGTATATTATATGTTATATTGGCATAGGAGATAAGTAGAAGAGCCCTCCTCAGGGAGAGTATAAAGTCAAAAGCAAAACATACTTAGGAAGTAAAGAAGATGGGGGTGGGGTGAGGGGAGAGAATGAGTGAGAAATAACTAATTTTTCAAACGCTTTAGTTTGGAATAATGTTAGATTACAAAGACTTACAAGGATGTTACAGATAATTTTCACAAACATTTACTTAGCATCTTCTAGTATGAACATTTCATATAATAGTATGAGTTTCTTATCACTTTAGTCACAAATTACCATAAAATTGGTGGCTCAAACCAACACAAGTTTATCAGCTTACTGTTTGGGAGGTCAGAAGTTCAAAGCGGTTCTCCAGGTGTCAGCAGTGCTATGATCCTTTTTGGTGGAATCCATTTTGTCTTGTCCAGCTTCTGGAGAACACCAACATTCCTTGGTTTGGGGCTTCCTTCCATCTTCAAAGACAGCAACAGCCAGTCAAATCTTGGGGTCCAGAGTAGGCAGCCCCAAAAATCTGCCTTAATGGAATATTATTTTGAATTAAAGTCATCTAAAAAAGAGCCAACGCAAGTGGCACACTCAGCACCTCTTTTTGGTCTCCCTGATACTCTCCCGACTATGCACATAAACGATAATGCAAGGTGCACCCCCTGAATCTGAAGGTAGAATAATACCTTTATTGCCAGCAAGTCAGGAATTTGAGCAGAGAGGCTAACCTTGCTACGGCTTTAATTTACTACCTCAAGCCCAAATTCTGTTCAGATTTTTCACTAGTTTAGCACCAAAAACCTAAACTGCAAGAGGAGCGGAGAGGGAAGAAATTCTCCCTTCCGGCTACGAACCCTTTATCACTCTGCAGAGCTGTGATTTGGCCTCTCCTGCCTTCCTTCTCCATATTTAAAGAAACCCTGATTACATTAGGTCCACCTGGGTTAATCCAGGCCACTCCTCTTAATTAAAGTCACTTTATTGGCAAAACTGAAGGACACCTGCTACTCCGTTAATCCCCCTGTGTCATTTAAAGTCACAGGTTTCAGAGATTGGAACGTAGACATCTTTGAGGGAGGGGGCCATTATTATGGTTATCATCATAACTATCGTGTTTTTGCCGAAACAAAGACATTAACACAGGCGTATTATTATAAACTAGAACCCAGAATCAATTTGCATTTCACCAGTGTTTCTACTATTGTTCTATAGCACTGTTTTTATGTGTAGTCTGTAAGCCACACTAGTAACCTGCTCAAAAATGTCTGGTTTGAAAGTCTGCATAAAATGAATCTCAGGTTATAGGCATGACCATTCACAGTTCTTATCTCATACAAAGTGTTCTCAAATGCAATACTCCAGCCACAGAGGCTGGTGATGTCCTAGGAACATACACAAAATAGCTATCCAATATACTCCTATTTTATGGTATAAAATTTTTGAATAGTAAGTTAACTTGGAATTTTCTTTTTACCAATTAATCTTTTTTTTTCTCATAGGACCCATTTCTCATTATTTTCACTCTCCCACTCAAATTATTTTCTGTCTGGATTACTCAATAGCTACCTGACAATTCTTCCTTCGCCTATTATTTCCCATCACAGTATGAATGCTACATAACAGTTCAAACATCTTCTTAAAATATCATTTTACTATCATGCCCTGAATCCCCAAAGACTTTCTTTCACACTAAGAATAAAATCTCACCTCACTATCCTGAACTAAAGGGCTGAACATGGTCTATCTCACCTTCTAGAACTCATCTTCTATCACCATTCTTCTGGTTTATTTTGTTCACAATTTTACCAAGCACATTCTGCCCTCACTGTTTCTACCTAATATTTATTCTTCTTTAAATATTATTCCTCTAAATATGTGCAGGTTTCATCTAGTATTCCTTTCAGATCTCTGTTCAAATGTTACCTTTTTAATAAGGCTTTCAAAAAGAAATTAAAATAAGTAGTCCTATAAACATACCAGTCTTTTCTTCTTCACGTCTTTAATATCATTTAGCACTATCTGTATATTAGCTTTAAATATTTGAGTAATTACAGTTAAGACAAATCATATGCAATGAATGTAACAGTTGATATTTCTAATTACTATTTTTATTGTTTCTAGGTGCTGGGCATTGATCTAAATATTTTAGATTAAATAATTTGCTCCTAACAACTCTCTGAGCTGGAGAGCATAATTATCTTTACTCTACAAATACGGAAACCAAGGCACAAGTGAGTAGGTAACTTGCCTGAGGATACACAGCCATTTAGAGGCAGAACAAACCATCTAACTCTATTGGGCTGCTTCTGAATCACAGGATGCAATGCTTACCACTGTGTCATGCTATCTCTTATGTAGGCATAAAAAAACTTTTAAAAAAAACACTTTAATAACTTTTTAAAAATATATTCAAAATAAGTTGCATCTTTAACCATTTCTATCAAAAAAAATTGGGTCATTGAACTCCTCATTCCTTTCAACAAGTGAAACTTCTGCTTTATCTGATTACTTTTACCCAGCTCAGACCGTTTTTATTTATTCTCTTGATTCATATATATGTAAAATAATCTGAGAGCTTCTCATGCGTGATCTCATATCTAATTTTCTAATTCTTATGTCTCGTATAGGCAATTTGTCTGTGCTCCATGTTTCTTGTCTTTCTCTTATGCCTGCTTAACCAAATACATTACTTTCATTTTATAACTCTCCTTATGTCCCTTAACTGAATTCTCCTATTGGAAAGGAATGCTCTGTAGGTCCCAGTGCATTGAGTAGTTGGACAGTGGGTAGCTGGAAAACTAGGAGGCTAAATGAAGACCTTCTCCTATATGTGGGTCAATGCCCTTCTGAAATATATGCTGCCTTTTGAGGTATCAAAAGGGAATAAGACACACACCAATAGCAAGAATCCACTTAATATAACAAGATATTTTTATCTTGCCTACTAATATGAAGACAGGATAGGCAAGGGTATTTTTTCCATTACCCCCTGGCACAGTTCCTGAGGTCCCTTTACACTTTGGTGAACGCTTGGCAGAAGTGGCTCACACAAAGTGGTATTTGCTGAATCTAACCATCAGGTTACTAAAGTACTGCTAGTTTATAACTAGTCCTGTCTCCTTCAGCATTTACATTTAAACCCAGATTTTTTTTATTACTCAGTGAATTTTATTACATTTATAGTTGTACAACAATCATCAAAACCCAGTTTTATAGCATTTCCAACCCAAACCCCCTGCACATCCCCCAACCCCAACCTGTCTCCTTTGGAAACCATAAGTTTTTCAAAGTGTGTGAGTCAGTATCTGTTCTGTAAAGAAGTTCATTATGTCCTTTTTTAGATTCCACATATAAGTGATAGCATATGATGTTGGTGTCTCACTGTCTGACTAACTTCACTGAGCACGATAATTTATAAGTCCATCCATGTTGCTGCAAATGCTGTCATTTCTTTCCTTTTATAGCTGAGTAATATTCCATTATGTATATGTACCACGTCTTCTTTATACACTCCTCTGTTAATGGACATTTAGGTTGTTTCTATGCCTTGGCTATTTAAACTCGGATTTTATATTTCTTGCTGCTAATATATTCTGCAAAATGGTACATAACAGAAAATAGCTATAATCTTACAAATATAAACTCTTGTGACTCATCAAAACTGTTTCATTTCTCGCAATTGTTTTCTCTGAAGGAATTAAGCCTCCAATTAATTCGTTTCAAAAGTTCCAAAAGAACACATATTTTTAAAAGTTCCAGAAGAGCATATATTTTATCTAGAAAAGTCAGGAAAAAGTTCAATTTGGTTTGCTGAATGGATGTGTTGGCAGAAATGATAGTTAATGTAATGACCTGTATTATAGTTGTATAAAAACTAAATTGTACACTACTTTGGAAGGATGTATAAAAATCCATATGTGATCTGGAAAAAAGAAATCTAATACAATTTACACGTTTAAAAGGATCTATTTTGATTTTTCTCAAAGGAAACAATTATTTTCATTCAGACCTACAGTGTATGGTGCTTATTGGCTTGAATGTATTCTCTTCGTGACAAGATAATTCTTTTACTCATTAAACTGAAGTGTTCTTAGCACTTAATATACAAGCTCATAATTCCTGGGAGCATTATGTTTCAATAATATTAGCCTTCTTGACAGCATCAGACAGGCCTTGCTTATGTAGCATCAAAACACATTACATAGCATGTGGTTCATTTTATGGAGGTCTTTTATGTTTGAAAGACACCTTACCTCCTGATGTGATAAAATGTATCACAATATTACTATAAAATATCTCTAATAGGAAATATATTTTTTGGTTCTTAGAGGAAATCTATGATTTTTTTCCCTCAAACTGACTTTATATGACCAGCTGTATTCAAATAGTTTCAGGAGGATTCAGTACGGCAGTTCACCGAGGTCTCTATATATAAATGCTGGGAGAAAATCACCACAAAACCTCTTTAGAGCCTGAGCTGGCCAGATAAGAGATAACTCAACAAAAATATGGCCCCAACAAAGTATCTTTGCCATACTCATTATATATCTTTCCCCTTTCCCCTTATACAATCCACATCTGTCCTCTGTATGCCCCTGTCTAGCACATTTCCTTTGTGTTGATAAAGGAGACTTGGAAACACACTAATATTTCAGTTTTATTTGGAATATCTTCTCCAAAAGAATTTATGAGGATATCTGGGTTATAAGGAAAAATGATTAGCACACTTTTCCTTTCTTTTCCAGCCTAAACTGAATATAAAAATGCAAATACAACTGGAGAGGGAAATGGCATTGCACTGGCAAAAGAAGCAGAGGCATCCACGCAACAGAAATTTTAAGGAATTTTTCTTAGATATGGTATAGCTATTACTAGATTAAAGGAAAAGTCAATGGATCAACCACAATTAGAAACAGCTTGCTTGGGAATTGAGTAGAAGACACCCACTCCAACACAAATTTACTAGTCCAGTTATTACTCCAAAGAGCAAGGATTAGCAGCAAAGATATAGAATTTATCATCATCTCTGAAATTGTCTGTGGTAGCACCTGTTCCATGGCCTACATTTGATCCAGCTATATATACCAAGTAAAAAGCTAGAAACAAAGGTAACTAATTCCATCACAGAAAAATGGGGAAACTGTCCTACTTCATTCTCAGTTATCATACTAAAACATAATTAATATTACATAAAAATTATTGAGATAATAAAACCAAGTTTTTGACTGAACTTAATCACTCTCTTGACACTTCATTTAAACTGGATTAATTTTACCTGTTCACATAAACTCATCAATTTGGAATAAATTTTGGTCAATTGAGATGCCTTTCCTTTTTTCTTCCTCTGCCTGAACATAAGTGTGAGAGGGTAACATTTAGGCTTTGATATATAAGGAGACTGGGTATAGACAAGTGCTTATCAAACATTTTCTTTTATTTATTTTTTTCTGTTTTATAGCCTCACCTGAAGCATATGGAAGTTACCAGGCTCAGGGTCAAATCAGAGCTACAGCTGAGGTGTAAGCCACAGCCATAGTAACACTCGGATCTGAGCCTTACCTGTGACCTACACCACAGTTTGCAGCAACACCGGATCCTTAACCCACTGAGCAAGGCATCTTCACGGATACTATGCTGGGTTCTTAACCTATTAAGCCATGGTGGGAATTGCTCACCTGGGATTTCTATAAGTATATTCAATAAAGGATGAGTCGAATTCAATAAGGGATGATTTGATAAGTGACAAGATCTGAGATAGTATATTTTTAAGAAACAGCTGCTGCTGATGCTGATAGGCAGGACTAGAATTTGAGTAGCAAAAGCCCAGATTAAGCTCTCAGTTATATATCCAAGTATGGTGGCGGAAGATGTGTCATTGCACTTTACTTGCAGATGTAGTCATCTATCCCCACTAAATAATTTTGTTCCCACTAGTTCTCCACCTGTAGAATCAAAAGAGAGTAGCCATATATCCTGGTTTCCTTGGGATAGTATATCCCTACTGAACCAGCTTATACTAATAGTACTTCTGATTAATCCTAATGTACTTTAGTTTGATTGGTAAATTATATTGCCATCTTAGATCTAGGCCACTTTCCTCCACAGAGTCCCCTTATTACAATTTTGTGACTGCTGTAGAACAATTGTTCCTCTCCTTGAAGCAACTCTGTTCCCTCTTCTGCATCTCTGGGAAATTCTGCTATATGACTAAACCATAATAGTACTGACTAAATTCCATTCCATCTTTCCAAAGGAAGAAGGAATAAAGTTTGATGTGTCCTTGGTTTCTCAAATAGTTATTGGCAGCTATGATATTGCTTAAAAATTAAACTTGCCGTTGGGTTTGTAGGCAAGAAACAGAGCTCCTGCACAAAAGGCCTAACCACTTCTAAATCTTGCTTTATTTTCTAATATATCTTTTAGACTTCTTACATTATATAGTCTATCAATGACATGGCTTGGATGATGGTGGGGATAAAAAAAATCTGATCAATTACATTTTCAAAATTATATCCTACCTAAAATTTGCTTTAAAACCTCAAGGATGAAATTTTATCTCTCTATTTCTTGAAAACTCTATGGGTGTGACATCATACAATGTAACCAAATGGGGAAGCAGAAATCTAAACATGGGACTTGAACTCTATAGAATTTAAGATGCATTTTTATGGCCACTGACTATAGCTCTGTATCTCATCAGTTTCACAAAGTTTTCTAAAATTCTGGTTATATGTAACCTAGGTGCTATGAATAAAGAACCCTAACATTAAGGATTTAGATCAAGTTAAATCTTGGCATACAGCAAAAATATACTTTATTCTGCGGCAATGAATACAGACAGGAAAAGCACCAGATATATACAATAATGCTATATTTTAGAAAAGGGAACTGTCAGGTATTAGACAACATTTTTTTTACTAAATGATTGTATCACTAGTAATATATTTAGATTAAAATTTAAAACTGAAATACTTTATACAAAATTATTGTCATAGATCATATGGTGTCGGAACTTAAGAAAGTGTATATAGAGGTAAAAAATAGCAATGTCACATTAAATATTAGAATTGAGCCAATAGTTTTGAAGTTTCATAATTAGAATCAGTAAAGGGATAGACAGAAATATTCTCCAGAATTTATAGACATTACCAGAAATGTAAGGATTAAAAGATAAACTATTTCTATAAAAACGAATATTATAATTTGCAGTTTATATACTTTTTTACATGCAAACTCAAGAAATAAATTGAATACGTTGTAACTCAAATCATAATTAGGCTGCCTCTGAGATATATTAACATTAAAAAAGTTATTACATTATTAATTTGGAAGTAAAACCAACGAAGCCTAAAGTTAATATGAGAAGGACTGAGAAAGATGAGTGGAAATAAAATAAATATTGAAAAGAAAAAGATTGGTGAACCTAAGCTATTTTTTCTTGACAAGATAAACAAAGTAGATGAAAATTTAGCTACAGTTACTATGAAAAAAAAAAGAGGACGTAAATAAATAAAATAATAAATGAAAAAGAGACTTTGATGTCACAAAAACAAAGGATAATAAGAATCTGCTATGAACAAATATATACTAACAAATTGAAAAACTCAGAAGAAATAGATACATTATATATAGAAATAGATAAATTCATAGAAACATACAAGTTACCAAGACTGAACATGAAGAAGAAATTCTGAAAAATTACTAGAAAGAAGTTTGAACCAGTAATCAAAAACCTCCCAACAAATAAAAATCCAGAAACAGATTGCTTAACTATTGAATTGTACCAAATATTTAAAGAAGAGTTGGTGACAATCCTTCTCAAAATTTTACATAAAAAAAGAGGAGGGAACACTCCCAAACACACTTTACAAGGCCAGAATTATTCTGATACCTCAACCAGACAAGGACACTAGGTGAAAAAATAAAATAAAAGGCCAATTACCCTGATGAAAATTAATGCAAAAGTTCTCAGCAAAATATTAGCAAACATATTCAAAGTACACTGAAAAAATTATACACCATGATCAATGAGAATTATTCCAGAAATGCAAGTATAGTTCAACTGCTGCAAATCAATTGATGTAATACACTACAGTAACAAAAACTATAAACATCATACAATCATCTCAATAGATGCAGAAAAATAATTTCACAGAAGTTAACATTTACTTATGATGAAAAATTCTTACCAAAGGATACAGAGGAAATGTACTTCAAAATAATAAAGATCACATATGACAAGCTCAGGGATAAAATCCTATGAAGTGTTGAAAAGCTGAAAGCTTTTCTGCTATAAACCTGAAAAAGACAAGGATGCCCATTCTTTCCACTTTTACTCAACACAGTAACAGAAGTCTTAGAGCAATTAGGCAAGGAAAAAAAAATAAAATATATTCACATTAGAGAGGAAGAAGTAAACTCTCACAATTTTCAGGTAACATGATACTATAAATAGAAAACCCTAAAGATTGCAACAGAAAACTCTTAGAGCTAATAAACAAGTCCAATAAATTTTCAGATTCAAAACCAATACACAAGGGAGTTCTCGTCGTGGCTCAGTGGTTAACGAATCCGACTAAGAACCATGAGGTTGCGGGTTCGATCCCTGGCCTTGCTCAGTGGGTTAAGGATCCGGCGTTGCCGTGAGCTGTGGTGAAGGTTGCAGACGCGGCTCGGATCCCGCGTTGCTATGGCTGTGGCGAAGGCCGGCAGCTACAGCTCCTGTTAGACCCCTAGCCTGGGAACTTCCATATGCCGTGGGTGCGGCTCCACATAAAGGCAAAAAGACAAAAAAAAAAAAAAAAAACCAATACACAAAAATCAGTTGTATTTCTGTACACTAACAAACTATCAGAAATTAAGAAAACAATCCCATAAACATCTGTGTCAAAAATAATAAAGTTCTTAGAAATAAATTTAACCAAGGAGGTGAAAGGTCTGTATACTATGCTCATGAATCAGAATAATTGATTTTGATAAAATGATTTATCGTAATCTATAGGTTCAGTATTATCACTATCAAAATCCCAATGACAATTTTCACAGAAATAGAAAAAAAAAAAGACAAAATTTTCATGGAACCACAAAAGACCCAAATAACCAAAGCAATGCTGAAAAAGAAGAAAAAAGCTGGAAACATTACACTTCCTAATGTCAAACTATACCACAAAGCTAGAGTAATCAAGACAGTATGGCATTGGAATGAATACAGTCAACTAGATATGTGGAACAGAATGAAGACCCTAGAAACAAACATATGCATTTATTGCCTATTAGTTTATGATGAAGGAAGCAATAATATGCAATAGGGAAAGAACAATCTCTTTAATAAGTAATATGGGAAAACTGGATAGCCACATACAAAAGTATGGAACTGGATTACTATCTTACACCACATACAAAAATCATTCAAAGTGGGTAAAAGACTTAAACATAGCACCAGAAATCAAAAACCTTTGGAGAAAATATTAGATAAGCCCCCTAATTTTGGTCTAATCCTAGATTTTTGGGTTTGTCACAAAAAGCAATGGTAATAAAGTAAAAATAAACAAATGTGACTGCAACATACTAAAAAGCCTTCTTCAAAGCAAAGGAAACCATCAATAAAGTTATAAGACAACAATATACAGAATGGAAGAGAATGCTTGCAAGTAGTTTATTTGAAAAGGGGATTATATCCAAAACATTAAAAAGAAACATACAGCTTAATAGCAAAAAATAAAACAATCATGTTTAAAAATGGGCAGAGGAAACGTGGCAAACAGGGACATGAAAAGGTGCTTAACATCACTATGATCAAGGAAATACAGATCAAAAGTACAAGGCGATAGTACTTCAAACCTGTTAGAATGGCTATCTTCAAAAAAAAAAAAAAACAGAAGACAACAAGTCTTGGGAAATATATGAAAAAAAGAATCTTTGTGCACTGTTGGTGGGAATGTAAATGGGGAAAGCTCCATGGAAAACATTACGGAGGTTCTTCAAAAATTAAAATAGTGTGACATATGATCAGTAATCCCACTTCCAGGTATATATTTCAAGGAAATTAAACCTGCATATCAAAGAGATCTCCAGTCCCTCGTTCATTGAAGCATAACTCATAATAGCTAAGACACAGAAACAACACAAGTGTCTGCTAACTGATGAAAGAAAAATTAGAGGCTATATATCACATATACACATACATAAACAATGAGAAACAAAGTCGTGAGAAACAAAGAAATCCTGCCATTTGCAATGACATGGATGATTTTTGACATGGATGCAAAAAAAAAGAAAATAGACATTGAAAGACAAATACTGTATAATATTACGCTTATGTGGAATCTTTTAAAAAAGAATCAAAATCATAGAAACAGAATTAGAATAGCAGTTGCCAAAGGATGGGAGGTGGGAGAAAAGGGGAGAGGTTGATAAAAGGTACAAATTTTCAACTGTAAAATGAATGAAAGCTGAGGATATAATGTATAACACGGTGATTACATTTCATAACACTGTGTTGTAAACTTGAAATTTGCTAAGAGGTAGAGAATTTCTTACTAAAACAAAACTAGAGACAACAAATACACAAAAAAAAGTATGTGAGGTGTTGAATGTGTTAACTGACCAGATGTGGAAATCTTTTCACAATATATAATACATATACAAAATCATGATATACAATTCAAATATTTTACCACTTTGCAAATTAAATCTCAGTAAAGCTAAAAGAAAATATAGAAAATGTCCAAGGAAAATTGGAATAAAAACAAAATAGAAGGTGTTCTTATCGTGGTGTAGTGGGTTAAGAACCCGAAAGTGTCCATGAAGATGTGGGTTTGATCCCTGGACCCACTTAGAGGGTTAAGGATCTGGCATTGCCCAAGCTGCAGCATTGGTCACAAATGTGGCTCAGATACCGTGTCGCTATGGCTGCAGTGTAGGGCCTGCAGCAGCAGCTCCAGTTCAATCCCTGGCCTGGGAACTTCCATATGCTGCAGGTGTGTCCATAAAAATAACAAATAAAAAAGTAAAACCTACTTTTATTCCTGCCATCTGACTTACATGAATTTTTACAAATAAAAGTTATGACAAATATTTAAAAAATATACATTATTGTTTGATGTTCACAGAGATGTCTTTCATGTGGGGAAATCACAGTTATAATTTAAGTATTCAAACACCATGGTAAATAGTAAAAAAAGTGTTCACAATCAGGAACAAGGTAAATACAACCTCTACTCTTCTGTCCCTATTATGTAGTTAAAAAAAGTAGGAAAACACTGTGTGAATTAAAAGACAAAACTAAAGAAAACAAACATAAAACTACACAGACAACAGTAAATTGCGTTAAGTGATAAGGAAACAAGTGCTACCAGGGAATACAGAATGTAACAGGAACGTATGACATCACAGAGCTTATTTAGATTATCTCTAAATGGCAAGGAGTAAATATCAAAATTCAGAAGAATATTCCAGGAAAAAGGAATGAACAGTCAGGGCAAGACCTTTGTGTTAAATGTAATGCTATGTTGTAGGAACAGACAGAGAGTGCTGTGGCTGGAGCCTGGTAAGAAAGGAGAGGCTGTCAGAGATGAAATAGGAGAAGCTGGATCTGGGTCACTAGCTCCTGTTAAAGAATTTGGATTGTATTCAAAATCTAATGGAAAGCTATTACAAGATTTCATGAAGTTGACTGACATGATGTAAATACCATTTTTCAAAAATCACTCTCCAGCAAAGAATGTACAATAAAGTCATGGGAGAAAGCAGTTAAGAGGGTATGGCGATGGTCCAAGAATTGACTGTGGCTTAGAAAAGAGTGCTACCAGGAAAGATAGAGAGAGTTAGAATGTATTTATTGCAGAGGCAGAAAGGATAGAATTTGCATTGAGTTGGATGTGAGGGCCAGAGGGTGGAGAAAAGCCTAGCTGTTATTCCTGACTTGGTATTTGCATGGATTTTATTGCCCCTTACTAAGGAAAAACTGGTGAAAGATAAGTTGGAAATAAAGACGAGAACTTCATTTTGGAGACATTAAATTTGACATAACTCAGGGACATCACAGTAGAAGAATTAGCAAACTTGGACTATGAATTTGTAATTCACAGGATAGGTCTAGCAGGAGGAGCGAATTTGGGAGTTATGAGCATATATGTATACCATGCACAGTGTGATGGAGAGTCTATGGACCAAAGAACACTAAGGCATCTTAATATTTAAGGATCAAGTAATCTGCAGGAAAGTAAACAAAGAAATAACCTCCTTTCTTGTTTAAGAAAAAAAAAGGATCATGTAATATCACTGAAGCGGTGAAGATTGAGTCTTGACTGTCAGTTATTTGAAAGGTTCTGAGAATTGAAATTAAACTAAGAATGGAAAATGTCTGTTGTATTTGGCAATAAAAAGATCATTGTTGACACTGATAAGAAGCAATGATAAAATAATTACAGATTAGTAGAAGCTATTTTTTTTACAGAAGTCTATGGCTATAAAAATAGCAGCTCATACGAAATTATGTGGTAATTCCTTCGAGGATATTATCATCGAGAAAAAATAATCTAGAAATGTTTAAAGAGCTTTGTATACAAGAATGTCTTTCAGTTATTTCTAATATAATGATGAGGAAAACTACCTAATATAAGAGAAGATTAATAAGAGGGATTGGTTTAAAGTGTACACTCATGAAATAGAGTGTTATAAAGTTATTAAAATAATTTGTTAGAACAATAACTGATTTTAATGAGGATGACTTTTGATATGTAATTTTTAAATTGAAGTCACAAAATGATTTTAGAACTGAATTCATGTAAATAAGTTTCTAAGCATCCATCCAGCTAGACACTTTTTTTTTTTACTCAATTTTATTGCTTTATGTTCAGAAAATTTAAGAAGCAGGGCTTTAATTCATTTGAAACTTAAGACTTTCTTTGGGGCTTAGAATGTACTAATTTTATCGAGAATATTCTAAGTGTACTCAAAAAATGTTTTCTTCTCCTGGTTGTAAAGCTCCTGAATATACTTCTAGTTGGCTTTTATTAATTCAGTTACTGAATGTTTCTATATTTTGGGATTTCCTGTTGTGGCTCAGTAGATACCTGACTAGTATCCCTGAGGATGAAGGTTCGATCCCCAGCCTTGCCCAATGGGTTAAGACTCTGGCCTTGCCATAAGCTGTGGTATAGGTTGCTGATGTGGCTTTAATCTGGCATTGCTGTGGCTGTGGCAGCGGTGAGCAGCTGTAGTTCTGATTCGACGTTTAACCTGGGAACTTCCATATCCCCTAGGTATGTCCCTATAAGAAAAGTAAAAAAAAAAATTTTTTCAATTATTTTTTGTGTGTCTGCCTAATTTATTTTTAAGGATTTGTTAAAATTCTCAACTACTATTTATTTCTGTTACTAGTTATCTTACAGTTCTGGTAGTTGTTGCCTCATGTATTCTTAAGTGTGTGTGTGTTAAATGTGTGTATTCAGGATAGTTAACCTTTTCACTGTATATAACATGCTTTGTGTCTTTTGATGTCATTACATTCTTCTATACTGATTGATATTAAAACTGCTATCCTAGTTTGGTTTACACTTCCCTGAATAGTTTTTGTCAGGTCCTTAGTTTTCCCCATTTTTGTGTAGATACTTGCTTTACTGTTTCTTGTGGACTTGATGGATCTAAGATGTTTGTACATGTGTGTATGAATGACTTCTTTCTTGACTTGATGGTATATTTCATCCATTTATTGCAGTGATTGTGATATGCCATATTTTTGCCTTCATATTTGCGCTTTATATACAATATATTATTTTTGTCTTGTTTTTTCTTTTCCTGTCTCTAATTGGATGGGATCATTGTTCTGTTGCTATGAAAATCATGCATTTTGTTCTAATTTTTCTTATGCCTCCCCCAACTTATTGAAAGTCATTCTTATGTTTATGTATCTCTAATGATAATTTATGAAATTAAATGCAGTTAACTGAAACAACTGCTTTAAAACACACTCATCTTCTTGATTCCCCATCTTCTGTACTACCATCATTGCTGCTGCACTACTGTTGTCTGGAATTTCAGTTCTGGAATATAATATAATGTTTAGAAATACAGACAATTATAGAAAACGGTATTTTAGTAAACTATTTAAATACTATTTTTTCTTATATAGATTTTTCTCTCTTTGAACGAGTATGTGACCCAGATATAGGCAATATTGCCTGAGTTTGCAAAGGATAGACCTCGTTTACCCTTTGATTGGTAAAATTATAAATATTAATTAATAATTATCATCTATTAAAATTAATGTTAGGAAGTATAGTTTGGATGATAACTTATATGTTTCCTCAGTAAGAATCTCAAAGAAGATAATGAATTCAGCATTCTGAGACCTTGTTTCTCTGAATAATTTCCCCATTCAATTAAGTGAGACTTCTACTGGATATAAAGTATAGGCTTGAAGTTTAGGTCATATGGGACTTGGAAGATTTTACTTCAGAGTGTTCCTCCACTTGTCATTGATGCTATGGAAGTCATTTGTCAATTTAATTTTTTTTTTTTTGGTAGGTGCACTGCTTTTTTTTCAGAAATATTTTAGAAATTTCTTTGTTTTATAGATTTAAAGTTTCAATGAAATGTGCTTCAGTTATGAGTTCACTGAAATGTAATTGTTATACAAAAACTGCAAAAATTTAATGTATCCTGTTTGGTGGATTTGAACACACACTCTCACCAATGAAACTGGCAGCACAATCAAGGGAATAAATATATCCATCACCTCCAAAATCTCCTCCTGCCCATTTGTTTGTTTTTATGTGTGTCTGCATGCATGTGTGAATGAATAAAATGCAACTTGAGTCACCCTCTTAATACAAAATCTTAAGAGTACTGTATAGATTATGAAGTATAGACACTTTATGTTGCAGTAGATCTCTAGAAAATATTTACCATAATTAACTGAAACTTTATAACTGTTGAAAAACAAATCCCCATTTCTCCCTCTCCCTACGTCCTGGTAACCATAATTCTAGTCTCTCTTTAAATCTAACTGTTTAAGATACCTCATATAAGTAGGATCATATAGTATCTGTCCTTCTATGACTGGTTAAATTCACTCAGTGAAATGTCCTGCAGGTTCTTCCATATTGTCCCAAATGGCAAGAATTTTTTTTCTTTTATTTAGGCTAAATAATATTCCATTTATGAATATACCATATTTTCTTTGACCACCTATCCATCAGTGAATATTTAGATTGTTTTAAGTTTTTGGCCACTGTAAATAATGCTGCAGTGAACGTGGAAGTTCAGATAATCTCTTGGAGATTTGGATTTCAATTCTTTAGAATATATAACACAAAGTGGGATTGCTAGGTCTCATAGTAGGTCTATTTTTAATTTTTTGAAAATGTTTCATACTGTTTTTCATAGTAGTTAAACCGTTTTACTTTCTCACCAGCAGTGTGCAAGGGTTACAAGTTCTTCACATCCTCACCCATCTCACTTTTATTTATTTATGTTTTTGATAATAATTTAGTTGTTTTTTTTTCTCCAGGTATAAAATCTTTCTACTTTTTTTAATGCAAACATTTAACACTATAAATTTCCATAGTGTTATAAGTCATTTTTTAGAAATTATAAATGCAGATGTTATTTTTGGTCTGAAAAAATATGTATATTTGAACTTTATATGCGTATATATATATATATATATACAAATACATGTATATAATTGTATATATATATTATTTAATATACAAAAATGCAATATTAAAATGAAGCAACACATCAGCTCATTTATATAATTCCTACCTTCTCAGTTGTAAAAACATGAAGAAATATTCCAAGAAATATGGAACTATCATGGAAATTTTTCTGGTGTAACAAATTCATTGAGACTTACTAAAGAGCCAAAAAATGAACAAGATCTTAGGGAGCATAAATCTCATTATAATTATTATGTAAAACACTTAAAGAATGAAAACTGTATTTCATTGGAAGTAGCTGGACTAAACGATAGTTGATAGACCATGAGCTAGTCAAAGTAAAAATGTGTTCGAAAATAATGATTAATGCTGGAGTGCATATATATTAGGTTAAAAATTTCTGATAATTAATAAATTTTATGCAAATTAGAGATTATTTTACATTTTAATTGGGAGGAGTGGATTCTTAAACCATCTTAATCTATGATTTACTCTTAGTGATCTGATTTTTCGTTTTTTACTCAGAGATGATCTGTAGGTCATCTCTGTTGGGTTGTTATGGTAATAAGAAGGTGTCCAGCAATAGTGTTATTGATTACATAATTTATGAGTGATTAAGAGCAATTTACATGGTATAATCCCATTTCTTCTGAAAATTATGTATTCAACAGAAGCAAATTATGCTGTTTGTTAAAACTACTCATTTAATTTTTTAAGTTACAATATTTGTTGTCACAAAGAAGAGAAGGCCTTTCCTATTTTGAATTTGTATTTAAAAATAGGAAAAAAATACAAATTCTCAAGGGGATAGAAAAAAGCAATGTTCATATCAGTGGTATACAAAGAGCCAGGGTTCGGGAATGGATCTTCCAAGTTACCAGCAAGAAATGCATGTAAGCTCTGTATAGAAGTTTTAAAATATTAACACTTAACAATTAGTTACATAGTAAACACATAACTAAGTGTTGGTCTTTTTTCTATAATAAACAATCTGCTTTCTATAGCCACTATGCACTGGCAATGCTAAATAACTTCAAAACTATAAAACATTGCTCCTAGGGGGAAAACAAATATTTTGTTGTTCTAAGTGCTAAAAAAAGATAATGGGTATTTTGATTTTAATTATACATATAGCAATTATATGTAACACCAGATTTTTATTACTTCTGATTTAATAGACATTGATTTATACATGGAGTTTAATTTGGAGAATTTCCAGTTATAAAGTTGTCCCCTGACAAGCTGAGATTCAGCTACACAGAATTCTTTTCATAAGGGGGTAGGATGATTTGAGTTTTTCTGAGACTCAGCTTCTATGTTCAGCACTTGTGGTATCACATATTCCTGTGTTAAACCAGTATATTTGAAATAAACTTTGAAAGCACAACATTTATAAAATCAAAAAAGAAGAACTTAAGTTACTTTAATTCTATCACTTGATGTGACCACTAAGAGATTTTTGTGGTTATCATTCAAAAGAGTGAAACAGAGTAAAATATGCAAGAAGAAATATATATGTATAGTAAGTAGAAATTTTAGTTTGTATACAATATTTAATTACATTTGAATAATAACTAAAATTAATAATTATTCTCTGTAAATCATTTATTTTTAATTAAATAATCAATGGGATAATGAGTACAGAAAATAATACTGTTGTATAGAAGAAATGATAACACTGATTGTCAAATATAAATGGTACATTACTAGTCAAGCAAGATGTTTACTCTCTAAGTCATCCTGTTGACCAAGATGATTCAACTAAGTAGCTTTCAACAGCATTTATTTTGGCTTATTACTTTTGACCACCTTGATTTTTTTTAAATAGACTCTGATTTTGTAAAGAGTTAAATTTATAGAAAACAAGTTAGTAGAGTTCTTCCTCTACTATTAGCATCTTAAGTTAACATGGTGCTTTCACACTTATTAATGAAACTATTAATACATTATTCTTATAAAAGTCCATACTTGCTATGGACTGAATGTTTGTGTTCCCCTCAAAATTCATATGTTGAAACATAATCCCCAGTATGATGGTATTAAGAGTTGGGACTTCTGGAAGGTCATTAAGTCACAAAGGTGCCTTTATGATTGCAATTAATACCCTTTCCAAAGAGATTACAGAGAGCTAGCTTGTTTTTTCTATCATGTGAGACCAGATGAAAAGAAGGCTGTCTATGACACCACAAAGTGGGTTCTCATCAGACACTAAGTCTGCTGGCCCTTTGATCTTGGACACTCCAGCTTTCACTGTGAGCAATAAATTTCTGTTGTTGATAGGCCGCCTGATTTATGACATTTATTTAAAGTAGTTTTCACAGACAAATTCAATAGTTTATGCCTGTTTTCTGAGTTTTCCTCTAACATGCTTATACAGGATCTCATCCTGGAGACCACATACACTGAATCGCCACGTTTCTTTAGCCTCCTCCTGGCTGTGGCGGTTTATCAGACTTTTCTTACTTTTATGATTTCGATAGTTTTGAGGAGTTCTGATCAGGTGTATTATAGGATTCCCAAGTGGAATCTGTCTAACATTTAAACCATGATCAGACTGTGGCTATGGATTTTGGGAGGAAGACAAGTTAAATTGCCACTTTCATCATATCATATCAAGGAAATATACTATCACTTTAACTTATAACCTATGGGATTGATCTTGACCTACCTGTTGAAATCTTGTTTGCCAGGTTTGTCCACTATAAAAGGTTCTGTATTCTATTCTTTTCCATACTGTGCTCTGTCAAAGGAATTCACTATGTACAGTCCACGATTGATGACTGCAGAGTTATGTGCCCCTTCCTTGAAAGTCAAATATCTATACAATTAAGAAAATATTTTGCCACATGCTATATTTGTCTTCCTTCTTCTATTTATTTATTTTTATATCATTGATTAATATTGGTTTGGAGTCATGACTATTTACTTTGTAATTTGATTTATAATCCAGTACTACTTTACTTACTTTGTTGAATTAGTTTTTTTTTTTTTCCAGTTCTGACTATTGGGGGCTCAATCAGTTGGCTCCAATTTCTCTTTGACTTACCACGATTTTTGTATTTTTTTAAACTTTCCTGTATTTTCTGGCATACAAGGTATCTGAGGTCCATCTCATATACTTCCTGATCTTATCCTACAAACACCCATTTCTCCAAGGAGTCTTAGTTCCATTTATTAGAGAATGATATTTAGAAAGCAACATCTGGGCACTAGGCACGCTCATTGTGACTGGGATATCTTTGATTTTAAGCCTTTTTATCTGACAACAGGAAATACATTAGTGAGATATAGATAGATATGGATATAGACATAGACGTAGACATAGACATAGATATAGATATAGACATAGATATAGATATAGATATCATCCACTGACTTAACTGTTTAATTCTAGTAAACATGTGTGGTAGTATCAGAATTATTAATCCCCAATGGAAACAAGTTTATCAACCAGAATACAGTGCTCATATAAAGTACTTTGGGCCTTTAATCTTACAAACTCCACTTATTTCCAAGGTTACTTAGATCAGTATCTTGTCCTAGACTCTTTCATTGTTGTTTAATATAATTATAACACAGTTAAATTATATTGTATCATTCTGCAAGAGGATCTTTCAGCCTCCCAAATGAGGCTTTTTAAAAATTTGAGTGTAGTTTTTGTTCTAAAATTTTTTTCTATGTATCATTGCTCAAATTATTTTTTGGGAGGGGCTGGTTACCATGAGCCAAACATAAGAGATAGTATGAAGATCATTGTTCATAGAAAAGAGGACATGAACTTTCCAATAAGAGCAATACACATGAAAATATAGGGACACAAATGCATAAAATGTATTCATGGAGGAATTGCTTGGCTAGACTTTGTGGGGCATTTTCATTTTACACAGAAGGATTATTGGAAATAAGACTGATTAAAGAGATTGCAGCCTAGTTCCCTTGGAAAAACAACCAAATACCTTTTGAATTTCATTCTTAGGACTTGGGACCTATTAAGGTTTTGGCAAGTAAGCTCTCTAGCCTACAAACCTTTAGCATATACTTAGTCTAAATTCCCCAGATATAAGAAGCTACTGACTCACTGCTCCCATACAATTAAATACTGACAGGAATCTAGAATTGTATTTCTTTCCAAAAATGATGACAATGACTCATTCTCCTGTGAATTTCAGACATTCTTAAATCAGTACAGATAAATATCACATTTTTGTGATGTTTTCATTTAAAATTCTGTCAATTAGCACCTCTCAGAAATGTACTAAATAATCTCCAAGTGGCTTGGAGGAGTTAATGTCTCCCTAAATGCGTAATTTACTACCCAGGATTGACAGAGACATAGAAGCAAACAGATACCAACAGTATTTAGTAGCACCGAAATAAAGTGAAAAAGAAAGCATTTTCTTTCATCTCTTTAGGGTATTATTTCTGTCTACTGTTCACCTGCTCTAATTATCCTGGCAGCTCACTTAAATTACATTTTTTCTGCTACTAACAAGATGAGCCAGGTTTTCCCCAGTGCCAAAGACACAGTAGCATCAACAAAAAAGTCTTGATGATACCCTAGTGACTTCAGAGTGTTAATCCATCTCACTGGATGCTTATCTAGGTTCCAAGGAATGGCATGCTCCAAGGGAGAATTTGGCTCAATGAAAGAAGGATTCAGTACACAAGAGATGGTGCCATTCAATTTGCTTTTTTTTTTTTTTTAATATTTACATTAGGTAAATGTTGGCAACAAGACTTTAATTTTGAAGCAAACATAGCACCATGCCTGCTGCTCCTGTTGGGCTGTTTTCAGGTCAATTAGTGCCTCCTAAGTTCTTAAAGCAGGTGCTAATTTGGTACTTAAACTGCTGAGACATTTGGCATATTTTCTCTGTAAAGAGAAGTTGGAAGTACTTTGTGTAAGAATTTAAGAGAATGGGTGAATAAAACACATTACTTTCCCTTATTAACCTTAGTTTTTTTTTTTAATAGGCAACATATTAAAAATTAAATCTTAATTTAGAAACAGTTTCCTCTTAAATGAGAGAAAACACACGACTAGTATATTTTGATTTGATTCTCCACGTTAAAGTTTTTATTTCTAATTTAATCTCTAATTGTTAACACCAGTGTATTACGGAGTAAAAATCAGCATCTTCTTCAATATGGATTCTACCTTTCTTAATGAGATGTTTAAGAAGCATTTAAACAAAAAAAGTTCCCTATGAATGGATTTGTTTCTCAGAGATAATTTTGACAGAAAAAAGGAAAACACTGTGTGAATAACCAAACACACTTTGGCTGCATGTAATCACCCACCAAATAGCCATAAAAAATATATTTAAAGTGCTAGATCTATTAAGGATTTGTTTAAAGAGACGAATACAATATAGGCCCTGGACTAATGGCATTCAAGGGCTAGGAGAGGGGATATAAATAAATATCCTGTGAGAGCCCCAGACAGAAATAGTAATATGCAGGAATATAATAAGAGGGAGGGATCAATTATTTCAGTTTATAGGACATTAATCAAGCTTTAGAAAGAGATTATACCTGAGCTGGATTATGAAATATGAAATTTAAGGTTTTTTTCCTTTTTTTTTAGGGCTGCACCTGCTGCATATGGAAGTTCCGAAGCTGGGGTTGAATTAGAGGTGCATCTGCTGGTCTATACCACAGCCACAGCAACACAGGATCTGAACCAAGTCTGTGACATAAACCACAGCTCCAGGTAAGGCTGGACCCCGGCCTCCTGAGCAAGGCCAGGGATCAAACCTGCATCCTTATTGATACTAGTTTCTGCTGTGCCACAATGGAAACTCCCTGAAATTTGAGTTTTTAAGACTATAGAAGTTCAGGAGAGAGCCTGAGCAAAAGAAAAAACATCAAAAACAGGAAGAGAGCATCATTTTCTCAGAGAAAATAAAAGCTATACACGCTGTTGGTATAAAAATCAGTAAGGCAGGTCAATGGTATGGGAACTGAGACTAGAAATTTAAGAGCCAGGGTGTTCCCATCGTGGCTCAGCGGAAATGAATCTAACAAGTATTCATGAGGATGCAGGTTCAAACCCTGGCCTTGTTCAGTGGGTTAAGGATCCGGCGTTGTCATGAGCTGTTGTGTAGGTTGCAGATGCAGCTTGGATCCCATGTTGCTGTGGCTGTACTGTAGGCCAGCGACTGCAGTTCTGATTCAGCTCCTATCCTGGGAACATCCATATGCTGTGTGTGGCCCTAAAAAAGACAAAAAATAAGAAAAAAAGAAAGAAAGACAGAGAGAGAGGAAGGAAGGAAGGAAGGAAGGACGGAGGGAAAGAAGGAGGGAAGGAAGAAGGAAAGAAGGAAAGAAAGAAAGAGGGAATAGAATTTTAAGGGCTAAATGGTTGTGTGACTCATGTAACAAGTTAGTCAGCTTAAAATTTCCCTGTGAGTCAGTAGTTCTGATAATTCAGCATGCAAACCTAACCTTAGAGACTTTGTTAATCATGCAAATCCTGGCACCCCCCTACTCCAAAGATTTTCACTTAATAGGTCTGTTTAAAACTCAGGATTTTGAATTTCTACCAGGGCCTGGCAGGTTATTTTAAGCCATACCATTATTTCAGAAAGGGGCAGTAGATTTTGTGGAGCTTATGAATGGTGTTAAGCAGGAAAAAGACATTATTAAACTTGTGTTTTAGAAACTATTTGAGCAAAGGCATCGATGACACCAAGAAGGATGGAAGCAGAAGTGAGGGAGACTAATCAAACCTGTTAATCTTTCACTTAAAATGTACTGAATATCAAGAAAGTGCCAAGACCCGTGCTGGCTATAAAATATAAATCACAAGTCTCTGGATGAGATAGGTAGTTTTTCAAAGGCTGCACAGCTCATTTGCTATCAGATCTCTCACTATGACCTATGACCTCACGAGGAAACGCTTATACAGCTATTTTACTGATGCTCTTGAAAAGCCAAAAAGTAGAGAGCTATGAAAGCAGCAGGACTCTCTGCCTCTCTATTTGGGAGAGAGAGAGTGGCCTGGAAGCTCTGTAAAGACTTCTGAGTGATTCACAGTTCCACATAGGTTACACATGAAGAATGGGGATGACTAGATTAGGAATTTGGAGATAATCAAAAAGAGCAGTTTGGGATTCTTGTAGAGATCATGCATGTGTAACCATTTGATTTTTACATCTATGGAATACTCTCAGCCTGCGAGGCTATAGGTATCAAATAATTGGGCATAGACCGTATATTGCTAACTGTGTTTATTGTTTTTCTTCTAGTTGAGAAAATATATCAGTCCATTTTTTATCACTTTGATGACTTCGGAAATAGTTATTTATAAAGAAACAGATCATAAATTTTGTAAAGGCATCTTTCCATTTCATACTTCTCGGTCCACCTGGGTCTGATTGGGAACCGAGGGGTGGGCTCCACTAATGCAGCACTGTCTCAGCCTCTACTATACCCAGCAACCCCTCTCCTAATGCAGCCTGTGACCCTCTCATCTCCTCATTGGTCAGTTGTGAAATACTGCTTGCCTTTTCTTGTACTTCAAATTTAGCAGATGAAATGTGAAGCTTCTCTAAGGAATCACCGGTAAAATAACTAACAGAAATGACGATGAAATGAAGGTAAATTGGGTATCAGGAATAACCAATTTAGAAGGTGTCTGAGGTAAAGGTAGGCAGAGAGGAGGAAAGACTTCCTGGACCAGAATGCGGAACCCTGTGTCAATGAAAAGTCTTGAAATTTTCCCATGTTTTTACGTGAAGCAACCTCTCACAGTCAAACTACTGACGTTGCTTTTTCTCATGGCTCAGAACTTGTTTTCAAGAAGTAGTAGATCTGAGGTTTTTTTCTTGGTTACCAAAATGCTTATCATATTTGTAAAGAAAATTAAATATTTTACTGCCTTACTGATTTTTTTTATGTTTTCATATTTGTTACATAACTGAAATAGATCTAGATCTAGATATTCATATCCATATCTAGGTCTAGACATAAAATTTGTAAAACTGCCAGGTTTTAAATTATCACATTATGGATTTCCAGGCTTTCCAAGAATGTATGCATTCTCTTTTCCTGGTGCTTTCTTTATTATTCCATGACTTTATACATTTTATTTAAATACTATTTACTCTGGCAGGGAAACTAGATATTTTTTGAGTTGGATAGAATGATAGTAACTTAATATAGTTAATATTTTATTGAATATTTACTGTGAATGAGGTAAATGCTCTAATTTCTAGGTGACTGATGTGCATTGGCTCACTTCCTCCAAAAAAAAAAGAAAATAACATAGAGAAGTAGGTACTATTATCAACTCCTAATTATAAATGGAAACCTAAAGGAAAGCGGTTCCTTGACATTGCTTTCTTCACTCTATTTACCACTCCCCAAAATGCATAATTTACAAAGTTTTATTGACATCTCTCATCTTCTGTTACTTTATCATTCACTCTGTAGCTGTCCAGACTTATTTGTTTTTAATTTAACTGCCACAATCATAGAAGAATATCAGCAGAGAAAAGGGATGTATCCATGTATCCACCATGTTTAACCAGAAATCCACAAGGCATTTTCCACATGAGAAAAATCATATACACTTCTTGTGTTTTATTTGCTTTCTAACAGGCATTATTGACACTAACAACACAAAGAAGGAGCCCAATGTGATAGTCTCGGTCCCCCTAAGGAGCAGGAGTCAAGTGGGAGTACATTCAATAGATTTACAAGGTGAAAGGGTGTGAAGTGAAAGGGAGACAGACCAGGGGAAAGCTAGAGAGATGAAAATATATAATGCAGGTCTGACCCTTCTGAAGGAGAGAGGGAAGGATGATTAAGTGGGAGGATCCTAGACTGCCAGGTAATTCTAAAAGAAATTTGGCAAGGCTGATGGAGATTTCTTGAGGCACGGTGGCCCTTCTAAGGGATTATTCCTCTCCTAGGAATCAGCATGATTTAGTGTCACTGCTTTGTCAAAGCACTGGCTGGAAGCAGCCCATGAGAAGCATTGTCTTGGTGCAGACATGATAAATTTCAGGGTGCAATGGCTACAATCATAGTCCCTGCAGTTAATGGTCTGAGTGGTACCTTGTCATGGCCGCTACAGCCAACAGTAATCAAGAATCTATGTTAAATATAAAATTCCTTTCTGAATATATAAATCATGCACATAACTGATGAATCAATAAGATGCTAGAAGATGGAATATCACACTGCTTTTCTTTTTTTCCTTTAGTCATAAATTTACAAGGAGACAAGGCGTATGAATTTGTGTAAAGGATTAGGAAGTTGAGGTAATAAAAGTCTTGCTTTTATTCGGTCTCTTGCCTTAAACCAAGTGGCTCTTAGATAACGGAAGTTTCAGTTCTACAAAAGAGTGAAAATATCAAGAGATATTGATTAGATGGAGAATTTTTGGGAGAAAGATGATGAAGACAAATGTGTTCAGGTACCAAAACAATGCTGGAAAATTTGGAGGGTTTGAATCTAACCATCACCATCATTGTGAGATAAAAAGAAAACAATAAACTAGGATGGGAGCCTGACAATTCAAACAGATCTTAATTTAATTTTTAAAAATTGTTATAAGATCACCTTGGAGGAAAGATTGTTATAAGAGCACCTTGGAAGAAACTAAGCTAGAGAATACTGGAGAAAACAGTACATTATACAAGGTAAGAGCTTTTGTAGTGAGGTAGACGGATCTTGCACTCAAACTAGCCTCTAATTAGAATTCACCCTAGGATTTTAAGAAAGCAACTGTTAAAATATTAGCAGTGTATATAACCATTTAAGACTGGCAAAAAGATTAATTAAAACCTAGAATATGCATACACATATTAGTTGGATGAATATGTCTTTAAGAGAGATTTTTATATTTCCTCTTAAACTATTGATTATGATTTGTTTTTGTATGCTAGCTTCTCTCTAGATCCATAATATATGAAAGATTTATTTCAAATGAAGCCCATGGGACTAATGTGGCTACTGACCATTACCATGCCTTATCTGAGTTCCCACTGACTCTGGATCAATGGAGATTACAGAGAGTATTTTCACTCTGTTCTTTCCCACCACCTCTAGCCACTTTGGGTTTAAAATAAACTAATTTCACAGCAAATTTGCTTGGTTTTCCTTTTCATTTTTGCTTTCTTAAATTGTTCTTTATTTATTCTTTTCAACACTTTGAAAATTCTAAATATCACTTTGTTACTCTTTTTAGATAACTTTATTAATTTTGATAGACCCATTACTATCTGAACTCTCTTCTGATTAAGAATGACTACTTAACATTCTTTACCCTCTGGCAATTTCCATGTTTCATTTTGCATTATCAATTCATTTTTTTTTATTAAACTCCATACCAAGCTTTTATGATCAACAATCAGACAAAGTCTCTACCTTCATCTCATCAGGAGTCTAATGTGAAAAGTGGGGCTATTTACATTACTTATTAAAATAAAAAAAAGCATCACAAGTTTTTATGTCTAAGGACAGGAATAAATACTGAGGTGTGATAAATTAAGTAGCATGGCCAGATTTAGATAAGCTTTCATAAGTGTATTTACTGAAATGAGTTAAAATTAATTTTAAGCACATTGGATACCACTGGCATATAAATTCTATTTTTAATTTCTGTTCTAAATATGTCTTAAATATGAAAAATACATTTTAATGCTAGCTCTTTTATATTATTTTGATTTCACCCAGTATCTGCTTAATTTGGATGACTGGCACCATTAAAAATATAATCAACCCCCAAGGTTTAACTGTATTTAGCCTAAGGGACTGCAACCCTTTGCTGTATTAAAAAAACAATTCACCTTGGGAGTATTTTGTCATATCAAGGAGTAATTCTTGAATTTGGGGAAAATGGCTGGTCCTGCACTGACTGACACATTCCCACTGGTGTCCACTGTCAGCTATGGCTGTGTGTGCGTCCCAGCTCGGACGTGCAGTGGTGACCTAAATGACATTTGGCAGCAATACTTGCCAAGGCCTAACAGTTTTGGAGAAGCTAGGTTTAAATGTCTACCTTATTTCTCTTTTCCTAGCAGGAAAATGTATTATCTCTCCAGTTCTAACCACAGATCAGTACTACTGCCTTCTGCCAGATAATGGTTGAAATGCTCAAAAGCCTGCCACAAATCACCTGTGTCTACTACAAATACTAATCAGTATGAGTAGTGAAGGGGAAATGGTGTGAAGAGCCATAATCTGAAGAGTTTTCCAAAGAGATTTGTTTGTAGGATAGGAATAGTTACTTTGTTTTTACACAACAATTGGTAGCAAAATGTGAAAAGTACTAGCCTGGGAATAAGGTATGTTGTTCATATGGTTAGTCTGCTACTTAGTAGCTGTGAAGTAACAGGCAATTGACCTGAAGCTGTTTATTAATTTGTGAAGTTTGGCTTAGAGTATGGACATCACAGAATTGTTCAAAGATGAAAATATTATAGCACATATGGGGTCGTCCACCATGAGAGTTCTCACATCGTAGGTTTGGTTGCCTTTTTTTTTTTTTCTTCCTGCTTTTATTAAATAGTTATAAGGCTTTGGGTGAAAGATTTGAACCTTATGGGTCTCAGTTTTCCCATTTAAAGTAAAACAATAAATTGAACCATCTTTTGACTTTCCTACTTTAGAATTCTTGGTGATAAGGAATAACTTCTGACAGAGCTGACTGTTGGTTAAGGGAACTGTTTCATGGAGAACTTAGTGCCCCATCCCTGTCGCTGTGTCGATAGAAGATGACTTCTATATTAGGGTTCTATTTAGAGAAAAATTGGTAAACTGGTAAACAGCAGTTGCATTGGGACGGCACAGTCATGTCTTTTTTTTTTTTTTTTTTAAAGTAGGCAATACTTAAGTCATGATTTCAAAACAAAAAGTAAGGTTTTCTGGTTTCTCTTAAACAGCCCATTTTTTTTCTTTTTCTGGCTGCACTTGCAGCATATGCAGTTCCCAGTCTAGGTGTCCAGTCCGAGCGGCAGCTGCCAGTCTGAGCCACAGCCATGGAAACATCAGATCTGAGCCCTGTCTGCAACCTATGCCACAGCTTGTGGCAATGCTGGATCCTTAACCCACTGAGCGAGGCCAAGGATTGAACCCACATCCTCATGGATACCAGTTGGGTTCTTATGTGAGTCACACAGGAACTTCTAAGCTGCTTTTTTTCTGTTAGATTCAATGGTGACATTCAGCTCATGTAGGGTCATTTGCTCCTTTAGAGCAGACCTACTATAATTTTTTAGAAATCCCATCAGTTCCCGTTGTGTCTTCAAATCTCACTCTTTTATATGAACTGCCTAGGTAGGTCCCATAGGATTTTGAGTTTGTTGTTCCCAGTCTAGAGATTTAGGGAAAAGACCTAAATATTCTTCTGATTCCAAATTTCCATTTTTCGCAAGTACTTTTAAAATACGATTTGTGACAATAGCATCAAATCAGTATTATAAAACATTAGCATTCTAAAAAAAAAAACAGCATGTGCTTCTCTATAACTTAATCATATTAAGACGATTTTACAAGTTTTGTTCAGAAGGTGGAATGTCAGCTAAGAGAACCTGACACCTAAGAGCTAAATGATCCAACTGAAACTGGGAACATTTTCTTAAAGTGTAGAACTTAACTTGTTAAGTTATCAAGAATATCTCATAGTCACTATTTCATTTCATTAAACTTCATTTCCATATTTATTTAGAGAATTATTCAAGAACTATAGCCGCTGAGAAAGTAGTCAGGGTTTAGCAATCACTAGGAAGCTTTACTGATTCATCTCCATATTGTAACACTGCAGGATTTTTCTACTCAACTAATTGCACTGTGTATTCAGTGATTCAACCACCAATTCCACTGATACAGCTGAACACTTTGAAGTTACAATTGCTGAGTTTTAAGCGGCACTACGGGTTGTACAGCTTGATTTCCTGACTAGGTTGCCAGCTTTAATAATTGAGATTTCAATGCAGTACAATTTATTAATCATGCTTTAGTCATTATTGACAAAAGTCGAATGTTCGACTGTATTTTTTTCATTTCCTAATCCCATTGATTCACACTTTAAACTCAATTAATATAAAATTTTAAAGGACTGTTTAAGTGCTAAATTCATGATATGACATATTAACAATTTTGTGAAACAGAATTATTTTGTAATTATAAATGTTATATGTACTGTAAATAAAATTACTTTGTAAAAGAACATTATTTTATCACTATAAAGTAGACAATTTAACTATATCTTCACAATATATAAGCTTTTCTGTTTTCTCACCCCAAAATACATTTCTGATTCTAAACATATATAACATATATTGCTTATAGCAATTAAAATATGTATATATAGACATAAATAACATATACACATATATTTGTGTATATATATATATAAAAAATATTAGTTTGTGATATACACTCAGTTATGAAATTGGGCACTAATATAGCAAAGTATTTTTCCAAAGGAAAAATAAATAAATCAGTTTTCTTACTCAAATTATTTTTATGAAAAATTTGTTCCAGGTATAAAGATGTAGTCACACATAATGAAAAAGTTCTAGAGATCTGCTGTACAACATTGTGTTTATCATTAATAGTACTGTACCAAACACCTACAAATCTATTAAGAGAATAGAGATCTCTTATTTTGCATGATTTTTTTTCACAATGAAATATATAACATTAAAGGTAAACAACAAGAATAAACCCCACCTAACTCTAGCTGTATTACAGTGGAGATAATCACACTCCCACTCAATCAGGTAACGGTTCTGCATTTACCATGTACCGCTGATGTTCACACTGGCAAGAATTACAAAGAGAGTAACACTCACATGACAGTTTTATAAAAGCAATGATCCTGAATGCACATATTGTTTCAGGAAGAGGAGTCTCAAGCAGGTTGAGAATTGACTGGAAGACTTTCCAGGGGTAAAGGGTCATAAATACATAGTATGATTGCAGTTGACAAAAGACTGTCCGAAGAAAGGAAAGAATATATGAAAAGGCAACAGATCCAAGGATCATGGCAAATATGTTATCATGCTTCAGGCAAATCACTGCTTTCTTATTTTCTTAATCACACACTGATTCTTGGAGAACACAGTTAAGTCATATTCCTCATTTTCAAATCCTCACATGAACATACCTAATTCATCACTATAAACATGTTTTTATATAATGACATAAATCAATTGACTAATAAATATGTTTGAGATACCTTAAAATAATAGAGTGCTTTATGATTTTCAAAAAGCCTAAATTTGTTCTGTCTCATGCCCCTTACAAAAAGTAACTGAGATGTGAAAGGTATTATCTCATTTTCAGAAATAGGCACGGAGATAAGTGAAATGTTCAACCACCCAAAACTAGGAATTGATAGAGATTTGATTCTTTAAAAGAATACATTTTTTTTTTTTTGTCTAGGGCATAATTCTGGAATAGAAATTAAAGGATTCAGACCTGGATGGTACCAGGTTATTGTCCAAGCTCTACTACTTACATGGTGTGTAGCTTTCATCAACTGTTTAAACATCTTTGAGTTTGTCTCCTTATGTATGAAATGATGTCAGCTGCTGAGAGAATTAAGGAAAATGATTTTTTTTTGATAACTTGGCACATAATAGAGACCAAATTAATAGAATTTCCATCCTTCTAAGTCATAGGTTCATAGAAATTACATTAATAAAAATCTAAATTAAATTGTACTATACAAAAGAGTTAAAGCATTAGCACTTATATCTCCATTATATCAATATTAATCACAAAAAATGTAGTGCCAATGAGATTTTTGCCTTTTTCTTTTTCTTTTTTAAAAATCTTGAAGCAATCAGGCACTCATCACACCAGAACACCAGAAAACACCAGAAAATCAAAACAACGGCTTTGTTTTGTTTACTTGTTTTTTGTTTTTTTTTTGTCTTTCTTTTTGCCTTATCTAGGGCCGCACCCGAGGCATATAGAGGTTCCCAAGGCTAGGGGTCTAACAGGAGCTGTAGCCGCCGGCCTTCACCACAGCTACAGCAACACGGGATCCAAGCTGCGTCTGCAACCTACACCACAGCTCACAGCAACGCCAGATCCTTAACTCACTGAGCAAGGCCAGGGATCGAACACGCAACCTCGTGGTTCCTAGTCGGATTTGTTAACCACTGAACCACGACAGGAACTCCTATTTGTTTTATTTAAAAGTGACCAATAATATCATTCAAACACAAGAGAGCAATCTTTCATATGTTAATAACAGATGAAGAGATGATAACAAGGAAAATCTTTTTGGCTGGGTTCATTTTAAGTCATGGGCTTTAAATCTGCTTAATAGAAGTAACTACTTAGAGTTTTTTTTTTCTATTTAACAACATGTAAACTTGCACAGTATTCAGGGCAATCAGTATATGCAAACTGAACTACTAATATATTCATTTCAATCAGTAAAGTATGAGAAAACCTAACAGCTGAAGTATTCACCTTAGGTAGTAAACAGTATGCAACTGCTTCTATAAAAATAAAATAAGACTGTGACATAAAGGGAATTTAAGGAAGGTTTTAATCTCAAAACTGCTGCCCAAATTTTCAACTCTATTATTTGATAAATATGTTAATCAACAGCAAATCAGAGCAATTAATGGTTTGTTGGGTTTTTCTACTTTCAGTTTTAGTGACATAGCTTTTATCGAATGAAGCAATGTAGATTTGTAAAATCAAAGACCAAAAAGAGGAAAAAGAGAAAAATAATAAAATACTCTTGAATGTTGAATGTCAGGATATATTTATATTTTCGTATATAATCTTTTTGGGCAACAAACTTAATAACAGGCCAATGAACTGTCATGAAACTATTGGCTTTTCATAGCTCCCTTCTCTAGGTAAAACCTTGCAAATTTGGTTGTTAATATCTGATATGAAAATAAATCATTTTAATAGTTTCAGATTTATATGATTAAAAATTAGATCATTTATTTAACCCAAGCTTATAAAAATTATAGATCTAGAGATTGAATTAGTAATATGTAGTTAAAAACCTTAACTGGAGATATGCTATCTTAGGTGGAGATGTCCTTTAACCTGGTGTATTTAGATAAGAAATCTATTTACTACTCCTCTGGATTAAATATTTTATTTGAGTAAAGGACTTCATTGTTCTTTTTTTATTATTATTAAAGTATAGCTGATTTAATGTTATGTAAGTTCTGCTATACAGCAAAGTGACTAAGTTATACACATATATACATTCTTTTTTATATTCTTTTACATCAAGATCTATCCCAATAGATTGGATACAGTTCCTTTGCTATATAGTAGGACTTTATTGTTTATCCATTCTAAATGTAATAGTTTGCATGTACTAACCCTAAACTCCCTGTCCATCATAGTTCTTTTTAATTTGTAAATATAAATGTATCAGTTTGACTTTAAAAACTATCATTATGCATTAATTCATGAAATATCTGCAGCACAATCTATTAGCATTTTTCTCTTTTCTATTTTTCTTACCTTAACCATCTAAGCAGTTTTTGGACACTGTCTATCTCTTGGAAAACTTTACTGTGATAGATAAACACTGTGGACTGTCCATCATACCCCAAAGCAGGTCTCCTAGTGGGGAAAAAGTAGAAAGGTAAAAGCTGTATTTCATACTTTCTCGGCAATCAAAATGTGGCTGTTTAGGAGGATGAGCTATTTAGCTTTTGTCAACTAGATGCACTCTTATGAAAATTGTATTCAGTATTAGTTATACACTGAGAGGCACAGAGAGTGGGAAATCCATTTTGCTCTTATGGGTTAAGGCAGAGGTTATCTTGTTTAGAAGTCAGAAGCTAGATAGCTACTTCTTGATTTTTGAAGAGGCACAAGATTTGGAAACAGTGTTTATGGTCACATATTTAATATTCTGCTTGATCTAGTCAAAGCCAGCAACTCCTTAGATAGCCAAGTCCTATGTATTATTTGGGAATTTGTTCTTAAAGCAACAACATCCTGTCTCTTGATTCAACCCTCCAGGTTTCCCTAGAACTGTATGTTAACCATGAATTCCCTTTCATTTATATTAGCCCAGAGTAAATCTGGCTATCTTAAAGAGAAGTCACTGATCAAGACAGTAATTAGCAGACAGAAGTAGCGTGGTACTTGAATCTAGTTAAGCAAAGTGTGATCCTGTTCTAGCAGTATTGATATCAACTTGGAGTTTGTTAGAAGTGCTGGATCTCAAGCCCCACACCAGACCTTCTGATTCAGAACCTACATTTTAATAGGTCCATCAGATAATCTGTATGTACATTAAAGTTGTAATCTAAAAAAGTGAATAAAGAAACAAAAAGCTAATAAAAGGTATATTTTGGCTCAGTGGAAATAAGCAGGAAGTGGGTGGCATAGGCTCAGATATTGATGGCTGGAAAATATTTGATGTGCAATATGAGGTGGATGGTAAAATAGTCAAATTGTCTCCTTTTGTAAGTTGGAAGGCAGACCAAGTGCTTAGGCTATTAGGGCCAAATAGAAGGAAAAATGAATGCTATTGGTATATTTAGGCCGCTTCCTACAGCTTTCAGAAACTTTCCAAAGAAAGGGATATTTTAAAAACCTAGAGGTAGGTTTGTCTTAAGCAAAGATGGAAAAGTACACAGCTACAAAAAACTAAGTTGCCCCCAAGTTTTGTGATTTGGATCATTCTAATGAGACAGGAGGGAAAGGGGCAGGTCAAAGCACTAGATAATGAAAACAGAGCACAGCTGCTGGGATGCAATAAAGACCAGCTGGAACCAGCTGAAATTAAGGTGGCTTTGAGAGTAGTCTGGGCATTGACCTTTAGCTCATTATACCTTCATTGTAACATTAAAAATTACTCCACCTTATACTATGACCATTCCTAGGAGAACTATAAAAGGCCAGAAAGTGAGCAATGATGCAATTCCTGGGAAATCCCTATCCTTCCTTCAAAGAGCAAGAATACCCTGCCCACCTGTTAGCCTATAAAGTTATTTAACCGATAAAAACCTATGACTCTGTCCAGGGGTTGTTCTCACTTTCTGAGAGGGTAGCATTCTGCCTGTGGAATGTGTTTCTTTATAAATAAATTTTCTTTCCCTTTACTCTGGCTCCCTCTTGAATTATTTCCCATGTGAGGCCAAGAACCTGCACTTGGTGGTCCTTCCTAAGGACTCCTATGGGTTCCAAGACTTGACATCTCCCCCTCCTGCAACAACAAGGCTTAACGCCAATTGCAGCTATATGCCTAAAACCAAGCAGGGCTACGTAGGCGCTTTCTCAGTGATAGACCCCTCCATGTCCCCAGTTATTGACTGTTGTTAACTGGGAAAAGAGGCTATGGAAATAGACTGTGACCTCGTAGGCTTTCCATGCAGAACAAAAAACAGGCCCCGCCAGCGAATGTTTGGAGAAGAATGCAAAACAGCACAGAAGACCAGCCATACTTAAAGTATAAATCCATCACAAGAAGTCTCAGTTCTATTTCAAAGGTAAAGATAAGTCTAACTCACATCCCTATATAGTTTTGCAGACATTAAAACCCCTACAATCAGGTGGAGGAAATTGAATGCATTTTGATCACCACCAGCAGGTGTCCCTCAGACCAACTGGAACAAGAAAGTTGATCCTATTGACTCCTGAAACACCACCCTGTTCCCTCACCACCAGCCAATCAGAAGGTTGTCAAGATTTGAATGGGAACCCCATGATCCCCTTTCTCACACTGCCTTTAAAAACACTTCACTGGACGTCATCACAGAGTTTGACTCCCTTGAGCATAGCTATCTATTCGCCTTGTGAAAAACTCCATCCTTACCTTTGCCACCACTTGTTTCTGTAGATTGGCTTTGACACTTTTGGTGGGGTGAGTGGACCCAGGCTTGGTTCGGTAGCACTCCCAACACCTTGATGCAGAGTGAAAAGTGGTTGTAGAAGGACACCCGAGCAGAGGTTAAGACTATAATTGCAATTTTATTTTGGTTTTGGTTTGTGCTCACTCTTCATTAAATGTTTATAGCAAGACAATGGGATTGAGCAAAGAGACTGAATCTGATTAAGTGTGCTGTCTTCTCGCCCAGGCTTCTGAGAGCTGTTGTTTGAAGACAGAGTGAGTGAGCAGCACACAGAGAACAGTGGTCAAGGAATAACTTCCAGAAAGGCCAAGCCAGAAATTAGACAAAAGAGTCTTTCTCAGAGAGCTCAATCGGAGACAGCCAGACAAGCTAAGTATCTCGCTCTGTAGCTACTCTCCTGCTAGCACTATCTCATCACTGCCAGAACCGCTGACCACTGTGATTTTCCAATTCTTTGTTTCCAAATGGAAAATTTTATTATTTTTCTTTTCTAATTCCATGTATTGGGTATAAGAGGATGGATAACTTCACGCTTAGTTTATCAGTTGGTGATCTCTGGATATACAACATCCCACATTCATACCTGGAGGATTACCTGACACCCAGGTGTGTGGCATTTGTTCCCAGGGAGGTATGAGAAATGGCTCCCATGGTTCAATTGGCATTGTAAGTGGGGTCTGGTTATCAGTAAACAGATATATGTGGATATGTGAACCACCAAGGTGTAGATTTTTTGGAGACAGTTTGTTGTCAAACCTATTATAAAATGTGCCTGTATTCTTGATAACAGAACCTCAGTTTGTTGACAGGAAAGACGGAGGAAGTGGTTATGGCCCTACATTTTCAAGGTGATATCCTTAAAGTCCAACACTGACTCACTTTTCTTCATCAGACAGAAGTTACTCACATGGCAAAATCTATCTGCTGCTTCTTGCCCCATTCTTCTGCTATTTTTGCTTCTTGCTTAAGAACTTGCTTTCCTGAATCAAACTGAGTTACAGTAGCCTCTCCACTAGTTTTCCCCTTTATAAAAAGTCCTCTCAGTATCTTTTAGTAAAAAATAGTTATTTCAGCCTTCTTTCTCCCCCTTTCTTCTCGAACATATTTATACAAAAAGTGTCCTAAATCCACTCTATTCTTCCATCTGTTGTATTCCTGCTTTTCTCAAATGACTCTATAAGAAATTCTACTTCAGAATTAACACCAACAGTTTCCCAAATCAGTTGGTCCTTGTCCTATCTGATTTCTCTGTAGACTTGCATGCATGTTTGGTCACTTGCCTTCATGATGGCCCTTGACATCATTTCTTTCATTACCTTTGATGGCATTATACTCTTTTATTAGATTTATTGTGCCTACAAATATGTTAGATATCAACTCACAGCCAAGGACATTATAATGTTATTGTTAGGTTAAGTAAGAGCTCAAAGATGTAATGTATAATCATAATATAGCAATTATACTTGTGGTTACTTTGTAGTAACTATAAGGGATGTGTTTAAAAGATGTGGCCAATCTAGTGCCTGAGTTTGCCTGAGAGAACCGGATGTCTTCAGGAGAAGAAACTTCAAGATAATGAAAAAAATTAAAGCAAAAACTAATTTATTAAATGTGTTGGGCAAGGGACCTGTCTTTGAAAATATTATCCCACTCAGCCCTGGAACAGGTCTTATATATATATATTATAGAACATGGAACTTGAGAATTTTGATTGGCTATAAGAGAAGCAGGAATGATTCTGATTGGCTTTTGGATCAGAGGGAGATGCTTTGGAATTCTCAGCAGTCATTTTATTCTGGGCTTGTGTTTTATGATGTGACTTAAAACCACAAAATGCTTCAAGGGCTTATGTTTTTTACAGAATGAAGTTTCTCAAAATTGTTTTGATGTTTTATTCCTTGATATTTGCTTGACTGAATTAATTTTAAAATTTTATAAGTGAAAGTGGAAGTAACTTCCTTCCAGACTTCAAAGGCTAGAAGATTTCAAATGTGATTTCAAATGTCTTAGTCAACATGACTGTATCATAACAATTATTATTCCATTCAATATTCTCTCTCTCTCTCTCTCTCTCTCTCTCTCTCTCTCTCTCTCTTTCTCTCACACACACACACACACACACACACACACACACACACACACACAATTATATCCCTAGAGTTACATAGAAAAGTGGAGAAAAGATATTGGGTAAAATCTCCTGATATCACTTGGATGATTCTTGGAATAACAATTTCTCATAGTTCTCTACCTCCTTCTAACTCAAACCTCAGAGCTTCAGAGAGTGGGGTTCCAAAATAACATCTAATTTTTCATGTTCTCTTTCCCAAAATTCTCTTCTGAGTCTAGGCAGTGCTCTTTATTTTATTTTTTTCTCCTGCCAGTAAAGCATAAAAACTAACACTGTATGTAATAGGTACAGTCAAAATGTCCCTACTCATTTTGTAGCTGCAAGTGCAGTGTATCCTTAATCCTCTATTAACTTGCCCTTGATACTGCAACATCAAGTTTTTAAAACTCCGTGTCATTTTTTTTTCCATTCCCAGAGCTTAGCTCTTGCAAGTAAAAAAAAAAAAAAAAAAGCTTTTGAATGCGAGGTGCTTATATCTGAAATGGAATTAAGCCTTATATTTTAAAATTCAAAATAAAAGTGTAGTATATTAGTTCTACTCTGGTACTTTCTCATTTTAAATAATGAATATGTTTGAGTCAATAGATGGTGAGCTATAGTATTATTTTATGAGTTATCTCACATAAAAATATAAAAATTGTAGTTCCTGTTGTGGCTCAGTAGGTTAAAAACCTTACTAGTATCCATGAGGGTGTGGGTTCAATCCCTGACCTTGCTCAGTGTGTTAAGGATCTGGCATTGCCATGAGCTATGGTGTAGGTCAGAGACACAGCTAGGATCTGGAGGTGCTGTGGCTGTGACATTATAGGCTGGCAGCCACACTCTGATTCAACCCTTAGCCTGGGAATTTCCACGTGCTGTGGGTGCAGCCCTAAAAAGAAATTAGAAAAAAGTAATTAGAAAGATTTACATTTCAAAATGTGGAATTCTACACAATATTTACATGTGTGTATTTCACCTGCTTACTCAAGGGTCCCAGAAGTAGAATATGTCTTTTGGTCTCTTATTTTTGTATCAACACTTTCCCTTATGGAGGATCATGCAGTAAAACTACAAAATGAAACATTATTGCTTTTAGCAAACGGGAGAGAATGGGAGACTGATATTTAACAGAGACAATATATATTATAAACACTTAGTTTGGTTACAGAAAAAGGGATCCCAAAGCAGTACAGTAAGTTCTGTGTGTGGAGGTGTGTGGAGATCCTTCACTTATCAGAAACACAGCCTAAAGATAAAATGCCTATGTCAAGTATAGTTATTAGTAGGTTTATCACAGAAACTGAATATAGAGGTTTTGAAACTTGCACTTCATTGTGAAGGGTTGGGAAAGGTCTTAACCATTTATGCCATGATGTTTCATCTTCTCATTACCCTTTCTAGGTCAGTATTTATTGAGCTAGTTATATTAGAAATCTTTGGCACAGGGTTTCAGCTTTCCATAAATATTTCCACTCACATTTTAATGTACTTTGCTTTAAAATTTGCAATAAATATATGAAGAACATATGTTATACAACTTAACTATACTTTATGTTGTTTTCTTTGGTAGAGCTTTAAATACAATGTCTTCTATAACTTCTGTTTAATTAAAGGAAATGGATACATGGTGCCATGTATTCAAGTCCTATACTTGCAATTTGTGCTATTAAATGTTCTGTATTCAAATTGATTATCTGTGATATCACTTTTTAATTTTTCACTTGACATGAGCATCCTGTGGAAAGCATAATTCAAAATATTAAATTCAGTTTATTTTTCCACTCATCATTCTTCTTATATATCTGGTTTTCATAAGTTGCATTAGCTATATATTTAAGAGCTAATACTGTATCTGGCTTATAGATGATTGATAATTTTCAGATAGACTTATAATCTTGTACCTTTACGGTCTTACTTTTCATATTTGATGTATATTCAAAACTTTTCAATCCCTGTCACTGTGTCAATAGAATATGACTTCTATAAAAGGTTTCTATTAAGAGAAAAGTTGGTAAACTAGTAGATAGCAGTTGTATTGTATTGGGACTGCACAGTTATGTCTATTTTTAAAAAGTAGGCAATACTTAATTCATGATTTCAAAATAAAAAAAATAAGGTTTTCTGGTTTTTCTTAAGCTGCTTTATTATTATTATTATTTATAGCTACACCTGCGGGATATGCAAGTTCCTGTACAGGGAAAGTAGAACTGACATCACTGACATCAGTATATTTTATTTAAACAAATTTTAGAAGTGCTATTCATCACTTTTTTCTGGTGATTTATTTCTAAATTATCCAAATCTTCCCAAATTTATATCTGTGGGTTTTTTGGTTAATACAATAATTGATTCAATTTGAAGTCCAAATTAATTATTGGAGCAGTTGTGTTAAACTTGCTCTTCAGATACATTTGTTAAAAAAAAGTACTTGGAAATTACATTAAGAAAATATATCTCAGAGTTCCTGTCATGGCTCAGCAGTTAACAAACCTGACTAGCATCCATGACGATGTGGTTCCATTCCTGGCCTCACTCAGTGTATTAAGGATCCGGCATTGTCCTGCGCTGTCGTGGATGTCGCAGAAATGGCTTGGATCCCGCGTTGCTGTGGCCCTGGTGTAGGCCTCCAGCTACAGCTCTGATTGGACCCTGAGCCTGAGAACCTCCATAAGTGCACAGGTATGGCCAGTCCTAAAAAGACCAATACATATATAAAATTTTCAAGGTCATGCTGTAAAGACAATGTAAAAATATTGTTTGTATAAAGTTCCTATTAATAGACAAAATGTTCAGTGCTGGTTGGAAATAAAATTATCCATATCTTTTTTTGAAGAGCTGCATTTTCACAGGCCAGGTATATTTAAGAAAGGTACAATGTCGAGTTCTCTAGTGGCTCAATAGGTATTGTCACTACAGTGGCTTGGGTTGCTGCTGTGGCACTGGTTCAATCCCCAGCCCAGAAACTTCTGCATTCCACAGATTCAGGAAAAAAAAAAAGGTACAAGGCAAGAGTGTAAGAGAGGGAAAACTTCTATCAGGAGGTTTAGGTTTCAATGGCATTTTAGAACTATTCCAGCATACACAATTATAGCAAATTTTCTTCTCTCTCTCATCATCTGTCCCCAAGGAGATTGCATCCTCATGGTGATTTTTATATCTGCAGATGACTCACAAAGCTGTTTCCCGTGCTCCTGTGAGCTGCAAGCATGCAGTCAATTGTAACTAGTTTCTAAAGCAATCACATGGCTAGGCATTTTTTATCTTCTGAGTCTCTTAACTCAGATGATGTGTGATACAACCTGCTTTCACTCATCAACACCAGAAACTTGGGGGTTCGTCTTAGAGAATTCCTCCTCACCAAAAAACAACCATCTCTTGTGGACTAAGTACTTTCAGCTCTATTTTCATACCGTTTAAAAGTGTTTTTTATCATTTCTGTTATCACTTTCACTGGGAAATTCCAGGTCCTTAATTCTGAGTAAGATATAAGCTTTTTCCTAGTCCCTCTTATTAGTCTTCCTGCATTCACCTCTCTGGAAATGCATCTTCTATACTGAAGACATACATTTTTGGAAAGATAAATATTTATTATATCATCCACTTAAAAACACACTGATAATCCATAGATGCTATTTTGCTTTTCCCAAATACATAAATTCCCAGTCACTTCAAGTTCTGCCAAACCCTGTGATTTTTCTTGCCTCCAATATTTTCCTGGTATCATAACTCTTAACACAGGTCCCTTCAGTAGAACCTCCCATTTTCTTACCTGTACCTCTCATATATCCCACACATCCTTTTTCCTACCAATTTGTTATACCGTTATTTGCTAATATACTTAAATCACTCTATGAGATTGAATACCCTTTTGTTAATATGCTGATAAATATACTCAGATTCCAGCGTCTACTGGTAATAATAATTATATTGTTCAATACCACTTATTTAGTATCTATAGTATATCAGAAAATGTTGAAGGACTCTGACTATATTAATGTACCACTCTGTGACATACACTATGAGACAAGAAAATGCTAAATAAATTGCTTAAGTTCCTTCACTGAATGAAAATCTGTGCCAGAATTTATACTGCAGCATATTGGCTCCAGATCCTATAAGTGCCTCTCTTGCTAAGATCTAATTAAATGATTATTGACTAGATGGCTGAAATATGTAAACAGCCTTGATTTTGTGCAAGGGTTGATGGTTTTTATTTTTACTTAAGGTACACTCAGGAAGCAGTGAAATGTCAAAAGTTCTAGGTTATGTGATAATTGAGCTAATAATTCCCATGAATTATTTAGAACACGTACATAATATGCAGGCAGTAAATGTGTTCTGCTATCCACATCTACTGTTTTTAGAGATTCGCCTATAAGCTGGGTACTTTAATAGGCACTTTACATAGATTATCTGTTTTCATCCTTTTAGCGACTTTGAATGGTTGACATTATTTTTCTCCTATTTATCTGAGAGGAGACAGAAATGAGAATTTAAGTAATCATTGAATGTCACACACACAGTAAATATTAGAAGTAAGATTTTAACTTAGGTCTATCCATTTCTCAAACCCATGTTTCCTATAGTTCAGATATCCAGTAAAACATTTTGACTAAATAATTATATATATATATATATATTATGTAAAATTTCATGGTATAGCCTTTGCTGTATCATTCAACTTTGAGACAAATTCTGTCACTTTACTTATTAACTGTTGTTTTATTTACTTCAAGGCAAATAATTGTCAAATATGTTAATTATCATGAAATAATATCTTTCCCTTTAAAATAATTAATTTTTTCTTCTTCATTGTGAAACTGATCATTAAGGTACATTGAAATGTTCCAAGGAGAAAAAAATAACTTGAAAAACAATCAGTTTGAGAGAGTGAGGCCTGTTTGCATAATTTGATTTTTCTGTTAACTAGATTATCTTTGAAATAATATTTTAAAACTCTGAAGAGCTTATTAAACTGAACACAAAGAACTCCAGTTTCTATTTCCAGACTTAGATACCCCTCAACTGCTGTCATCATGCTGTTAATTGAATGTTTGTGTGAAGATGATAGCATTTTCAACAGCAAGAACAAAAATATTGTTCTCCACTCTTTGATTTGGTCTCTTCTTTTTTTGGATATGTTTAGAGCTGGTTATAACTTTGTTTCTCAGTCTCTACTTAATTTTGGCTTTTGACTTTCTATCTGACAACTTCACTTTGGTGTGTCACTGCCTGTCACTCTGCTTTAATATGTTTTTCTTCAATAACTTCAAACACTCTAGCAGGTTCTCTAGCACCATGAATAGGAGGATGTTTTTAAAATATAAAGAAAAATGAACAGGACAAATTAACTCTGAAGAATGGAATCCTCTTGATGTATATTCATCATTTCAAATGCTGATACCATGCCAAAAAATAATTACAGTGTAACATGGAAAGTCAAATCTGTAAGACAGTGAAAAGATTCTGCAAAGAGAGAAGAGTAGGAAGTATCAGAATACTTCTCTCCACTGAGATAAGATGTAACTACGTTGGAACTCTGGAGTCTATTGATGGCATGCAGCATCCAGAGGAAGAAATGGACATAAGTTGATGTCAGGCTGTTTCATTATTAAACACCTCAAAAAATCCTGGACAAGACTCAGGTGCACTCACCTCGTTGGCATTACTTCATATACTTTGCCACACAGATCCTAGGAAAATTAAGCTAATCTGTGTGACTCCAGATGGAAACTTGCTCCTGGATTCTACTGGACTTCACCCGTGTACCTTTTACCTTTACTGATTCTATTTTGTATTCTTTCAATTTCACTGTAATAAACCACAATAATGATTACAACAGTTTTCTGTTTTTTTTTTTTTTTTTTTTAGTCTTATGATTTCTGGTGGTTTATTAAGCTTATGTGTGGTTTTTGGGATTCCTCGGCCAACAGGATTTGCATATTCATTAATTCATTTTCTGTGTCACTATTAAAGCAACTTAGGCTCCCTACTCAATTTCATTTCTTTTTTTCCTTAATGGATTTTATTTCAATTATAGGTGTACATAAATCATCACAAGTCAATTTTATAGATTTTGTATCCCAAACCCACAGTGCATCCCCCCACCCCCCAGATTGTCTTATTTGAAAAACCAAAGGTTTTCCAAAGTCTGTGAGTCATTGTCTGTTCTGCAAAGAATTTCATTGTGTCTTTTTAGTTTCCACACGTAAGCAGTAGCATTGGGTGTTGCCGTCTAATTGTATGACTGGTTTCACTTCGCATGATAATTTCTAGGTCCATCCATGTTGCTATAAATGTTGGTAATTCGTTCCTTTTAATGGCAGAGTAATATTCCATTGTGTGTATGTACCATATCTTCCCTATCCACTCCTCTGTCGATGGGCATTTAGGTTATTTCCATGACCTGGCTATTGCATAGAGTGCTGCAATGAACACTGGAGTACATGTATCTTTTCGAGTCATGGTTTCCTCTGGACAGATGCCCAGGAGTGGGATTGCTGGATCAAATGGTAATTCTATTTTCCCTACTCGATTTTAAATACATAATTTATCCTCACATAATTCTCTCTGATTTTTTTTTTTTTTGTCCATGTGGTAAGTGAATCTAGAAAAGTATGACTGGTTTAATATTTTTCCCTTCCCTTCAACAGAGCAGGGTAAGTGAGCTGATCTGGATCTGCCTTGTTACAGTGATACATTTCCTTTCTTTGACAAACTTATCCCTTAGGATTATACTTTGTATTGTGTATGCAGGTGAATTTTTTCCCTTAAACTTAAAGCATAAACCATACATATCAATTAGGCTTTTACCAGAGCTACATACTGGCAGATATAGGTTCTTGTAGAGGGACTAGAAAAGGGGTATTTTGATTCCTTTTTCCTATTTGCCCTCATATGTATAGCTCACGGGTAACCCCAAGGAAAGGAAGAGTAATTTGCAGGGGAATATTTTGTCCTGAGTTTCCCAGAAGCTATATCATCAAATAATACCAAACACTAAACAGTTTTCTAGATGACAAGTCTTCCAAAAATACCTTAAGACTTGCAGAGTGGAAGAAGAGTGCTAATTAGTGCTAATTAGTTGCAATAGATATGTCATGTAGGAAAAGAACTCAGTAGTTCCCTTTTAGTTTACCCGCCATGAGAATCAGTGAGTTGGGTTATCCTGGTCTTTCCTCTCTATCTTGTGTCATTAGACGATTAATCTCTTTTTTTACTGTAATTTTGTCACCTGCATGTATGACATAGTGGTATGTGTTAGGAAATTATTTCTTCATATTAGACTGGACTTAATTACTGCTTTTTATTCTACTGATAAATTTCATTAAGGAAATAGGTAACAACACCCGGAAGTAACAAGTTTGGTGGGGGGGTATTTTTTTTAGGTGGCGGCTATTTCAGTGTTGTTTTTTGGTTCTTTATATTGAATAGGCTGAAATGGTCACATCTATAGCAACACATGTAGTAGTTTATAAGTGGTGGTGCTGGTATGACTGTTTCCTCTGTGTGATGTCTTACTCTGTCTAGAAAGCACTTGTCTTAAAGCAATGATCAGCACAATGTTAATCCTTCTTTTCTTAATAATGAGAGATTATAATTAGAAAAGCAAAGCTAATGTCAGTATCCCTTAACAACCAAAGATTACCTCCTACGAACTGTTAAGTCACAACAGTACTAATATAAATTTCTCCTAAATTGACAAAGCCTAATCAACCATATCTGTCCACATTTGGAGAATTCATAGTCAGTTAATTATTTATTTTGATTAATTTACTGAGTTATTCACCAGGTAATTTTCCTAATTTACTTATTTTCAAATGTATGGTGGACACTTCAATTTTAGAGAATGAATTCCATAGTACTGTTAGGCTGGATTAACATCTTGCATTCAAAATCTCAAATTTTACCTTAGTTAAACCTCGCAAATTAGGCAACAGCCTGTTCTAATAAAAAACTATTCCTTCACACATTATATATAGGTACACAGATGAGCAAAGTGGAATTTTATAATTATTTAATATTATCAAATCAGATAAATTTATTCCTTTTTTAAAATTTTTCATTGAGGTATTATTAATTACAAAAAATACTTAATTTCATACTATTTGGTGAGTTTGGTGATATGCATACTCCTGCAAAACCATCATGACAGTCAATATCCAAACAAACATATCTATCATCCTAAATATTTCCTCCTGCTCTGTGGATTATTTGTTTTGGTTTTAGTTTATTTTGTTTTTGTGGTAAGAACACTTAGCAATGGAATTCTTTTCTCTGTTATGCTTGCTTTAGCTATTTATATTATAAATATTAATCTTTTGAATTTGAAAAACAATGCAACTAAGAAGTCTAAACCACTATATTTTGGTGACCCTTTGTGGTTATACCCAACTTGTGGTTTCCATCATTAATATACCAATAGTTGTGGTCATAGTGAGCATTTATTTTGCCTTAGTATAAGATCATACTTACTTAACAACACATGAGGTATAAACTATGTTTATTCAGAGTTTACAGGTGGGAAGACCAAGAGGCCAACAGCGTAGGACTAGCAAGTGACAGAAATGGGATGCTTACCCTAAGTTACTCAATTCCAGATGTAATTTCTTCTATTTATTGCCAATCCTATGCCTCCTTCTTCTTCATTACCAAATTACAGTTGGCTTTCCTAAGAATGGTATTCAAAATAAAAATGTTCAATGTACTTTTAGTTTAAAACCATATTCTATTCACAGAAGATATTAATGCTACTATTCAACTTACCTTGGTCTGCATTCATTATTTTTATACCTAATGAAGAATAAGGAGTTGCCACTATGGCACAGCAGATTAAGGATCCAGTTTTGTCTCTGCAGTGGTGTGAGTTTGATTCCTGGCCCGGCAGTGGGTTAAGGATCTGGCATCACCACAGTTGTAGCATAGATCATAGCTGTGGCTCAGACTCAGTCCCTGACCCAGGAACTTTCAGATGCCATGGGTGCAGCCAAAAACAACAACAAAAGAATGGGTAACCAATACTGAGCAAAAGCTTAACCTTGTCTATCTTGTCATATTTCTTAATTTATTTTTTTTCAGCAGATGATGAAATAAAAACAGCCGTAAATGCTAAGAATTGAGTGTTTATTGTGTTCTAGGCACTGTTATTGTACCTATTTTTTAATGCTATTAACAGCTCTTTTGGTAGGTACTATTATTTGCCACATTCCACAGATGAGAACAATGAAGAACACAGAGGCTAAACAAATTATCAAAGGTCACTCAGTTAACAAAATAAGAGGAAAATTTTGAATTAAGTACACATCAGCAGAGTCCACCTTTTGTAGCTTTCTTAGTTACAAAATAAATAAGCCATAAGGATGTAATATTCAACATAAGGAATATGGTTAATAATATAATTTGTATGAGGACAGCTGTTTACTAGACAATGTGGTGATCATTTGTAAGTGTGCAAATGTCAAGTCACAATCTCATATACCTGAAACTAACATAATATAGCAAATCGATATATTAAATTTTTTAAAAGTTCAAGATAAATGGAGAAGTCAGGGAACTGAAGAAAAAAATAATATACTGAAAATTAATTTTAAAACTGAAAGAAAAAGTACACAGTAAAAGGATACAATCATTTTAGATTTTAAAGAAATACTTCTGGAATCTTTGGGAAAATGTTTATTTTTTTATTTGGTTGATGCTTTATTTCAAAGCTATTAATCCTTTGGACTAATTACTCATTACAATTTTTAAAAGTTTGTTTTCATGAAATATTTATTTGAAGATAATTTTCAAAAAATCTGGTAAACAAGTTTCTTTTAAAATGCCTGGTGTGCATGAACAGTTATTAAAATCTTTAAACACAAGGCATCTGGGGTCTTTTGACATGTTTTGAATTATTTCTCAAAATTTTAATTATAACTTTCAGCTAAGCACTATATCTATGAGCATCAATTTTCTTAGTATTCTTATAATTCAGCAGTTTTTTAATGGATATATTAAACTTTAATACTTAAATTTGGAATAATGGAACTAATTATCTAACATTGACAATTGATTTATCAATTGTGTTTCCTCTATGTATTTTATTTGATACCACTGAGGAACAGGAGAAGCTAAGCAATAAAACTACTTCCAAGGAATTGACATATTCCAATTTAGTACTTATTGTCTGTCAGAGAATAGATTATGATTTAAAATTTTGATAGCTCATTTGCATGATAAAAAGGTGAAAATAAGTTCTCATTAGTTCTTTCATATTGCAATGACTTTTCCCTCTACCTAGCTTTTTGGCAAATAAATCAGTAATTCTGAATTTTCTGAAACTTTTTTTTAATGACTGCTGATCAAAAAGAGAGAAAAGGCTATATATTCATGTTTACAATTATAGCTGAGAACTTATTATAGAAATGTACTCTAATGTTCCATAAATATTATATATGATTATAGGATTAGCAGGGAAATACAATAGCTTTTGTAAACTCAAGTAATAATGCAAAAATGGAAATGAGAATTTGATGTATGTATATATGTTTTTGTTTTTAGGGCCGCACCCACAGCATATGGAGGTTCCAAGTCTGGGAGTCAAATCAGAGCTATAACTGCCAGCCTATGCCACAGCCATAGCAATGAGGGATCTGAGTTGCAACTGCAAGCTGTACCACAGCTCATGGCTGGATCTTTAACCACTGAGCAAGGTCAGGGATCAAACATGCATCCTCATGGATACCGGTCTGGTTCATTACTGCTGAGCCACAATGGGAACTCCAGAAACATTAATTTTGTATTAGTTATGCTATTTCAAATTGTAGGGGAAAGAAGTTGGTAATTTCACAGGGTTGTGGTTTTGCTGAATGTTTGCTAAGGAGCCATCTGTACACACATACAAATATACACATATATACAAGAGAGGTATCCCTCTACTTAAAATCCACCCAGGTGCAAATGCACACATTCACTCAAAAAGCGTTTTATTTACTTATTTATTTGTTTTGTCTTTTTGCCTTTATGTAGAGCCGCACCGGCGGCATATGAAGGTTCCCAGGCTAGGGGTCTAACAGGAGCTGTAGCTGCCAGTCTTCGCCACAGCCACAGCAACGCGGGTTCCGAGCCGCGTCTGCAACCTTCACCACAGCTCACGGCAACGCCGGATCCTTAACCCACTGAGCAAGGCTAGGGATCAAACCCGCAACCTCATGGTTCTTAGTTGGATTCCTTAACCACTGAGCCACGAAGGGAACTCCTCAAAAAGCGTTTTAGCTTCTAACATGTGCTTATTCTTGTGCTAAGTGCTAGAGGGTATAGCGAACAAAATTAGCATATTCTAATGTTCTCTTTGAGAAAAGGGTACAGAGAAAATTGAAAAGGTAAATGGAAAACTACAAATCTAATAAGTGCTATGTATGACATACAGTTAGTATTAGTCTCAGTAGTGAGTGCTGATTTTAAAAAAAAGGAATTTGAAGCTGAGACAGTTAACAAAGTAAAGAAGAAGAGTACTCCAGGCAGAGAGAATATAGTGGTTCAAGTATCATGACATTCTGTAGAAACTTGAAAGAAGCACACACAAAAGAAGCTGGCAAGAAAAACAAGGAAAATAATAAGGTTATAATAATACGCCTTAAAAGTAAGGCTAAGGAGTTAGGGCTGTAGTCTAAGAAAAATGGTGAAACACTAATGGGGCATTTGTCAGAACGGGGTGTTTTCTTCTATGCGATGGAATATATAGGGAAAGTCAAGTTTAATACCCAGTTTTTAGATGAAGGAATTAGATGTATATGTGTGACCGGGTCATTATGTTGTACACCAGAAATTCACACAACACTGTAAATGAACTATATTTTAATAAAAATATTGTGTCAGTTACTAGCAGAAGGAATATGAGATCAGGTAGGATGAAGGGATTGAAAATTATAAGCCATACTATGTTTATTTAGTTGAAGTATGCATATATGGAATGTATTTGGAAACTGATATGTATGGGGATCTCTGGATAAATTTAATACATTAATAAAGTAATCACAAATTATGCAGCTTCTCCAAATCATACGCATTTACTTTGAAGCAGAGTGTTGTAAATCAGATAAATCAAATCAGCTCTTTAATTGTATTTATTAAATCCTTTCATATAAATGTATACTATTGCCTTCAGCTACTAAAAATAACAGATGCTTTAAGGAGACACTTATTAATGTATATTAGGTTTTTTTTAGAAGGTAAATAAAAGTATATTGTAACCAATAATAATTTGTTTAGATGTACTCTTAGCAGAATAGATACTAATTTTAAAAATAACTGGCATAAATATTTTATGCCCTAAAATAAAAATAATTTCCTTCCTAATTGCTTATACATTTTTATCAAATTTGCAAAATTGATCATATATTAACTTACTAGGAAAAAAATCAATGAAGATTGTTATATTTTTTTGAAGTTAAGCTTCCTTTTTGGAGCAAAGTTAATTTGTGATTACAAGTGGCTCTGAATTTTTCTAATAAATGAGGCCTATATAAAATATACTTTATTTTCTATAGCACTATGTGATATATGAGTGCAATGTTAAAAAAAAAAGTGTGTATTACTTCATCACTTTATTAAAGCTTCAGAAAAATTATCTTTGAATGTTTAGTATAGATTATTTGCTGACCCGAGGGTCATAAACTTTGGTTCATTGTGATGCTGTCTACTTTTTTTATTTGAGTATCTCATATAGTATTTTATCCCGGAGTATTATCCTTCTATGCTCTTCCCTTTTCTTGCCTCTCTTTACCCCTAACTCACTCCCCAAAGCCCAGGGTAAGTCTCACTTCCCCAGCCTCTCCCATTATTTTATGTTTCATGCATCCCTATTTTTCATCAAGAACAGATTTATCATTTACCAGTTTTAAGGGTCTTAGCTGGTTGAACAGGATTAAAGGCAAAGGAAGCAGTGAAGTTCAGAAAGGGAAATTCTTCAGTAGATTTTCGTTATACATTATTTCAATACTCTAAAAGTTCTGAAATATAAATTACATATTCTGACACTAATACTAAATCAATTATTCAGTTTCTGCTGAAAATGCTTACTGAAGAGATTTTTTCGACTAAGAGAGCTTTATGCTACTTCAAGCTTTGTAAAACAACAACAACAACAACAAAAAACTGCTTTGCTTTATATATTTATAATTCTCAAGTGGGGAAAGAAGTTAGCATTATTATTCATAATAGTCCAAAGTGGAAACAACTCATATGTCCATCAGCTAATGAATCACATCAAAGTATGTGATGCATCCATACAATGGAATATTATTCGAAAATACAGAGGAATGGAATACTGAAACACGCTATGATATGGAAGAGCTTTGAAAACACTAGGCTGAGTACAAAAAGACGATTACAATTGCATGCTAAGAGCCAGCAACTGGTTACATACATATTTTCTGGTTGTATCGATATGAAAAGTCAATAACAGGCGTATCTCTAGAAATAGAAAATAGATTAATATTTGCAATGGTCTAGGGAAGCAGAAAGGCTAGTGACTGCTAATGGGCACATTGTTACTTTTTAGGATAATGAAAAAGTTCTAAAGCCACTGAGATGTATTCTTTAGAGAATTTTATGAATTGTAAATTCAATCACAAACTTTTTGGAAAATTTATTACTTATAACTTTTAGCCTTTTGAAAATTTGGTACCAAAATTAATTCCTCGCTTGACGACAAAATTAATGCCCTCATTTTTAACAATCATATCTTAAGAAAGATAATCAACTTTATCTTAGGTTAGTACTGATTTTTATTAGGTGATGTATGATGTCTTTTTAACATTATTAACTTAATTATATTATCAAGTAAATATATGCCTAAAATAATTTCAAGTAATGTAGTTGTAGTCTCTGCTTTGTGTTATAACTAATTGTACATAAATGTGTTTATGTATTTTCACTTTTTTTATATTGTGAAAACGTAATGTTTTTATCAAATTTTGAATGTTATGTTTTCATTTTACTCCAACATTGCAATCACTATTTACATAAAATGTTGAATTTTAAAACAATTATTTTAAAAGTATATTGAAGCATTACATTTATGATAAAACATACAATATTTTGGCACAAGATATGTTCTTTTGAAAGATATAAACTGTTATATGTGTCATCTTTTTTCACTGAGTAACTTTATCCTGTGTTCCTAACTGCGGCTTTTTGGGAATTAGATTATAAGACTATTCTCCATAAGGTTAGTGAATTGATTTTCTTTTTATTTTAATGATTTCTATTTTTTCCATTATAGTTGGTTTGCAGTGTTCTCTTAATTTTCTATTATACAGCAAAGTGACCCAGTCACACATACATATATACACTCTTTTTCTCCCATTATCCTCCATTATGATCCATCACCAGTGATTAGATATAGTTCCTATGCGAATTGATTTTCTATCATTTAACTACTCTTTCCAAATAACTGGTTTTTTGATATATGATACAAGATTACCAAACATTGCATCTTCTCTCAATAATGAGGCATTATCTGGCTTTGGTAGCTAGTTGGTATATAGGACATGATTGTGTAAATTATATATCACTTTGTTTTTGTCTGTTCTTTTCTAAGGAACAATATTCAGTTCAAAGGGCAATATTTTAAAAATAAGATCTTCATTTTTAGTGACATCATGATAAAAATCAATAATTTCCTCTTTCCCATTATCACATAAATGTCTCTGGAGAAATAAGAAAAAGCAAAATGCAAAAGGTTTCTGTCAAACTTGTGGAATGTACCAACTAAAACTGATTTACTAAAAGGAAAAATAATAAAATTATAATTCATTATTTGAAATAAGTTGGTGCCAATTTCCAAGAACTAGTGAATGTATTGGCTTTTGTTCACTATGTTTAGTTAAATGTTCAGCATTTTCTTCCATCAGGGAGATTTACTCACTAGAAAACTGTTAAATTACCTCATTTCAATTCAGATAGGGTCTTGCCAGGCTCTCTTCCCCTCCTTACGATTTGAGTGGGAAAAAAATATAGGGTTGAAAGAAAAAATACTGAAATAAAAAAGAATGAAATGTCACTCAAGCCTAAAAGAAAAAAAAACTTCTAACTTTCTAGAGAAAACCGAGGAAAACTTTACTTAGCTTTTAGCTTCATGTCCGCAAGAAAATGTGAAAATATATGTCCCTTAGGCAATCAAACCAGGAAAGTATAAAGAAAAATAATGTAATATCAGAGATATAAGCCAAAAGTTAGATGCAGTGTAAACACATCCAAATCACACCCATAAGTTCCAGTATGCCTCCACGTAAGTTTCAGGTAGAGTAAAATTTAAATGGAAGAAAGAAACTGTAAACTTTAATACAGAATATTTTAAATGTAACTTGGAAAAAGGAAAATGTTTCTAAGTGTAATTCGGTAAAAGAAAGTTTGATATTCTCAAATAAATAGAAATGTAAACTCTTACACATCAACAGAAATGAGAGTAAACTGAAAAATAAACTATGAGGATACTTGGAACATTTATGGTAATAATAATTGAGTATCCTTAATTTATCAAATGATCTTATAAAATGTCTGTATACACAGATTATTTGCATAAATTTGAAGGTCACTTGGATTTTAAGAGACTGCAAAATTGAGGGAGTTCCTGTTCTGGCTCAAGGATAACGAACCCAACTAGTATCCATTAGGATGCAGGTTTAATCCCTGGCCTCACTCAGTGGGTTAAGGATCCAGTGTTGCTCTGAGCTCTGGTGTAGGCTCGGATCCCACAGTGCTGTGGCTGTTGTGTAGCCTGGCAGATGCAGCTCTGATTAGACTCCTTGCCTGGGAACTTCCATATGCTTCGCATGCAGTCTTTAAAATTGAGACTTCAAAGACTACTCCTCATAACCCAAGTTCAGTTTTTACCTCTGGATGTTTCTGTCTTTCATTTTATATTTTCTACTTTACTTGACCACCAAAAATTGATGGTACTACTTTTGTGTGTATAGTCAATATATATCTATTCTATTATTAGAATAATCCCTGGGATTTTCAACTAAGTGCAGTCCATCGCCTTCAAGATTTTTCTTGCATTTGCATATGGAATACTACAACAAGGGGGAATAGTAAGAATTAATGTTAATGTTAGCCTATCTTCACAATTTTTGTGTACATATTTAAATTTCATTATTCAGGGTCAAAATACATTAACATTTTTGTTTTATTTTTACTTAGTTGTTCACTTTTGTTTCCTTTCTCTTACTTTTTTTAAATACAATAGCATTTTTTCAACATCAAAGCTTGATACTTAAAGACAGTCCTATGATGATGCCACCTAACACCACTGTTTTGAAATGTGACACAGTAATGGGTATTTTTTTTTCAATTTAGTCACATTAATTACATGCTGTGAGGGCTAAAGTCAATAAGGTTTTACATGCTGTAATACTCAGAGGTAGAATGATAATGTCTGTTTTCACGTTACTTGAAGATAAAAATGACTGACTACAAATGATTTGTGTTTTATGCTACCAAATGATGTTGGCTTATAAAGCTATTAAATCACCTTAAAGTAGCCCTATCTCAAGTTACTTGCTTCAAAACAGGGGTCAAACCCACAACCTCATGGATACTAGTCAGGTCCATTACTGCTGTACCACAATGGGAACTCCTGTTCAATGATTTTAATCACATGATTTGTACATCATATTTTTTATTTTTGCTTAAATACAGTGGTTTCTGTTCTTCACACATTCCAGATTAAATAAATCATAAAGATCTGTTTTTGAGGATGTGAGATATTTTGTGTCTGAGGAAAGTTTGTGTGCCTAAAGGACTATTTAGAGTCACTTGTACTTTATATACTACTTCAATGAAATTCTAATATTCCAAGGCCTAATATTCTTGTCCTCTTATTAGTAAATACATATATTTTATATAAAACAAAAATATCATTATTGTTTGATCACCTCAAATGTAACAGAAAACCCTTAAACAATTTGCTATTTAGATGTATTTATATGTCTAATGCTTTTAATTTTATTTTCAATTACTTCAAGAACTTGGCAAAGGCACTCTAAAAAACAAAAGCAAATCTTCTAAATACTTAAGAAATCTCTTATAAATAATATATTAAAGGGAATACACTGATAATAAAAATAACATTTGTCAATATTCTACTGTTCTGAAATATCATAAACATTCTAAATAGCCATACATAGGCTGTTTCAAACATCACACATTAGTGTCCATGTTATAAACTGGGTACCTTAATGACATCTACATTTAATTCTAAATTTGATCAGATTTGAAAAAAAAATTAGCTACCAAGAAATAGAGTTATCTCTAGAAGTTATGTTTGGTCAATTATTTATGATGATTTTTTTGATGGTTATTGAGATTTTACACAGGATGGATGAGGTAGAAGTCGAGTGCTATTATCTCTAATTTAGAGTCTAGGTGTGACAGAAATAGGCTTACAATCCCTTTTCTCTTTCTTCCTCTTCTCCTTTTTTTTTTTAACATTTTAGGACATCAATTAATCCATATGTAGCCTTCAGATGTATTGGTTTCACAGCCCATGACTCATGCATTTACTTTAAACATTTATGTGAATCTGTCTTTATGTAACTAGAGCCTACATATTTTTAGCTCTCTAAAGACATGTAATGGTTTTAAGAGGATTTCATTAACTTTATACTTTTTCAGATCACTTCTCTGCCTTAATTGCTTCTGAGAGAAGTATTTGCCCAAATATTAAACAATGGGATAACTACCCCCCGCCCCAAGCCTGTCATTGATCTTGCCTACTGTCCCTTCTCTTTCTGGCTTCCTAGAGATAAAATCTTAGAGATTGGATTTCCTGCAAAGGATGCACAAGGATAATGGGAGAAGCAGACATGATATGCAACATTAAATGTCTAGTTGGACTCTGTACATCTGTCAATGATGATTCCAAATATTGACAGCTAATTTGGGGAGAAAAAGAGGAAGTGATGTTTAATACAATAAATATTTTCCAGATTATATAGACTTAATTAATACTTTAACATATTTCCTCAAATTTGGATAAACTCCTTCTTCATCAGTTGATTATACATTTCGTCATCTATTTATCAGAGCTATTATTTCTTATTTTACAATACTTTGCCTTCATTTTTTTTTTCTCTAGGCAATATGAAAATTTTATTAGAGTAAGGTCTAGATATTTTTCATAACCATTCAATGCTAATGACATGGGCTGCATCTTTTAGAAAGTTAAACATTTCTAAATATAAGATAATAAGGGAGTTGTGGCTCAGTGGCTTAAGAACCTGGCATAGTGTTTGTGAGGATGTGGGTTTGATCTCTGGCCTCGCTCAATGAGGGTTAAGGATCCTGAATTGCCATCAACTGTGGCATAAGTCACAGACGTGATTCAGATCCCATGTTGCTGTGGCTGTGGCATAGGCTGGCAGCTGCAGCTCCAATTCAGCCCCTAGCCATGGAACTTCTATATGATGCAGATGCAGAACTAAAAAAAAAAAAAAAAAACATAAGCTCAAATTGCTGATATAAGTCATTTTTGGCTCGTCTTTCTTTGTCCTCTGATACTGTTACCTAAAATTTTACAGTTATAGATAGATGACAGTAGAATATTTAAACTAGGAGTAGCTTTAAAATGTGGGAATAGGAGAAAAGGTTTTTGCCTTATCACATTTTGTCCATACTCCTAATTTTTAGTTCAGTTACAGACAGTGCACAGCCTGTACCCTTAATTCCTGTAAGCCTCATGACATTAATCACAACTTCCAGAATGTGTGAACCATTCTGGTTCCTAACTTTGATTACCTTAATTCACCATGGGAGGTGACAACTACGCAATGAAAGCAAGGAAGAGTGTTGCTCAAGTAACTGTTAGTAGAAGCATACATACTAATGTACATACAAATGTTCTGCATTCTTCAAGTCATACCATTAATCCGTCATTTCCAAGCAAGACTATGAGAGCCATAAAAACATTGCAACCTCCTTGAAAACCTGAAGAATATTCTGATACAAATATTGAAGTAAAATGAAGCAAGCATAAATTTTCATGTGTGTCCTTTTACATAAACATTGCGCTGAAATTCTGAATATAGAAACAAGCTGTTCAGAGAAACAGAATCAATATGAGATCCATATCTACAGTCATCTACCTTTTTTATTTCTGTCTGCCTGCCTATCTATTATCTATTTATCTATCACCTATTATCTATCTATCTATCTATCTATCTATCTATCTATCTATCTATCTATCAATCATCTATCATCAAGCTGAGAAGTCCCATAGCCTGCAGTCCACAAGCTGGAGACTGAGGATGGACAATAAATAGTTTAAACTCAAGTTCAGAGGCTTGAGTACAAGGAGAGCCTTTAGTGTGATTTCTAGAATAATTGTGAGTCCAAAGGCTGGAGAAGACGGATGTTCAAGCTTGAAGACAGGAAGAGAGTAAATTCTCCCTTACTGATACTTTTTGTTGCTGTTCTGTCCAGGCCTCTGATAGATTAGATGAGGCCCTCACTTTGGGAAGGGCAAACTGTCTTACTGGTTTTCTAATTCATTAATTTCATAAAGAAACACCCTTACAGATACACCCAGAATCATGTTGACCAAATGTCAGGGCATACTATAATCCAGTCAAGTTGAGAGATATAATTAACCATCACAAGTCCTAATAATACCTCCAGCAGTTAGTTAAGCATTGTATCATTAATGTGTCACTGTCCATTTCATAGATTATATTGATATCAATGTCATTCTCTGTCTCTATTTTCTTCCTTTATAGGTGGGTTACTATCCCCTTTTAACAATCAGATTCTTACAGTTAGGAACTTAAGCAAAAAGGGAAACTCTGGTCAGCTTCTTCCAATCATGGTCTAGCTATTTTCTCCCTTTACTACTCCCATCTTAAAGCTTATGTGACCTCCAAAGGGAGAATCCCTTTCACTGGGTTCAAATAGATTTCTGTTTGGGTTTGCATTCTATTTGGATGGCCCCTTGTATCTAAAAGAGGTGAATTAAGCCTAGGGCTGCCGTGAAAGTATCATCTTTGATGTTCCAAAGGAAATGCCTTGGTCAAGGCAGTCAAACAGGCAAGGTTTATTTTGGAGGCACTGACCATTCTATCTTCCAGAATAAGGCCAGGGAGAGAGTATACATGTTTTAAAGCCAAAAGACTTGGCTTCAGATAAGACCTTTTTCAATTTTTAGCTTGTTTAAGTAACTTAACCTCTCTGAACTGCATTTTCTTCCTCCTAAAAACCCTTGCAGGGTTATTGTGAAATTAAATGTGTGACATGCCAAGTTGCTCCAGTATCATTCTCAAACTGAATCAAGTTGAATGATGGTGAAACATATATATTTAAAGAGAACAGTGTTGAATTGACTAAGGTAAGAAGCTTTGCAATTGGTTCCCTCTCCTTTCCTTTTCTTTTTGGCATTCCCAGGATTTATCTCTTTAATAATTCTCCTTTAATTTTCCAATGTAAGGTTTTTTTGATACTGTTTTCTGGAAGTCAAAATTGACCACACACCTCTGTGATTATAAAGACTCAGTAAGTTATGAGTCAGAAAGAAAAAAAATATTTTGAATGAAACATTGAAAGTACAATTTTTAAAGTACTTCTATCTTCCAATTTATAGTAAAATATTTATTTTTATAATGTTAGGAGGGAGCCGAACCAGGAAGGTATTGAGGAATCATGTAAATCATAATATACAGCGCTGCCATTAAAACAGAATGTTAGAAATGTGGAATTTCAGACCCCACCCCAGATTTTTGAATCAGAATCTGTATTTAATAAGATCCCCTAGGTGATTAGTATTCACATTAGAGTGTGAGAAGCACTGCTGTGGATGATTTTACAAAGGGTAAAAATGCTTACGTGGGAGTTTCTTTCCCTGAGAATACATTTCCCTGAGATGTGGCATTGCCTACCCCTCGAGTAGATAACATTATAAATTCAACAGAATATGTGGCGATTCTTTACTAGACTGGTTTGTCTACTTAAACATGGAATCTTCTGAGGCAGTCAGAGCTATAATGTAAAACAAAAGGGAATCCTGGGCCAAGGGCTGCTCCTAGATTAGGTGACTTCTTCGGTCCTATTGACCCTTTTCTCTTTCCTATCCACCATAGTTTTGTTACAGATATTCTCAAAATTTCCCCAGTGCTCTAGCTGTCTGCTACTTTTTCTTAAGCTAGATCTCTTACTGATATTTTGTAACAAGTAAATTTAAGTTGTGGGATATTCTCATTCCATTGTTATAATTATTAGTTGGATGACATGATCCTTCCTTAAAGTAATAGCACAATCAGTAAGCAGGTTTGGGAAATGTTTATTAGGCATAAACTTTCATCACACAGTCAGTGCCAGTTGTATCTACAATACAAAATAACTTTATGCTCTGCTCCAAATGGAAATTGTCATTAAATAACTATCAGTTTGATGGTCAAGTATAAAGGTTGTTCCATACATATATATTTTTAACCTCATTCTCTTGATTCTCCTCCTAGAATTGATTTTCATTGAAAGCAATTATCTGAGTGGTGGACATAAGTTAAATGGAGCTCTTCAGATGAATTCTGACTACTACTTAATTTAGAATTGCCATGGATTAAGGCAATTCTAAATTAAGTATTTACATTTTTTTTCTCTGGCTACACTTTTAAAATAATTGAGGAATGGCAAAAGTAAACTGCAATAATAGCTAGGAAAATGGACTAGTACATGGTTTAAGAAATAAATAAGGATGGCAAAAATACTTTTAATGAAATATTATATAACCTATAATATTCTTAGTAGTTTCATTGTTTTCTGTGATGTCTCTATAGGATTACAACCATCTATAAATTTTCATTTTTATTATAAAATGTGTTTAAATTTATCTAGCAAAAATCAAAACTGGGATATTAAATGATAAGTTATGCTATAGAACTGCATATTTTTTAATGTGAATGTTTCTTTTTCACTGATATAGCCTTTGGAAAATAAAGTGTAAACATTTTTTACTTTCTTATTGGCAAAATGCTCATATTGAAGCATATTCTATTTTATTTCATATATATACCACACTTGAAATGTAACAACAGAAGGTTTACTCAGAGATATTCATGAAATATTAATTGGATAAGAGAATTAATCTGCAAAGAACATTTTCCAATTTAGAAATTTGTAGAAACTTCTGAGCATGGCTTCATTATTGTAGATATTAATTTAGCCTGTTATATCTAAGAGACACTGGGTTACCAGAACTACTTGTACTAGTGAATAGCTTAGTGGGAAGATAAAAATAAATGCAGTATTTAAAGCTGTTTTTTTCTTTAAAGAAAATAACTGTAATCATGTAATAAAAGTCTACAGAAGAACCGAGTTACCAACTCCAAATTGTAATTAATATGAATCTGATAATAGCTCTTACCATGTTATTGTATATCCTGTCCTTTTTAATCTATTCACTTGCATATTTGAATATAGAAAAATATGTAGAAATGTTTGTGATATTTAAAACAACACAAATGCTACCACACTGTTTGCATTGTTTTGTATTTTACCATTATATAATTAATTCTTACACACGTGTGTGTGCACACACACACAAACACACATACACACACACACATGAACCTAAACAGTTTAAGTGTAAATTTCAGAGTAAGTCTAAAACTGGCTAACAGGTTATGTCTGAATATTTCCTAAGTGTTTATTTATATGACACATATTTATGAATAAAAGCTAATATTTTTGTACAGAGCAGTAAAGAATCACCTTGCTGTTAATTTAACATGAAGTTCAGCTAAACAGACATTTGTCTTTAACGTGTCATGTTATTTTTCATTTTATGATTTCAGACAACCTTTCATAAATGGGCTAATTTAATGACCATTGTTTGCCCACAGGATAATTAAACAAAGTGGTATTCTTCTTGATTATTTTCCTTCACTATGTACACTATCCATGGTAATTATGTTGCTGCCTAGTCTATATACACACATATATTCTTTCCCCTTAGGACTTAGGCCATAATTTATAGGATTTAATTTTATTTTATTTTACTATTATGATACCTAGCAGGGATTCTTTGGAATATTTTTTAGATTAATAAAGAATTCTTCATCAAGCTACCATCTGCTAGCTTGTCAATTTTGTCTTACCTATGCACAATGAACTACTACAGGGCTTATAAAGTATTCTCAACAATAGAGTCAATTTTGGCATAGTACAATCATGATTTTTTTACCCTTTTTCTTATCGTTGTCTATGGAAATAATACTATTCCTTCCTAGGGGTCTGAAAGAAACACACTCAAGCATGAGTGTTGACGAAACCACAAAACTTCCCTCTTCTTTTATGTGATCTAGAACTGTTGAAATTTCTTTGCAGTTTTTTTTATATAGATCTTTAATATAGGTTAATTCTGTTTAGTATCTTAAGTTCCATAAGCAATTTGGGTTGCTCCTCTACTAACCTGAAAACCTACATAATAAAAAATGTTTGGTTTAACATGCTAACCATTTTGTTAACAAATGACTTACCTGATGTCAAACATTTAGTTTTAAATGTGTGAATATCAACAAATGAGTTTAACATAATTTATCATTTTTGATATAAATAGGACTAATGAAATAAACATTAACAAATTATAAAAGTAAATAGAATTGTTAAAAATAAAATTTTGTGTCATTGTACACTGGAGGATTGTTAATTTTATATTGCCTTTGTTTTTGCTTCATGTTTTACTTTTCATTTCATATTTTGAAAAAATTTTATTATACTTGATTTATACTGTTAATTTCTGCTATACAGCAAAATGACCCAGTTCTACATACATATACATTCTTTTTCTCACATTATCTTCCATCATGTTTCATCAAAAGTGATTGGACAGGGTTACCTGTGGTATACAGCAGGACCTCACTGCTTATCCACTCCAAATGCAATTTGCATCTATTAACCCCAAACTCCCAGTCCATCCCAGTCCCTCCCCCTCCCCTTGGTAACCACAAATTGTTTTTCCATGTCCATGAGCTTGTTTCTTTTCTCTAGATAGGTTCATTTGTGCTATATTTTAGATTCCACATATAAATGGTATCATACACTATTTGTCTTTCTCTTTCTGACTTACTTCACTTAGTATGAGAATCTCTAGTTCCATTCATTTTGCTGCAGATGGCATTATTTTATTCTTTTTTTTATGGTTGAGAAGTATTCCACTGTACACCACATCTTAATCTGTTCCTCTGTTGATGGACATTAATGTTGTTTCCATGTCCTGGCTATTGTGAATAGTGCTGCAATGAATATAGGGGTGCATGTATCTTTTTCAGTGATAATTTTGTTCAGATATATGCCCAGGAGTGGGATTGCTGGGTCATAGGGTAGTTATAATTTGGTTTTCTGATGAACCTCCTTACTGTTTTCCACAGTAGTTGTATCAATTTACATTCCCACCAACAGTGTAGGAGGGTTCCCTTTCCTCCACATGCTCTCCAGCATTTATTTGTAGACTTACTAATGACAGCCATTATGACTGATGTGAGGTGGTACCTCACTGTAGTTTTAACTTGCACTTCTCTAATAATTAGTGATGTTGAACATTTCTTCATGTGCTTGTTGGCCATCCTTATGTCTTCTTTGGAAAAATGTCTATTTAGGTCTTTTGCCCATTTTTCAATTTTTTGCTGTTGAGTTCTACAAGTTGTTTGTATATTTTGGAGATTAAGCCCTTGTCAGTTGTATTGTTTGCAACTATCTTCTCCCATTCCAAAGGTTTTCTTTTCTTCTTCTTCTTTTTTTGTTTCCTTTGCTGTGCAAAAACTTGTAAGTCTGAACAGGTCTCAATGGTTTATTTTTGTTTTTATATGTATTGCCTTGGGAGACTAATATTTTTATAGGCAATGTTAGAGAATGTTTTACCTATTTTTTCTTCTAGGAGTTTTATGGTGTCTTGTCTTATGTTTAAGTCTTTAAGCCATTCTGGGTGTATTTTTGTACATGGTGCGAGGGTGTGCTCTAGTGTCATTGGTTTACATGCAGCTGTCCATTTTTCCTATCACCACTTGCTGAAGAGGCTTTTTCCCATTTTATATTCTTGCCTCGTTTGTCAAAGATTAAGTGACCATAGGTGTCTGGGTTTATTTCTAGGTTTTATATTCTGTTCCATTGGTCTGTATGTCCATTTCTGTACCAGTACCACACTGTCTTGATTACTGTTGCTTTGTAATATTGTCTGAAGTTGTCTGCTGCTCCCCCTACCCCCACCAAGATCGTTTTGGCAATTCTGGTCTTTTATGGTTTCATATACCTTTTTAGGTTGTTCCAGTTCTGTGAAAAGTGTCATGGGTAATTTGAAAGAGATTGCATTAAATCTGTAGACTGCTTTGGTAGTATGGCCATTTTAAAAATATTAATTATTCCAATCCAGGAGCATAAGAGATCTTTCCATTTCTTTGAATCCTCTTTCATTTCTTTGATTAATGTTTTATAGTTCTCTACATATAGGTCTTTCACCTCCTTGGTCAGGCTTATTCCTAGGTATTTAATTTTTTGGGGTGTGCAATTTTAAAAGCTATTGTATTTTTACATTCCTTTTCTAATTATTCACTGTTAATATACAGAAACACAACTGATTTCTGGATGTTAACCTTGTATACTGCTACTTTGCTGAATTAATTGATCAGTCTGAGTAGTTCTTGTGTGGTTCTCATAAGGTTTTCTATTCATGGTATGAGGTCATGTGCATAGAGTGAAAATTTTACCTCTTCTCTTCCAACGTGGATAACTTTTATTTTTTTTGTTTGTCTGATTATGTAGCTAGGACTTCCAATACTATGTTAAATAAAAGTGGTGAGAGTGGGTATCCCTGTCTTGTTCCAGATTTTAGCAGGAAGGCTTTCAGCTTTTCTCCATTGAGTATTATATTTGCTGTAGGTTTGTAACAAATGACTTTTATTATGTTCCCTCTATACCCCTTTGGTAAAAGATTTTATCATGAATGGATATTTGACTTTGTCAATTTTTTTTTTCTCTTTGATTAATTCATGTATTTATTTCAGGGAATACATATTTCACACTGTGGCTATGCTATGCACGCTTTTTTTTAATCATTTTTCATATTCTTTATCAATAAATCTCTATTTTGTCAATGTTAGGAAAATATATTGAGATTGTTAAACAGTGGTTCTAATTGTGCGATTTTGTTTTTGTTTCATATTTTATTCTAAGAAATATCTGTTTCCTTTTTCCTTTAACATAATTAGATTTTCCAAGAATAATATATTTTGAAAAAAATTCGCTAATTCTCTACATCAAGACAGAAGTACAAACATTATTCAATTAAATTTTTAAAAACAAGAAAGCAGGACATGCAAAAAAAAAAAGTAAGTGATGCTGCTTTTATAAACTAAAGTATATTTACACACTAACATTTTAGCCTATTCACAGAATTCATAATTATGGTGCTTTAGGAGATTTCTTAAAGTAAATTTAAGTTTAAATTTTAAAACATAGATACACATGTTGGTTCCTCCTTATTTTTCAGAAATTAAATAAAAATATATTAAAATTTTAAATTGAATTATGTATCTGTTTTCTACTATGTCTTTGGCAGTGTTCTGGCAGAATACTTTTAGATAATAACAAAGCTCTTTTAGAAATAAAGACTTAATCAAAATATTTATAAATTTTACTGAGTAAAAATAATGCTTACAACCTGAAATAACACTTATTTTCCAAAAAAATCCCTATAATTCAATCACAAGAAATAACCAGCTATATTATTAAATGTAAAATAATCCTACATGTAAATGAGATTCCAAAGGGAATGAAGTTTATGAAATAATTTGGTGATTCACTTGAAAATAAAACAATGTTATTTATTATTTTTTAAAAATTAGTCTGTTGGCTTAATGGTTATCACACAGGATCTCTTCATTTTTTCATGTAAAAATTGGAATAACATCTAGATGACTGCATCTCTTACTGCAACAGACTATACTCTTCATAAAGATAATCTTTTCAAATATCCCCTATTTCAAACAATTACCTGTTTCAAGTAATACATTGTTATAGACATCCACAGTTAACCTTTTATTTGTATATGGGGAATCTTCTTATTATTCTTAAAAAAAATATCAAATACCCCCCCCAACCCCTGCTGGAATATACTGATTGTGTGTGCATCCATTCTAAGGAAATGATGTAGTGTTTTGTGTCAACATTGTTGTCATTTATGTTCACTGAAAATAGGGACCAGGAAGAAGATCACCTAGGATATACAGTGAAGCAACCAAGAAGACCCACTTTCAAACTGCCAACACATCCTAGAGGAACAGAGGGTACAAATGACCTACTCATTTGGAGGTCATATTTAGTATTAAATTGAAAGACTGATTTACAAATAGACAACAAACTGAATGTGGAAGTGAAAGTCAAGGAGTTTATCTCTTTTTTCCCACTTCCCATTTCTTGTTGAGAAGCTGTGTGGTATCATGGTAATTATAATAGGCATTATGGAATCATGAGTTTCAGATTAAAACCAACTTGGCTTTAAATCACAATTCTCTAATTAACTTTGTGATAATACTTCTATAATTTTCATTTTTCTTATTACAAAATAGCACAATTTTTGTGTGCTGCAAATCAGATAGTGTATGTGAAACCACCTAATACAGAGTGCATTGAATTCACCATGTTTTCTTAAATTAATCCTCCTCCACCACTAAATCATAATTACTAGACCACCAGGGAACTCCCCTAAATTAATTCTTTACAGAGAATAGTAAACATGTATTGGAATTTGTATCACAAAATAGTTCACCAGAATTTTGATATTTTTCTTCATACTCATTTTACTCTGTAATATATTTGAGTTAACATTTATATTTATAAGTTTTAATTTCTCTTCTTAGAATAAGATAGTATCTTCTGGAATATGTGTACATCCTTGGTGATAAACCAAGTATGTCTCATTAACTTACCCAATGTATAAGCTATGTGCTGTTTGTTTTTTTTTTTCTGTTTTTTCCAATGAGGAAGCTGACACTAGAAATGAAAGAATATGCCCAAGTTTACACGGGCAATAAGTGGTGGAAACCAAATTTGAAGCTAATTGGAATACATTTTTTTCTGACTTCAAAGATAAGCACATAACATGTGAAAGTGAGAAAATGTCCTTAGAGTTATTGCGGAATTTCAAAACATAATGAGGATTTTCCATATCAACTTATCAGAAAATTTTACTTCCTTTTGTTCCATCAAACTAGTCATTCAAATTTGCTTACTCTTGCTAATTACAATCACCCATTCTTGTATTGTTTATGGCTCAGTGATGGCCATATAAGTGTTTGTACCAAAGAAAACTATGCCTGCTAATAATGTCCTCCAAGGCCAGAACAGATGGAATTTCCTCCACTCTGATTTATTCTCTTTACTTTTACAGGGGACTTTGATGTCTTGATCATATGCCTTGTTAGTCTGCCCCTGCTATTACTACCCAGGTAATTGTTTTTTATTTTTAATTATCAATATACTACATGTTTTGCCCTCTGTGTACAACACAAAAGTTAAACTGATCTGATGAATAAAAATGAAAATCTACTTCTTACCACATCCCATTCCATTTCCCAGAAATAACTGCTGCTATTCTTGCTGTTGGGTAATGCATCTCTTTCCTTCTTGCTTACAATTTAAAAATTAAGCATAAATTGTATGAAGTACACTACAGACAACTTTCATCTATTTCAGGTGGCGAAATTCAATGACACCCCAAATCTCTAACATCAGATTAACTTAAATGACACTAAGCTGTGAAAGAACAGACTTCTCTCTCTCCTTCTCTCTCTCTCTCTCTCTCTCTCTCCCCTTCTCCCCCCCTCTCTCTCTGCATTTTGCAACATGCTGGTGATAGAAGGGATTGTTCTGATATATATAGTTTTGAAGAATCGTGTTTGAGAAAGAGGAAAGAGATCAATGCCAATAGCACAGCAATTGGTGATAAAATATGCAAAAGAAAAGGAACCAGGTAGACAAAATACTAGAGGAAAAATTAAAATAAATGATCAGACAAATGATCAGAATTCAAGCTCTTTTGAAATTGTAGAACGTTGATTTTTTTCTCTGTTTGAGTATGTGCCCATAAATTAAAAAAAAAATTAAATGGAGTACTGTCTAGTCCCACTTTTTGAATTTGATGATGTAAAATTGCTATGAAAGAAAAAGAGGGGTGGGAAGGAGGAGACAGGGTGAGGTGGGAAGAAACAGATAGCTGAGCAGTCTAGCTAGGTGGCAAACCAGAGATCAGCCCTAGTTTGATATGGTACTGTTTTCTTTACTTTTTTCCTCTCAATAGTGTAGACTCTAGAAGGTAATCAAGGCAAAAACAAATTGATCCTCCCAGCAGCTTTCCATGTTCAATAAGATACTAAAATACCTTGTCTGCTGATGACTCCTGTCTCCTGTTCTCCTTCTTATAACAGGCTACACCTTTGTTTTGTAATTTCCCTTCTGTCTCTCCCATAGGCAAGACCTGGAGAGCAAAAAGAGAGACATAACGGAGGTGGTCTACTAGCTTAATGAGAGAGCCTAATTTCTGATTATTTCCTGTGTTTTGATTATCCACCTTGTGTTGTTCTATATTTTTTCTTGTTAAATTGTTTTCCTACTAGTTGCTAAAATATTAGAATTACTTTTTTGGCTGGTTTAACATGAATATAATTATTTGCTATTTTTTCTTGACTTTTTTTTTTTTTTTAGGCAGCACTTGTGGCATATGGAAGTACCCTGGTTAAGGGTCAAATCGAAGCTACAGCTTCCAGTCTACGCCATAGCCATGGCAACGCAGGACCTGAGCTGTGACCTACACCAGAGATCATGGATCCTTAGCCCACTGAGCAGGCCAGTTATCAAACCCACATTCTCATGGATCCTAGCCATGTTCATTACGGCTGAGCCACAATGGGGATTCATTAACTTTTCATTTTTTTGATGTTTCTTGCTTTGTTGAGTTCTGTACCTCCATATCTCTCTTAACCACAACATCTCAATTCTTCTGTGGTCCAAATTATTGAATTTCTTAGATTTCTGTCAGGCATTTCTCTTGTTTATTGGCTCTGATGGCATATCTTGCTGTCAAAACCATGCTAAGACTCACAATCCGAGGGCTGATAAGCTGCACAACAACAAAAAAAGAAGCATAATAATCTGTGAGGTTAAAATATTTTAATCACAGCTCCAAATTGGTGAAGAAATTATTTTAAATGTTTACACTTTTAAATTCTCATTTTATGATGATATTTTGAATAATATATAGCTTTTGTAATTTTCCAGGAACCAGGAATTTACAAACTGCCTGGTCACGTAGTAAACTATAAAGCAGAGTCATTCAATAATTGAATAAAGTTATTACAAACCATGGCATACATGAATCACTTTCTTACAGTGAGAACTGGAATGTAGCCTGTAGTAAAAGGCACATCCAAACTTATTTTTAAAATCATAAATTGCAATTACATTAATACATGGCTCTTTAAACCATTTAGCAGTGCCCTGATCAGGATAAATAGGTCATTTTCTGGGAACTAATATAATTGTTAATTGAACACATGCTAAACTATATTGTACTGAATGAAATAATACCAACATTTCACTGCTTAATGTATTTGTAATTAAAGTTATATATTCAAAACATACAACATAATTTAACAAATATTTCATTTTTAACCCATTGATGTGCCCAGCATTACACTAGGTATTATCTGAGCAAGAATGAAGATAAAATATTGCCTTGCCCTCCAGAAAGGGAACTTAAGAGTCTTGCAGGAGATAAACACACATAAGTGACTACAATATAACGGGTCATGATAAATAGTGCAATAGACTCCAGTATAAGAAATGATTTTTTTTTCCACTAAAACACAGAGCAAACAAGGAAGGAAAATTTATTTCAGTCTGACATGAAACCCAAATTGCACCCAAGAACAAAAGAAACTGCAGAGTCGGATTCCAGAAATGCAACTCAGGGAATATCTAAGAGACATGTAATAGTTAACATTTTGCTGAATGTAAGTAACAGAAAGTTAGTTGGACTAGTCTCAGTTTAAGGAGGAATTTGTTGTAACATATTGGGGCATCTTACAGAACTCAAGGACAGGAATCCTGCTAGATCCCAGAAAGAAATTTCTTGTTCCCTCCCTGGTCTCTGCTTGCCTTTTTGAGAATGTTCGTTAATATCCTTCTATTTTCAAAACCTTGGTTTTTCTCTTCTGTTTCACCTGATCTAACCTGTATCTTGACAATTTCTTTTTTGTCTTTTGTCCTTTTAGGGCTGCACCCAAGACATATGGAGGTTCCCAGGCTAGGGGTCTAATGAGAGCTATTGCTGCGGGCCTACACCACAATCACAGAAACACCAGATCGGAGCCTCTTCTGCGACCTACACTACAGCTCACGGCAACGCCGGATCCTTAACCCACTGAGCGAGGCCAGGGGTGGAACCCGCAACCTCATGGTCCCTAGTGAGATTCGTTTCCACTGAGCCACAATGGGAACTCCCCACAATTTCTTATTTTTATATGGAAGGGTTTCAGCTACGAGGAAAAACACCGGACTTATTTTCTAGTTCTGTTTTCCAGCATTTCCAGGAAGAACCCGATCTGCACAATTTGGCTATCTCAGTCCTGTGAACTGGAGCGAGGTTGCAGGTATTGCTTCAATACAGAAACAGCTGCAATCAAGTAGGCCAAAAGAAGAGGGGCACATTCTAGAACTGGAATGTTTGAAGCAGTGCTGAAGGTATTCACTAGAAGATGCATAAGGCTGGTTAATACTTGGGGAAACTGGTTATGAGCTTTCTAATCAGGTAGTTACTCGGAAATCAGTTATTTTTATATATTATATAGATTCAGAGTCTATGAATATTAATAACTAAGAATTCTCACTAACTTATAGGACTAAGCCTAATTTCCAGTGATAAGATCTGGTAAAAATAAATGAATACAACAGGACTCAAGCCACTGTATAATTTTCAGAGCTGCATTCAACAATTAGAGGAGAAAATAAGGAAACTGGAAAAGGATGACTCCTGAGTTTTTGGCTTGAACAACTGAGGAGATGGTGGTACTAATTTCAGATCAAGGAATACTGGCAGATTAATAAAACTCAATGGAGGAAATCGCTTGTTCCATTGAGGTCATGTTCAATTTTAGATGACAGACATAGATAAAATAGGCAGAACAAAAAGTTTTAAAGTCTTGAGGGCAAGTGGACTGTTTGGACTTCAAGGGAAGCTGGAATAATCTCCCCAATTAACAGGAGGGAAGACAGATCTTAATTATGGACAGAGGCTGGGTTTGAAATTTGGAGATAGAAATTTGAGTGAGTTCCTCCCAAATATTTATATTTTCTCAAGCAATTTGTGATGAAGACTTTAGCTGAGAGGGAAGACGTATAGCAGCTGGATATTGGAAGAAAGAGCTAAAGGTATAAGGCAATCTCAAGAGTGGGAAATGAATATATCTAGAGAATTATAAGATTTCTAGGCAGCATCAAGTTCCTACTTGAGGTCTGTGGTCATGAAATTTAAGTTAAACCAGTAAAGAACAACATCAAACTTGGGCTTGGGTTTGAATTTGTTATGTCAGAGAAATTTTATTCCTATTTTTTAATGCAGCCATAGGAATGAGTGAGGCAAGATAGCCTCTGCTCAGATGAGAACTTGATGAGCTAATTTACAGATTAACTGAGCAGGTTCCCATACTAAATATTTTAAATTCAAGTGAAAAAAACATATATAATTTCTGATGACAGATGACGTTTACTATTTTATGGTCACCACAACCTCACTGGTTAAAGGTTATATTCTGAGAGTATTAAACATGAATTTCACACTTAAAATTCTTCTTTGAAATCTGAATTATAGATTTTAATTTCTTTGATTTAAATATGGAAATATAAGTTATAACTCTAACTGAGGAGCCTTGAGAGGAATATAATTTTGTTGGTATAATTACCCTGGTGCTATTATGAAATTATTCTTCTCAGCAATGTAAGGAAGAACAGGTTAGAAAATGTTTACATTTCAGTAATACTATAAATAAAGTGATCCTCTCTTTTTCACGCTTGCTGATGCATGCTCTATTTCCTGGACTGTGCTAATGTCAATTTAGTTAAGATGGAAACTAGGTTTCCCAGATTGCCTCTGCTTTCTATGATTTCTAGTTAGATATGGTCATAGAAACTCTTTGTATGAGGAGTTCCCTTGTGGCTGATCAGGTTAAGGATCCTGTGTTGTCACTGCTCTGGTGGCTCTGGTTACTGCTGTGGCATGGGTTTGATCCCTGACCTGGGGACTTCTGTGTGCAATGGGCTCAGCAAAAAAATAAAAATAATATACACACACACACACACACACACACACATACATACATAAAATACTTTGCTTGAGATATGGAAAGCAAAGCTGCAGCAGTATCCGTTATCCATTTTTCTAAAGGTCATTGTGTTTAGATACAGTGACAGCCCATTTGGGCCCCAGCCATTCTCTGTTCTGCTCTCAGGTTGTCTTCTCAACTGCTGATCCTGGCCTTAGGTTACCACAGGTGCTTGGCTGTGAAACTACAGACGTGCTAGCTGCACAGAGTCCCTCTTCTTCAACTTCTTCCTTAGGAAGATAGATATGTTTCATTTTTTAATTATCATTTCATATGTCCAAGTTATCACCTGCCAGTCTTTCAAGCAAAATCTTTAGTGGCTGTGATTCAGACTTTCTGATTGTCCCTTCTGCTTTTGTATAAGCACTTCCACTTCTGTACAGTTTTAATTCTTTACCAAATTCTTTAATGCTGAAGTGTTCATCATGATTCTGTTTTTTCTAAACCAGACTATATTATTTATAATTAAAGCATTTCTCTTTAATATTCATGGTTTAATTTATGCATTTTTCATAGGGAAAATGTTAAATATTATGAGCCTCAAAGTGTTCATGCAAAGAAGGTAACTATAAGAGTTGAGATCAGGATCCCACGCAGGAGAACAAGGTGTTTGATTTGCATGCAGTAGTTCTTTGGTTGAGGCTCATATTTGATTTTCAGGAAAAGACATATTAAAATAATTTTTACCCAAGACTTACTTCAAATCAGGCATGCTCAGAGTTTATGGTCATCAATATGTTATATGTATTTATTTACCTGCATTTCATATTAAAACTTCATTTTAAATGCACTAGTTTATGGGTTTTATGACCTTTAAAATGATGAGGCAGATCAAGTTGGTGACCCTTGGATGGCTCTTTTATATTTTCTTCTTAAGCTCATTTTAAATTTTTTCAAATTTAACAATGAACTGATTCAGAGATGGCCCAGTTAACCATTTGAATTATTCTGCCTTGCCTTAGAGATTCTGATCATATCTTCACTTCTGAATCCCACTGATATCAAAACACGAGACAGTTGGAGTTCCCGCTGTGGCTCAGTGGTTAAGGAACCCTACCTTTATCCATGAGGATGAGAGGTTTGATCCCTGGCCTTGCTCAGTGGGTTAAGGATCTGGTGTTGCCTTGAGCTGTAGTTTAGGTCACAGAGGTGGCTTGGATCCCGCGTTGTTTTGGCTGTGGTGTAGGCCAGCAGATACAGTTCCGATTTGATCTCTAGCCTGTGAACCACCATATGCCATGAGTGGGGCCTTAGAAAAGCCAAAAAAACAAAATCAAAAACAGTGAGACAGCTGATATTATCAATGAACAGATAAAGATAAACTGAAGTTAAAAAACCAGTGTTTTTCACATTTTTTTTCTTTTGGAATTGGTTAACAATGTCCATTTTTATAAACTTTTCATCTAGTAGGCCAAAAATAAATAATGGAAAATGGTAAAAATAAACATATATATAAAGGAAGGAAGGAAGATATGCTGAATGAAATGGGGTTCTAAAAGGCAAATCTAGTACTATACGAAAACAAAATAGAATCAAATATCTATTTATATAGGGTAGTTCTAGGGAATACATTTTATTTAATTGTTATTGGGCTGAGAAAGGATCTTGGTCCTAAAAAAGTAAAGAATTTTCAGAAAGTTACTGGGAATGTCCTAACCAGGTGAAGTCAAGGTATACAAAACAGACATTCTCTAAAATCTGTAGACGTGAATTTAATACTTTGCATAACTGAGTAATCATAACTGGATGACTAAGGGAGTAATTTAAGATGGTTCATTAAATTTGTGCATATTTGAAAGGGTGTGCATGAAAAAAATTAAATCATTTAAGTAACATCAGATACTTAAATTAACAGAATTATTTTGAAGTAAAAAACAATAATGGTTTTTACTTTAAGGTAAATGCCTGTGAAATAAGAGGAAGTTACTAAAAGAAACTGCAAAGCAGATAAATCAATTAAAAAGAACCAGTATGGCCACAATAAATGGAATCCAGACCTGAGTTTGATGTTAGACATATAGGAAGATCCGCGCTGAGTGTTTTTGTTTGTTTCTTTGTTTTACATCGGTAGTTGAAATTGAATGAGATGCTTGGGCGATGGATACTTTTTGTATACCCATAACTTTTTACAGTAAGAGGGCCCACCCATTGCACAATCTTTAAAACAACATTAGAAAACAAGTATATAACCTTGAAAGCGAAAAGAATAAGGGCACTTGAACACACAAAGTGTTTTCTCCTTACATTTAAAGAATAAAGCTGGAGTTCCTATTTGACGCAGTGGTTATCGAACCTGACTATTATCCACGAGGATGAGGGTTTGATCCCTGGCCTTGTTCAGTGGGTTAAGATCCATGTTGCCTCAAGCCATGGTATAGGTTACAAATGCACCTCAGATCTGGTATTGCTGTGGCTGTGGCATGGCAGCTGCAGATCCGATTCAGCCCCTAGCCTGATATCTTCCATATGCCATGTGTAGCCCTAAAAAGAAAAAAAAAAAAAAAAGAACAAAACTAAGGGAGTTTCCTCATGACTCAGTGGGTTAAGGAATAAGCATTGTCACTGCTGTGGCTCTGTTTACAGCTGTGGCATGGATTCCATCCCTGGCCAAGGAACTTCCGCATGCTGTGGGCATAGAGAAGAAGAAAAAGGAGGAGAAAAAGAAGGAAAAGAGGAAGAGGAATGGGAAGAAGAAGAGGAAGAAGGAAATTAAGCCAATGAAGAAAAGGTAAAGAAAATGTTACAGCAATTGTGATTATTTAATAAAATAAGGGGCTCGGAGTTCCCATTATGCCTCAGCAGGTTAAGAACCTCTGTGGGGATGTGGGTTTGATTCAGTGGACTGGCTCAGTGGGTTAAGGATCCAACGTTGTGCCAGCTGCAGCGCAGGGTGAGTTATGTGGGTCGGATCCAGTATTGCCCTAGCTATGACATAGGCCAGCAGCAGCTCCAATTCAGCCCCTGTCCTGGGAACTTCCATGTGCCACAGGTGCAGCTATGAAAAGAAATAAAAATAACTAAAACAAAAATAAGGGTTTTAACAGGGAAAACAAACAATCTCCCCATCTCTTCATTGCAGTGTGAGTGGTACCCTTACAGATGTGGTAATGAAAAGTGTTCAAAACTGGGGAAATTAGAGAGTTCCTTTTGGACTAGTATCCATAAGGATGCAGGTTTGAACCCTGGCCATGCTCAGTGGGTGGGGGATCCTTCGTCGCCATGAATAAGCTGTGGTCACAGACGCAGCTCGGATCCCAAGTTGCTATGGCTGTGGTGTAGGCCAGCAGCTGTAGCTCTAATTCAACCCCTAGCCTGGGAATTTCCATATGCCTTGTGTGCGGCCCTAAAAGCGAAAACAAAACAAAACAAAAGAAAAAAACACCAGGGAAATTAAAATGTTTAATGTTAATAAATCAGCAATTTGGGGGGAGTAATTCATGTCCCATATGTTGGCAGTAATTATAAGCTAGGTTGGGAAGCATGAGAAGAAGCCCTTGAAGGTAATAAATCTAATTCTTTAATCTATTTAGGAATGAAAAAGAAAGAAAACATCAAGAGATAAACACCAATTGGGAATTCATGAAACTACTGATCATGTTTTTAAAAAGATGGTGTTAAGAGCTATCAAACATTTTAATTCATTCCTATTCTTTCTGTTATTTTTTCATTTTCCCTTTTTCTCCTGCCCCCTTCCCATCTACATCATAGGCACCCAATCTTGTTATTGCAAATAATTTCCAAAATATTTTGGGGAGATAGGTGGATTAATATTGCCTTTGGGAAATATGTGGAAATAAGTACAAACTTCATCTGAGTCCAGGAAAAAAAAGAGTAAAAAAAAGATCTTCAGGAAGTCTATCCCAAAGTACTAGTCCTTAGAGCTCAATAATTTAGTCAAACAGTTTTCCATATATGTATGTATAATTTAATTTTAAGCATATGGTTTGTTTTTAGATTAAGGTATAATATTGGGCTATCTTTAAATTGTGGTATGGGTACAGACATTTTGTAATATTTCAACAACACGTACCAAAACCATCAATTCCTATTGTTATTCTTCAGTCTCAATGGTTTATTACAGAGCCTTCCCCAACACTGCTATAGAATGAGGGTCCTGTGAGTGCATTACCTCATCAATAATGCTGTTTCTTAAGGTTAGCTTACCAGGATATGTTAAAAGATATCCACTTAAAAATTTCATTGTTTTGGAATCTTTATCTGCTTATGATTTTTTTCACTTAACATTGTTTTTTAATTCACTCAATGTATATGTGTATGTATATACATATATATACATACATATACATATATATACATATGTATATGTATATATATGTTGGTTTTTGCTTTTTGGCTGCATGTGGGAGTTCCTGGGCCAGAGATACAACCCATGCCACAGCAGTGATCTGAGCCACAGCACTGACAATGCCAGATAATTTACCTGCTGAGCCAGTCCAAGGAAAATCTACATTTATTTCTTTTGACTTCTGCATGGTAATATATTATATGCATATGCTTTACTTATGAGCATTTTTATATAGATGGATGCTGCCAGTTATTCCATTATGATTTTTTTTTCTCACCAGTTATGGAAGCATTTGAAGGGGAGCAACAGGGCTTAGGACCCATGCCATCCTGGTTCACATTTAGGAAATCCAGATGGCGTTTCCAGCTTCAGCTTGTCCCAGACATCAGAATGAGACTTGGAAATTTTTGTGGAAATCATTCCAGAGTTTGGGTCCACTGAGTCATGTAACCTGGCCAGGAGCTCACTTGCCAGGGTTTAAGGGAAGAAGTTTTGCTCCAGAGGACCTCCTTTTTTTTTTTTTTTTTGAACCGCATCTGCGACCTACAGCAAAGCTCATGGCAATGCCGGATCCTTAAGCCACTGAGCAAGGCCAGGGATCAAACCCACGTCCTCATGGATCCTAGTAGGGTTTGTTAACCACTGAACCACGACGAGAACTCTCAGCCATGACGGGAACTCCAGACCTTTTCTGACATCATTTACTTGTGCAAATTCCTTTAGAAGAATCTCTTACAAATTTTATAACAGTTTTCACAGTTGCAAGGTCATGTTTGTTGCTGTCCATTATTAAACTAAATCTATATTGTTTAGCTATGTTTACATCTCAGCATGCTTGGTTTATAGTAGTTGTACAATAAATGACAAGTAAATAAACAAATCACAAAACAAAGCAAAGCAGTGTATAAAGTGTAATGTAAGCATTACAGAAACTCAAATAATGAGATCAATTAAAATTGTTATTTCAGGGAAGCCTGGAAAAGTAGGGTATGAGATAGTAAGAAGGTGGCATTTCCAGAAAATGGAAAAGATGAGGAAAGCCACCAGTGAACATTGTACGAGGCAAGTTTGACAAGGAATCTGAAGGAAAACAATGTGTTTTTCTAACAACTATGATTTATAACATCTGAGATAATTTTTAAAATTACATATATATGAAAATTTAGTTTTAAACATTTTTAAAGAATAGATTGAAATAGTCTTTAATGCATGTGATATTTTATATAAGGTAACTTAAATGGAACTAAGGTTGCTCATGTTTCATTCAGAATCTTTGTTCTTATATCAAACACACAGATGAATCTTCTCATTAAAAATGACACTGGCAACAAAAAACTCACAAACAAAATGTTCTGGCTTTACCCTCCTCACTGTGATTTATGATCATGTACTTACAGTGTCTACCCAAAGCATTAAAATGATTAAGGCTTCCAAGATCACAAAATAATGTTGTTGAGAAGTTAAAGGAATGATAGAAGCCTTCTAGAAGGGAAATAATGGAATTTTAAGACTGTACTGACCTTCTCTAAATTTCTGCTCAATTTTTCCAGATAATTTCTGATATGTCTAAATTAAACACCTGTCTGTAAACTTAATTCATTCTCACGAGAGAAAAACAAAAAACAAAAAACAGTTGAATTTACCATATGCAAGTGTGTTTATAAGCTTTTAAACTTTATCTATTTATTTATTTGCTTTTTAGGGCCGCATCTGAGGCATATGGAGGTTCCCAGCCTAAGGGTCTAATGCAAGCTACATATAGCTGCTGGCCTACAGCAATGCAGGATCTGAGCCCCATCTGTAACCTACACCACAATTCACGCCAACGCCAGATCCTTAACTCACTGAGCAAGGCCAGAGATCAAACCCACAACCTAATGGTTCCAGTCAGATTCATTTCTGCTGCACCATAACAGGAACTCCAAACTTTTAAACTTTAAATCTTGATGCCACTCTCGTGAGCAGTAATTAAGCAGACATGATGAAGCAACTTCAGTAAGTATTTATCTGGCATATCTTTGTTGTATTTCCTCTATTTCATTCAGCTTTCAATAAATATATATTAGGTACTTGCTATGAGCAATTCTTTGTGCTGTGTCCTGTGTTTTTATTGAGGAATATGAAAATGGAATAAAACGTATACCTGCAGTGCTACCTCTGCCATGTAGTAGGTAAGAGACCTTGTGAAAGTTGTTTAATATTTTCTGTGCATTATTTCCTTTTTTGTAGTACTGGGATGTTAACAAACCTATCTGAATTGTCACTAGGAAAAATGAATAAATGACTATTTGCCTAGAACAGCATCTGAATGCTAGCTTTTATCAATATTAGAAAATTACAATAAAATGTGATTAACAGATATAATATTAATAGCTATCAATCTCTATAGATTGTGAAGGAAGGCTTAACTCTCTTTTAAAATGAAGTTTCCTAGGAAAAGTAATTTTTGAGCTGACTCTTGAGGACAGAATAAGAATTAACCTGACTGGTACAGAAGAGGAAGCCCAGTCTAGGAGGAGAACAATATATGCTACAAAATAAATGTATAAGAGCGTAATACGTTTTGAAAATTGCAAGTCATTGTGCATAGCTGGAACTAAAGTTTCAAGAAGAACGCATCTATAAATGGTGTTAGAAAAACAGATCAGAAACTAATTATTTCAGGTTAAGATTTTTACCACAGTTTTTGTTATTTTACCTATAAATATATCATAGCATATCACTTTTGTAAAAATTATGTATGGCTTGTGGAAAGTGGGTAGCAGGGATAAAATATTAAGATAATAATTTAGGATGTTTAATAAGACTGATAATAATGTGGTCTTATACTAACTTGGAAAAATGCAAGGAAAGAAAGATATATGAAGGAGATTTCAGAATAGGATTCATGGAGGGATAGGAGGAAATACTGATTTATCAAGGGATGGCAGAAGAACAGATTTTTTTTAAAATAATGATTTTTATTTTTTCCATTATAGCTGGCTTATAGTGTTCTGTCAATTTTCTACTGTACGGCAAGGTGACCCAGTCACACATTCATGTATACATTCCTTTTTCTCACGTTATCATGCTCCATCAGAAGTAACTAGATATAGTTCCAAGTGCTATACAGCAAAATCTCATTGCTTTTTTATTTCAAAGGCAATAGTTTGTACCTATTAACCCCAAATTCCCAATCCATCCCACTTCCTCCCCCTCTGCAACATGGATGGAAATAGAGACTCTCATACTAAGTGAAGTAAGTCAGAAAGAGAAAAACAAATACCACAGGATATCACTTATATCTGGAATCCAATATATGGCACAAATGAACCTTTCCACAGAAAAGATTTTTTTCAACTACCTCCAGAATAACCAAAGAAGTAAGAAGGTAGCTAGAAAAGAGTAGCATCATGCCAACCATGGAAATAGAGAATGTTAAAAAGGAGGGAGTTTAAAAAAAAGAAAAAGGATTTCCCATCATGGCTTAGCGGAAACGGATCTGACTGGCATCGACAGGGACACAGGTTCGATCCCTGGCCTTTCTCAGTGGGGTAAGGATCCACTGTTGCTGTGAGCTGTGGTGTAGGTCACAGATGTGGCTCGGATCCTGTGTTGCTGTGGCTGTGGTATCAGCCAGCGGCTACAGCTCTGATTCGACCCCTAGCCTGGGAACCTCCACATGCCAAGGGTGAGGCCCTAAAACATAAAAAAGAAGGAGAAGGAGGGAGTCATTACCTCTGTGGTATCTATTGAGTGTCAAAGAAAAAGAATAGAGCAAATTGAAATTGGTCTATAGAATCTTGATGCGACAGTATTAATAATCTTAGAATATCCCAGTGTGATGAACATAATCAAAGGCAGCTACTCAGAGCAAGTAGTAATGTTTTAATTGAAACTGAAATAAATATTTAACTGAAAGGGCAGATTTCATATATACATATATATATATATATATATATATATATATATATACACACACATATATATATACACACACACATGCGCACACACACTTATGCGAATATGGAATCATTAAGAGAGTGGCAGGCCATAAAGAGAAATAAGATGCTTCAGAATACTGAAGAAGGGATGACCCTTCTACTGAGGAAAGTAAAACTAGAGCAAAGATGAGAGGGAATGAATATATATATATATATGTGTGTGTGTGTGTGTGTGTGTGTGTGTTAGCGTGGAGCAAGGAGAGTGATTAGATCTCTATTTAGCTATTTTTTCTTTAAATATTAGGAAAAAATTAATTAGCAGAAAGTAACAAAGGCAGAACAGTGGCACAAAGAAGAGTTCAGAACTTTAAAATGGTAGAAATGTTTGGATATAGCTTAATCTGAATTAATCCAAGACACTAGTCATCAGAACAAATAAACATGTATCCAGTTGGCATTTAAAGTTTCAGAGGTTTCTCAAAACCATAAAATGGAACTGGTTTCAAAAAGTTGATTTGTTGCTTGCTATATTTATTTTCTAGGCAATATTTTAATGGGCAGGGTAGTGTGTACAGGAGGAAAGGGAATGTGAGTTATACTGATCAGCTGTTAGAATTTTTAGTTTCCATATGTCAGAATTAGGTAAGAAATTGAGGATCTTTTCAAGAACGTCATGAGGTCTTTAGCCTCAGAAAGGGAGTGATGGCAAGAGGAAACAAATGGCCTAGCAAAAAATAATTTGGTTACAAGATTAGAGATCTCAATGAGGACAAGGATCAACCTGTAATCATAAATAAAATGGATTAAGTGTTCAGAAGATAGAATATTTGAGTTTACATTTTCAGAAGTAGATCAGTTTGAGGAGACAACCAGATCCATCAAAATATCCATGGGAATAGGCTGTTACCATTAAATGAAGGTGAAAGCCACTGACACAAAATTTTAAATTAACTATAATTGCAATATTCTCATTTTAACCAAGTTCTATTTCAATTAATATCAGCACAGAGGATCTTTCCTTGTAAAATCCTCCCAGAACCAAACAAATGTAAATAAAAGAATAGACTAACTTCAAAACTGGAATCAATTTAGTATAATGAGCATAAAAATCTGACTCAGTATATGATCTATACTTAGCAAATTATTAACTTCTCTTAGCCTCAATTTTTTTCTTATTGTAAAATTATAGTAACAAATATTTTATCAAATTAAGTTTTATAAGAGTAAAGTTATGTAATATGTCAAAACACTACATGTCTTACACGAATGTTCACAAATATTAGGGGTGATTTTATTTATCATCATCAGTATTATTTAAATTTGAATATCCCACATAAAACAAATGCATATGTTCAAAGTACAGACTGAGACTAATCAGCTATGATTGATCTCTTTTCCACCCAGGAAACATAAATTTGCCGAAAGTTGTTAACATATTCTTGTGGGACAAAACTTGAATTGCTTCCTTTTGAAATTGATCTGCATGCTAAGAATGCTTGCTTTTTCCTTTTAAAAAAACTAAAACAAATATATATATATATATATATACATATATATGTATATATAATATGTAATTATATATTATAAGTAATATGTAATTATATGTATATATAATATGTAATTATATATATATAATTTTACTCCTTCTAATGAATAATGACTGACTATTGGTCTTGTTTTTGACAAGGAGAGTAAAAAGCAGTTAATTATCACAATTTAGAAACATTTAGGCTTGCATTTAGCTGAAGGCAATGGAATTGTGCCCCCCAGTGACTCCTCTCATAAGGAAACATGTTAAGGCAAGCAGCCAAGAGTTGTAGCAGAGGCTTCAAGGTAACAGATATGTTCCAGGCTCCTCATTCCTGCTTTGCCATCTTGAGCAGATGGCTTTTATTTTCACAGTCACCTTATGGTTGCAAGATAGTGCTCTACCTATGGCTTCATGTTTGCAATCCAATCTGGAATAAATATAGGAATAAATAAACAACAAAAGAAATGTGATGCCTATATTAAGAAAGCAATTTTTCTCAGAAATCCCAGTCAAAAAAACAATGGGCAATAACTCAGCTTCAAGACAGAACTGAACTGCAAGGGAGGCTGGGAAATATGGTTTTTCAACTGGGCACTTTGGGACTTTGGTAATAAATGTAGAAGAAACTAGACTTTGAATAGGCAACCAACAGAGTCAGCTATATGAATGTGCCAGCATTTTGAATTTATGATGATATCAAAAAAAAGTTACATGAATTAGTCTACATAATTATCCAGGTAAAATTTACTTAAAAACTTTTTAAGTAAATGATTTTTTGTGATAATAAAAGGTTAAAACTTATTGAGAACTTACAGTTCAGGCATAACTCCATGTTTTTTTTAAGTGATTCTTTTATTTTTATTTGAGTATATTTGATTTTCAGTGTCATGTCCATTTCTTCTATACAGCATAATGACCCAGGCATGCATATATATATACATTCTTTTTTTTATTCTATCTTCCATCCTGTTCTACCCGAAGAGACTGGATATAATTCCCTGTGCTGTACAGTAGTATCTCCTTGCTTATTCATTCTAAATGTAATAGTTTGCATCTACCAGCCAGAAACTCCCTGTCCATCCCACTTTCTCCTCCCACCCCTTGGCAACAGTCTGTTCTCCTTGTCTGTGAGTCTGTTTTTGTTTTTTAGATAGGGATCATTTGTTCCAATTCCCTGTGCTATACAGTAGCATCTCATTGCTTATTCATTCTAAATGTAATAGTTTGCATCTACCAGCCAGAAACTCCTTGCCCATCCCACTTTCTCCTCCCTCCCCCTTGGCAACCACAAGTCTGTTCTCCTTGTCTGTAAGTCTGTTTCTGTTTTTTAGGTAGGATCATTAGTTCCATATTTTAGATTCCAAATATAGGTATAAATCTACACTTATATTTTAAAATATAGGTATAAAACTACACTTATATTTTTAAAAAAATGGAAAATGACCTAAATGTAACTCCAGATTATATAAACTCCTCTAGAAAACACAGGCAGAATGCTCTTTGACATAAATCACAGCAACATTAGTGACAGTAAAGATGCAAATAAACCAATGTGACCTAATTAAACTCAAAAGCTTGTGCATAGTAGAGGAAGACATTAAAAAGAAAAAAAAAAAAAGGACCACACACAAATGGGAGAAAAATCTTTGGTAAGGATGCAACTGACCGGGGCCTAATCTCCAAAATATACGAACAATTCATACAGCTCAACAATAACATAACAAATAACCCAATCAAAAAATGGGCAGAAGGGAGTTCCCGTTGTGGGTCAGTGGTTAACGAATCCGACTAGGCACCATGAGGTTCCAGGTTCAATCTCTGGCCTTGCTCAGTGGGTTAAGGACTCAGCATTGCCTTGAGCTATGGTGTAGGTTGCAGATGTGGCTCCGATCCCGCATTGCTGTGGCCGTGGCGAAGCCCGGCAGCTACAGCTCCCGTTAGACCCCTAGCCTGGGAACCTCCATATGCTGTGGGTGCAGCCCTAGATAACGCAAAAAGACAAAAAAAAATGGGCAGAAGACCTAAATAGTCATTTTTCCAAAGAAGACATACTGATGGCCAATAAGCACATGAAAAAATGTTCAGCATCACTATTAGAGAAGTGCAAATCAAAACTACAATAAAGTATCATCTCACACCAGTCAGAATGGCCATCATTAACAAGCCAACAAACAACAAATGCTGGAGAGGGTATGGAGAAAAGGGAACTCTCCTACACTGTTGGTAGGAATGTAAGTTGGTACAACCAGTAAGGAAAACAGTATGGGAAGTTCCTCAGAACACTAAATATAGAACTACCATATGATTCTGGAATCTCAGTTCTGGGCATATATCCAGACAAAACTTTCATTAAAAAATGATGCATGCACCACTCTGTTCATTGCAGCACTATTCACAATAGCCAAGACATGGAAGCAACCTAAATGTCCATAGACAGATGAATGGATTAAGAAGATGTGGCCCATATATACAATGGAACACTACTCAGCCATAAAGAGAAAAAAATAATGGCATTTTAAGTGATTCTTAATACCGAATAGCAGTTAGGTATACATGTAGTAATGTACTATTTACTGTTTTAATATTTTGAACAAAGTTGTTTTCCTAAAATGAAAATCGTATTTGTGTGGTTATCATATTTGAAATTTCTAATTAAAGAATCAGAATTTCTGCAAATACTGTTACCTTATATTACTTGCCTTTAAATACGGTTTTTACCTTTAGAGTGTTACGTATTTTCAGTGTTGAAATGTACAAAATGATTCCACTGTCAGGGAAATATTGTAGTAATATGCATGGTAATAGATATCAAAGTGATTGTTGTTAATTAATCTAAGAAAATATTTGCAGTCAACCATTGTCAGGTTCTTTTTGTAAATATTAGTGGTTTCTGACTACTAGAGTCAGAGCCCAGATGTACATACCTCCTCCCAGTCTTGCCACCATTGGACATGTTACAATGAAAGTAAGGTTCAGACTGGATTCTGATAAACATACACATATTTACACCAAACCTGTAGAAAAATAATTATGTAACTTCCTCCATAATATTGATGTTTGTTCTCTTTTAGGCACTTGTACAATTATCTGGGAAGTTTTAGATCACTCTAATGCAGATAAAATGATAAATTAATAACTGGAATAATCAGTCTTCTACTTGTATCAGCAATCAGAATTTTTTGTTAAGAAAGGAAAGGAGAGAGAATGTGTGTGTTGTGGTGAACTTACTATAATGTTCCTAGACAACTATATATTGTGAACATCACTGATTTACCCTAAATAAATATTGTTAATGTTTATCATGTTAAACGTGAGCCTCTGTTTCATGTTTACTTTGTAATGTATAATGAGTTCTGAAGTATGAATTCCTAAGTAAGGGTCTTCAATTACTAATTAACCATCTCTAAATTGTATATTCCTAACTAAAGTCCTGCAAATGTTATCTAACCATCCTACAGTATATATTAATTCACACACACATACACACACACATAATACACACACACACACAATTCTATGCTGAGGTGTCAAATTTCAGACATAACTAGTAATTACCTCTGATCATAATAGCTAATGTGACCATTGTACCAGCAGAGGCTAGAGATTAGGATGGAGGACTTTTAGCCAAGGCACAGGGGGCTTTGTAGTACCAGCAGGAGGCCATGGCAGGCCATGTGAGCTCAAGAATGCCTGATGATGAAAGCAATAACACATCAAGGGTGACCAAGCTAGGGGAGAGCTCAAAGTAGCCACTTTGCCTGATGCCTTTCAGGATCCCAAGATTTCACTGGATTATGAGAACCCTGTCACCTCTCAGGTCTTTGACTTTTAAAACATTTTATTTGCTACTTGCTGTCAAAAGTGTTGTGAATTGGCAATTAGATGCCTCCCTAATCCTCTTCTGAGCTTCGTGCTATTTATCAGATATTCTTCCTAATTTGTGGTTTTACCTTGTGAACATTTTCATGTGATTTCTGGGATTCTAATGCCATTGTATACCGCAACACATATTTGAGTGTATGTTTGTTAAAAAATTTTACTGACATTCACATTAGGATCATGGAGTCAATATAATTTCTCTATATTCACACCTGAATAAAATGTTCCTATTTGGAACTCACTATAGCGGTAAATTTGAACTTGGCAATACTGGTGTTTAAATATACCACAAACCATGAAAAAACAAGCAATATAAAATTTTTATGTGAATATTTCAGTTGTCTTACCATATGTGTCCCCAATAAAAATATAATTGGTTGCCTAGACAATTACTTATGGTATGTCATAAACTGACACTATACAAACTATTTTCAGTCAGTTAAAAGCTTGCTGTGTGTTGCATTGTAATTTTCACTGACAATGAGAAATCAACATATTTTATACTAATTACTCCATTAAAATTTCAAATCAAAACATTTAGCATATTTAAATCTGATTGTTACAGATATCATCTACAAAGAGCTGGCATTAGGGTTAAAACATTAAAAGCAAAATCCCCAAAATACCTAACATATTTTAATGTTCAGAATATTTTGAAAAGTCTCAGAATGATAATGTTACTTTGTATTTTACATTATATATTTCATTGTTTAGCTGTTAAAATAGTTGTTTGGACAAAAATTACAGAAGTAAACACCTTTTTAAAAAATCTGTTACTCGAATATCACCTCCACCTTACTAGCAGGTGGTCAGCTCTCTTTTAGGTATTGGTTCTTAATTACTGCAGCTTCATTAATAAACTGGTTAGTTGACTGAAACTTGCTCAACTGCTACTCTGTTGATTGAAGGTGAAACTTGAGATGTTTAGAAGTTTTACTTTATTTCATTTTATTTTTGTCTTTTTAGGGCCATACCCACGGCATATGGAAGTTCCCAGGCTAGGGGTCAAATTGGAGCTGTATCTGCTGACCTATGCCATAGCCACAGCAATGCGAGATATGAGCCATGACCCCGACCTACAATGAACATCAGGGCAGTTCCTTAACACACTGAGCAAGGCCAGGAATTGAACCTGCATCCTCATGGATTAGTCGGGTTCATTACCACTGAGTCTCAGTGGGTACTTCAGAAGTTTCATTTTGTAATCATTTGTTTATATTGTTACATTTGATTTTCTCTTCCCTTTGGATATACACATCACCAGAATAATCTAGGAGAAGAATATTCAAGTCACAATAAAATGTAACCAGTGTTCTAGTTAGAAGCAGTAGTCACCTCTACGTTCAGACTCTATTGGCATATCTTTCTAGTTGAATAGCTTAACACTTTTTTGCTTCAATTGGATTTACCTGAGACCAGAATCTACCCTTGTGATTTGACTTCAAAAGTGTGTCCTCTGCATGAGTCTGACTGAAATTCTTTTTTATATATTACTATCACTGATGTTCAAGTTAATTTCTAAGAGGCTCCTTAGTTCTCAATGTGTTAAGCCTCTTGATCAAAATAAGGACTGTGTTAAGCATAAAAGAGGGACTCTACTCAGCATTTCAATTTTAAATTTTTTTAAGTTGCTAGAGATGAATGCACCTCTTCCTTCAATCAGTGTCCTGAAGTCTAATGTGTATTTGACGAACCTGGTGAACTTGTTAGAAAGGCAGATCCTCAAGCTCTACCCCAAAATTACTGAATCCAAAAGGGCATTTCAACAAGATTCCCAAGTGATTCATATGCACAGGAGAGTCTGAAAAACCAACGGCTTATAGGGTTATTTTTATTAATCTATAAAATCAAATAGAGGATACTTAAACATGTTCTATATTTTTTTCAAAGACATCTAATACTACATATGTATAGTATTCATTTTCCCGATGACACTTTTTTCTTAATACTAGATTTCTGCTAATTCTTTTAAGCTCTAAGACAATGATTAGGCCTTATAAAATTTAAGGAAGAACATTTACTGTTCTGATAAAATTAAAATAGCAATAAATTTGATTGCCACATTAAACATGTACAATTTCATGGTGTTGCATCATAATTAGATAAAATTATAAGTTCCTTGAAGACATGAGTGTAAATGACTTTAAGACAGACATACATATTTGTTAGCAGAAAGAAGATGCTATTAGGATTTCCTTCCATCTGAAGTTCTCTCAAAAATAGTATGACTTCTTTACCCATCTAGCAGGAAACACCATAGCGTGTTACTCTAGGAATGTTTTAAATTCATCCATTTCTTTGACATTTACTTACTTCATACCAGGGATTGTGTTTGATGCCAAAAAACTAAATAAGACACAGTTTTCCCCTCAAGAATTTCACAGTTTTTTGTGGTGCCAAAGAATCAGAAATGGTTTCTCTATGGGTTTAGAACATGTTACCCTGCCATATGCCACTTTGGCATATTGATTATTTTGAATTGAAGGTATTTGAGAAACAGCCAGTGTAAGAAAGCAACTCTGACCCTCATTTTTCTTCCTGAAAATAGGAGATAAATCCCCCATGTGAAAGGTCTCCTCCCTGTACCTTATTGACAGAGACAGGGATTTAGGGCTGATGAAGCTTTATAAAAAATTCCTGTTACTTCTTCACTTACTCCCCACCCCAAACCCCTTTGTTTTATAAATTCTTCACAAATTTATTTCTTCTCTGTCTAAAAGGGGTATAAAATCTTCCTGCTTTGGTCACTTTTTTTGGGTCACATATTTTCAAGGGGATCCTGTATGTACGAAATAAAATTTGCTTTTCCCCTGGTAATCTGTCTTACATCAACTTAATTATTAGACCAGCCAATGAATCATTAGGGAATAATGGAAAATTCCCTCTCCCCTACATTTCAGTACAGAAAAGTGTACACTGAGTATACAAGTATAAGCAGAATACTGCAGAAACAAATAACAAAAGATCCCATTATCTGGAACAATCAAGATAGTATCCATAGACAGGAACACCTAGAGTTAGATGTTCCTGAAGGAATATAATATGCTAGTTAAAAGAATACATGGAGCATGGAATACATATCCAGGTGGAGAGATAACGTGTGCAAAATTATACTGCTGTGCAAAGGCAATACTTATGGCATTGCGAATATCTGAGTACCTAAGCAAGTTGCAGTAGCAAGCAAAGCTTGTGAAAAGATGTTTTGGAGGGAAGTAGATTATAATTTTGTCCAACATTTGATTTGCATTTCTCTAATAGTTAGAGATACTGCGCATCTTTAAGGGGGGTTTGGCCATTTGTATGTCTTCTTTGGAGAAATGTCTATTTAGATTTTCTGCCAATTTTTGATAGGGTTGTTTATTTTTTGATGTTGAGCTGCATGGGCTGTTTCTAAATTCTGGAGAGTATTCCCTTATGTGTCACTTTGTTTGCAAATATTTTCTGCCATTCTCACACCAGTCAGAATAGCCATCATCAAAAGGTCTACAAACAATAAAGGTGTGGAGAGGGTGTGGAGAAGGTGTGGCAAAAAGAGAGTCCTCCTACACTGTTGGTGGGAATGTAAATTGGTACAACCACTGTGGAGAACAATATGTTGTTCCTTAAAAAGCTAACAATAGAACCTCCATATGATCCAACAATCCCACTCCTGGGCATGTATCTGGATAAAAACAAAATTTGGAAAGACACATGCACCCCAGTATTCATTGCAGCATTATTTACAATAGCCATGACATGGAAGAAACCTAAATGTCCACTGACGGAGGAATGAATAAAGAAAATGCTGTACATGCATACAATGGGATGTTAGCCATTAAAAAGAGTGGAATAATACCATTTTCAGCAACATGGACAGACCTGGAGATTATCATGCTGGGTGGGGTAAGAGAAAGACAAATATCATATGATATCGCTTACACGAGGAATCTAAAAAAATAATATAGATGAACTTATTTACAAAACAGAAACAGACTCACAAATTAAAAAAAAAACAAATATATAGTTAACAGAGAAGAGAGAGGGGAAGGCATAAATTAGGAGTTTGGGATTAACACATACACACTACCATATATCAAATAGATAATTAATGAGGACCTATTCTATAGTGCAGGTAACTCTACTCAGTATTTTATAATAACCTGTATGGGCAAAGAATCTGGAAAAGAATGGATGTATTTATAACTGAGTCACTTTGCTGTACACCTAAAAGTAACATATCATTGTAAATCCACCACACTCTGAAATAAAATAAAAACTAAATTAAATTAAATTTTTTTGTCTTACTATTCTAAATGATTGTCATATTCAAAGAACAGGATTTATTATTATTCTTTTCCACTCCAAGAAGAAACCCTATTTTCCTGGATTTTGGTCTAGAAA
>PVHT021183727.1:17914214-18019736 GCA_004024745.2 Catagonus wagneri
GAATACAGCAGTCAAGTTCTCCAAACACATGCTATATATTCTTCCAAAAATATTATATATATGTAAATACACTTTTATGTCTGTTTATAATTCAATTCTACTTAAAACTAAAAAGCAGGAAATATAATAATTCAATAATTGACAATTTAAATGAATATGCCAACAATTTATATTAGTTTATCATTATGAGAAAGTGAGAAATGTTAAGGTAGATTCATTTCTGAATATGAAATTCTATTTGGCGTTAGATGTTTATGTAAAATTATGTATAATTAGTTACATTAGCACTTAATTTTAAAAAAAGGTAATTTAACATTCTAGGTGAGAAAAATCTCCACATAAAGTAAAAAACTTAGGAAGAAAAATCATCCTGATGTAAATCTAAAATTGCAGGGGTGTAAAACTTATCTCATTCCTTTCAAAAGGTAAACACATAACCAAATGTATTTGGTATTACATTTATAGTCAAAGTATAACCAGTTGAAACAAGTTGTAATGTAAAGCTAGTCTGACACTGAACTGTTCAAAGTAGTCAGTGTAAGTGAGAAAATTTAAGTATTTTCTTTGAATTTCAATTTGTTGGTATATAGAAAACTGTTAAACAAAAACAGAGAGAAAGGGAACTGATATTAGAAAAGAATTAAGCCTGGTACCAGACTCTGAATCTAGAAACTAGTAGTTATAATTTCTTTTTTCAAAGACGTTTCAAAGTTACCTCCCAGGATATCCTATCATAGAAGTGATCGTGGAATATAACAAATTCTACTGTGTTCCTTTCTAAAAAGCATGTCTCTGAACATTTTAAATTCAATAAATTTATATCAATGGTTTCCAAAATGAGCTGCTTACATCAAAGAGGTGTAAAGAGCATATATTGGTAGACAACAAGAAACTATTCAATTTCTATTTATATATAACTTTTCCAAAGATAAGATAATTCTCTTTTGCAACACTTATAAATCTACTCTCCCTTACTAAGTGCCAACTTCAATAAGGACAGGAGAAGTTTTGCAATATAGAGGGCTTGAAGACAGCGCCCCTAGAACCTGTTCATTCTCAGTGTACCGAAATATGAAAAGAGCATTGATGAATCAAAGATTCGGAGGTGTTGGTATATTTATATGATTCTGTTACAGAAAGCATTGACTATATCAAACTCTCACATTACCTACGTAGGAAATTTAGCAACATTTTTTCTTACTTGTTTCAAATGTTTGAAATGAAAGTTTCAGTTGGTTTAAAACCCATATCATATTTGTTAATGATACCTTTCAATTATTTTTAAGAAACACAATTTTCAAAGCGGATGACAGTTTTCTTTCCAATGTTAATAAATCCCTGCACATGACCTATTTTTCTAATTTCAGTCTATTGATTCTTCCCCCCATTAGTAACAACCATTTTCAGCTATGATGGTCAAAACAGAAAGAGTGGAGTATTTAGACAAAAGTCACGTAGTATTCCCTTCTCATTTCCTTCCTCTCCTAGTGCAGATCAAATCAAAATATTTTCCAGATTAAATTGTAGCTTAGGGTTGTGACACCATTGTTGTCACTGAAACACAAGCAGTGGCTGTGCTGGAAAATAATTTTAGGATGTGCCTCTTCAGTCTTTTTACTTTCCTGTCCCCTCACTTGCGTAAATAACAGATACGATGTGAAAGATGCAGCAGCCATTGTATGAACGTGAAGATGAACTTCATACACTGGAAACAACAGAACTGGAAATCAGAGGAAGAGTAGTCCTTGAAAATATACTTCTATAGATTAATTAGCTTGGGATTACCTGTTTTCGAAATTCTTAAAATAAAAAAAAACTCATATTTCTAAACTCATTTTAAAACTTATTGCTTAAAAACATATATATATACTGTTGCCTCTGGGCTGGAAAAGCAAGGAGATCCTACTGTATAGCACTGGGAACTATGGCTAACCACTTGTGATGAATCCATATATGTATGTGTAACCCTGTCACCACGCTGTACAGCTGGGAATAATGGAAAAAAAGAATTAAAATTAAAGAAAAAAACTTATATTTCTAAAATATTTTTATCATTGATGCACATTAAATTAAGAGCCAGACTTTTGGAGTTCCCGTCGTAGCGCAGTGGTTAACGAATCCGACTAGGAACCATGAGGTTGCGGGTTCGATCCCTGCCCTCGCTCAGTGGGTTAACGATCCGGCGTTGCCGTGAGCTGTGGTGTGGGTTGCAGACGCGGCTCGGATGCTGCGTTGCTGTGGCTGCGGCGCAGGCCAGTGGCCACAGCTCCGATTAGACCCCTAGCCTGGGAATCTCCACATGCCGTGGGTGCGGCCATAAAATGACAAAAGGCAAAAAAAAAAAAAAAAAAGAATCAGACTTTAAATTATTTAGTTATCATTAACAATAATATTTATAAATTATTATATGAATACTGTTTATTTCTAATTAATAGTAATGAATACAGAATATATATTGTAAATACCTTTACCTATTTTTTCATTCCTTTTTATATTTTGCATATTTTAAGGCACTGGATATATTATTACAATAGAAAATGAATTTAAAATTTTGCATATATATGCATATACACTCAGGAACAACTCTGACAATGCTAAAGTTTGGAGAGCACGAATTTAGACCATTCTTTAACATTTTTTTAATAGAGTATCTATTGGGAACTCATTGTATTCTAGGCCCTGTGGTGTTTACTAGTAAGTTCATTTAGTCAAGTGGTTAAAATATGACCTATGTTATTGGTTGAAAGGTGATAGTGGCAGTTATGTGACCAGTATTATAAAAATGTTTTAAGTCTTTCCTTTTCTAAACATGTAAAATATCACACATTAAGGTTATGTGAGACATATGTAGCTTCCTAGCATATAAAGACACAAAATCATACTCAGTTTTAAATTCTTCTGACCATCTCACAGAATTTGATTACTGCTCATTGCTTTCCAGTATAATTACCTTTTTTTAAAAAAAAAAGTCTTTTTAGGGCCACACCCATGGCATATGGAGGTTCCCAGGCTAGGGGAGTCAAACTAGAGCTGTAGCCACTGGTCTATGCCACAGTCACAGCAAAGCCAGATCTGAGCTGAGTCTTCACCCTACACCACAGCTCATGGCAATGCCAGATCTTTAACCCACTGAGCGAGGCCACGGATGGAACTTGCACCCTCACAGATGCTAGTCAGATTTGTTTCCTGTGAGCCAAGACAGGAACTATAATTACTTTGTTAATGGTATATCTTCTCTACTCTGATTTGAATTCTTCAGAACAATGAATATCATCCATTCACTCTAGGTACCCAGGTCTGCTAACATACATGGTAGGCAGTAGGTATTTAGGAAATATCGGATGCATAGCTGAATACATTAATTCATTTATTTATGTAAGAGATAATTACTGAAAACTCTTTGTGAGAGAAGATATTTAAATGCAATTGGAGTTGCAAAGATGAGAAGAGATAGTCCTAGCTCTGAGAACACAGAGTTTAGTTAGGAGGGCAAAAATCAATGCACACGTACTGAGAAGCAAAATATAAGTAAAAATGAAGAAATGATCATACTTTTTGGAGAGAATCAGCAAAAATGTATCTGGACTGAACTTAATGGAAGAGTGGGAATTTGCAAAATGGGTCAGATAAAACAATCCATCCGAGGAAGGGAGAATAGCATGTGAAAATACAGAGGGTCTGACCTCCTGAAGTTACTTTGAAAAGATTTGTTGCACTGAATTGAATAAGAGTTTCTTACCGGAACAGATTTGTTGCACTTGGAAAATTCTTGGACCAGGAAGTAAGATGAGTGTTTTGACAAAGTGTAAACATTTTTTTCTATGTCAAGATTTTAAGTTTGAAGATAGGTGTTTCAAAGTAGTGCATAGGAGTCTTGAGATTTTGACTAATAACACTCTTGGTGCTAGAATATAAATATATCACAAATTGAATTAAATATAAAGGCATGGAGCTTCATGATACGAATGTTAGATGCTCTGGCACAGCCCTACAGGTGTTTGAGTTTCTTTTTCATTATTTTATTCAGTCTATTTTTTCTTGTTCATTTAGATTGTATCATTCTATAATTCCATTTTTAAGTTCCTTGATTTCTCTGTCTCTTCCATCTGCAGCTGATCCTATTCACCGAGGCTTTTCTGTTGTTTGTTTTGTTTTAATTTGGGCTATTGTTTTATTTTCCATTTGTTTTATCCCCACGTCTTCTATTTTTTTGCTGGATCTTTCTATTTTTGCATTTGTTTCAAGTGCATTCATAATTGCTTATTGAAGCATTTTTGTTATGGCTGCCTTAAAATGTGTATCACAGAATTCTAACATTTTTGCTAGCTCAGTAAATCTCAGTAATGACATCTATTGATTTTATGTATATATATATATTTTTTCTCATTTAGCTTGAAAACTTCCTTGTTCCTGGCATGACAAGGTGTTATGGATTGGAACCTAATATTTTTGTGCTGCATGTTTTGGTATGACAAGGGGTTGTTGATTGAAATCTGAATATTTTCATGTCATATGTATCTCAGGATCTTATTTAAATCTTTTGTTTTAACTCGCTCTTTCTGTACCACACTGGCAAGGAAAAGGGTGGCACACCGTCTCGTTACTGACAGGGAGAGGTAGAAGTCCATGTTTTCCACTTATCCTCCGTTTGACCTGAGATAGGGGTTTCTCCTATTTAATCCTGAGCAAGGGTGGGCATTCTAGATTCTCATGTGGTTTCCAGTCACATTGCCAGAAAGAAGGTGGGCTTTTTAATCACAGGATGGAGTAACAGGCCTTATTCTTCACATCTGACATCACCTCACTGTGGAGGGAGGGCAGGCCTTTTGCTGCCTGACAGGTGGTGGTCTGGTCTCCTCATGCAGTCTCCTCTGACACCACAGAGTGTCAGGGATGAAAACATCAGATCACCATTTGCCTTCTCAGCCACCATCTGGGTGGGATGTTGGGAGGACTCATTCCAGGCTAGGAAGTCTGGGTTCCACATTCAAACTCTTCTGGTATTGCTGGATGAGGAGATACAGTTTTGGTTTTGTTTTTGTTCTTGTGTTTGCTGTTTCTTATGGCTATAAGAGAATAGCTATTTTCTAAAAGTTTTCTGTTTTGCTAAATTGCTCTTTTTCCTGGTCTTTTGTCTAGAGATAACAGTCTTTGTTGGGGCTTTCACTGTGCCTACCTATTACCACTTCTGGGATATTCATTTATTCAACTATATGTCTGGAATATTAAGTAAAAAGAAATCAGAGAAATGCAACATGCAAAATTCGTTGACTTGAGGAAAAAATAATTTTTCTCTCAGGAAAAAGAGGGAACATACCATTGCATCATTCCTTGAGTCCTGAGGTCCCCAAATGCTCTACTTTTTTCTCTGTACATTTCAGTTTTCTTATATTATATATATATACAAATATAGATATGGAAAAGTATATATTTTCTGACACATGATTCATACATATGTTACAGATAGGTTTCTTTTCATTTAATATAATAGTACCTATAAATGTTATTGAGTACATCTTCTACATTTCATAAATCAAAAGTATTCTAGATTAATTAGCTATTTCTGGAAAACTTTTGAGAGTTTGACTTAAATAAGTGGTTGAATTATAATTAGCACTAATGTAAATTTTTTTCAGTTATTTACAGTTCATTTATAAGTAGCCTTAGGAAGAGTGAAGATCAGAAAATTTACTTCCTAGGAATTTCCTTTGTGACTCAGCGGAAACAAATCTGACTACCATCCATGAGGATGAGGGTTTGATCCCTGGCCTCGCTCAGTGGGTTAAGGATCCGGTGTGGCCATGAGCTGTGGTTAGGGTTAGGGTTCTGTGGTATAGGTTGAAGGTGCGGCCTGGATCCGGTGTTCCTGTGGCTGTGATGTAGGCCAGTGGCTACAGCTCCGATTTGACCCCTAGCCTGGGAACCTCCAGGTGCCACGGATGAGGCCCTGAAAAAGAAAAATTACTTCATAAATAAAATAGCTATATAATGTTTATTGCCGAGATTAATTCACTATTATTAAATGTTAAGTCCTTGAGGAAATATAGTTGTAGAAGGTCACCATTAAAAATTAATACAACTGCAAATTTCTTCCTCGAAAAAAGAAATAAAAGAAAGATTACTAATTCTTATTTTCCTTTTCTTGTGCTTTTTTATAGCTATAGATCAGGTCAAATCTTGAATACACTGGCACCACTGCAGTGAAACTTCAACAGCCTACCTCTTTTCTGGACCTTGAATAAGAATGTTAATTGGAAACTTTCTTTCTTTCAGAGAAAGGCATGACTCAAAACTGTGATTTTCCTTATTTAATTGGGATTATATTCAGAGATTTATAGCTCATCATTTTAGTGAAAATAAGAGGAATGCAACATACACAACTAATGTACTGAAGAAAAAATATATTTTCCCTCTAAGGAAAAGAAAATGTTTTCATTCTTTTAATTCCTAAATAATTAAGTGTCTACTATATGACTTAATTGATAGTCATATAAAAATAGTGTGTCATGACAGAAATCAGAGCAGCAAGCACATTAACTTGAAAGGTCTTTGCATTCATCACCTACTTTTTTGTCAGGGCTTCAGAAGCCTTGAAACAGAGTAAGGGAATTGCCTTCCAGGGTTGTCTTTACAGTTGTCAAGCCGGGAAATAATATGTTAGGTGTTAGAGTACTCTCAGACATCGTGATTAATTGAAGGTTGGCTTACTGACAAAAGACTTCACAGAGTCATGTGTTGGGAATTCATGAAATAGCTTAGTTTTTCTGTCTTTTATTCGACCTGCTGATTAATTTCAAATGTTCTGCAAGAGACAGATTAGCATGAAAAAGGGAAACTCAACCTTTGGCATAAACTTCATTTTGTAATTTTATAGACATATATATAATTATATAGTCACACACACACCCCTCTGATCATATTTAGTTTCCCAAAGAGTTCCAAAGAAAATCAAGTTTTCTTGTGATTCCAAAAAATTTAATGGTGTCCAAGCTATAATTAATTAAACCAATACATCTTTTTTTTTTCTTTTTGCCTTTTTCTAGGTTCACACCCGTGGCATATGGTGGTTCCCAGGCTAGGGGTCTAATCGGAGCTGTAGCTGCTGGCCTTCACCACAGCCATAGCAACACCAGGTCCGGGCTGCATCTGCAGCCTACACCACAGCTCATGGCAACGCCGGATTCTTAACCCACTGATCAAGGTCAGGGATGGAACCTGCAACCTCATGGTTCCTAGTCGGATTCGTTAACCACTGAGCCACGATGGGAACTCCCTAAGCCAGTACATCTTAACAGTTATTTGCTGGAATAAAGTATTTAAGAGAAAGAAGTTGAAAAAGCTGCCTTCCAACACTGTTATTAAATAAATAAAATTTAATCATGCCAAAGTAAAGTATTAGATGAGCAAAAAAGGGATTCATTTCTTTTAGGAATGTCTGATTACCCCCTCAAACACCACCACAGTACTAATAAAAATGACAGATGACAATATAGAAGGGAGTGGGAAGTAAATCCCATTTGTGAAATGAAAACTTCTGAATCAGCTACAGAAATGAAACTACTAAAAGTAAGTCAGAAAGGTCCCTGCTGTTTATCTCTCCCCTTATCCAGATGCCAGCGGTATAACTGAACTGTATGTATTTAAAGCAAACTCTGTCTATTGTAAAGTATTTTTATCTGAGAAATTGTTTTAATTTGTATATATTACTGTACATATTTTAAAAATATGTTAATAACAATTATTAGTGTTTGAATACCTTTGGATAGTCTAGATGCTTCTCAAACTCTCATCCCAACATCAAGGCATTGAACTTAGGACTCTCCATCTCTTTATTTAAAATTATTATATTTTCTCCATCATAGACTTCTTGTATTAACGTAGATTTTTAAAACGCATCAACATATAATTTATGTTTGTAACTAAGTTTTTTGACTACCATCTTAAATTTGCACCTGAGATGAATGCATACATATATGCCCAGTCACGTCATATATGCCCAGTATTTGAAGTTGATGATGGATGGAAGGTTTGACTTTAAGATACATCTTTCCTTTCTTCTTCAAAAAGTCCACTGAAGAAAAACACATAAATTTGGGAGTTATGTTTTGTCTGAGTACATTACTAAGGATTATAGTCTTGGAGACAGCCTCTCAGATAACTGTCAGGAACATTGCCAGAGAGGTAAGGAAGTAATTTTTGCTGGGGGAAAAAACAAACAAACACGTGGTTTGTAGTTGAACATCAAAAGATTACTGCTAATCACATCTCAAGTTAATGATTTTCTTACTTTTCTATATATGGGAAGATGTAAGAGTCTGGGCTTACCGAAGTTACTCTTTGATATGCATTTTAACCATTTAGGGCTAGTATCCTGTTCTTCTCCATCCTGATTTCCCTTCAGCATTAACCATCAGGGTTGGCTGCAGTGGCTAATGGCAGACATTCTTTGTTTACTCAAATGCCAGGCAACATTCTTTGTCCACAGAGGCATGCCTCCTTCAGTGCATTAGGGTAGGAAGGGGAGAGAGACTGGAGACAAATACACCTTTCCATCACTAATATTTGATATACTCCTCTTGACCTTGACTGTCAGAGGTCTCTGGTCAATACTGACACTCTTTTGCATCACACACCTGATGCTTAATCTCATTTAGAGTGTATGTGTGTGCACGTGTGTATGAGTTTCTTAGAATTACATGGCACCTCAGGCACATATTTTTGTTATGTGACTCAGCTTCTCAAATTGTCTTTCTCCTGGAATGATCTTTCCCCTTAAATAGTCCCCATTGATATGTTTTCATTGATGTTTCTCCATCAGCTCCCTTCCTTGGACACCTAAGAAACAAACATTCTATAAATTTAAATCCACGCATATATTTTAAGTTTTAAATATGTGGATGGTTTTATTAAATATCTTTTGAAAGAAAATCTTCTAATTTAAAACTGAGAACAAGTACCAATAAAAAGAAGAACGTGACAAAAAAGATTTAAATTGGTGGTGAAAAGGAATTACAAAGAAATGCTTTTATATTTAATATTTTAAATTTAATGTAAAAATAACTATTTTTACTATTTGACCTAATATTCCCCTCTTTCCATTAAATAATTTGCCTACCTGTGCCATTTATTAAAATGACCTCATCAATCTAAGCTTCTTATTTCATTTTTACAAATTAAATCATACTTTTCATTTTTTGGTTCCCAAAACACTATACAGAAATCCATAACACTTTTTGATTAGAATTGGTATTTTGGCAATTGTTTTTAAAAAGAAAGAACACATTTTTATATACCATATGTTAATCGTACTCTTAGCTTGGCACTTTTAAGGACAATATTCCCAATACATGTCACAACAATCTGTTGAGTAGTTATCATGACTGTTTTACAATACATTTGAAGTACTAAGAGGTAAGATAACTATCTCAAGGTGATATAATAATAGTTCTTGGTGTCAAATTTCAAATCTTGATCTTGATTGTTTGCACAGAGTGCTTTTAATTGTAACAATCTATCTATGAAGACATTATGAGAGGAAGCCTGTACAGACTGATTAACTTCAAACTGGCCTTCTATCTATTTCTCTTTCTGTGAAGATGCTTGTAATTACAGCTGTAATTTTGTAACGTAAAGGTTGCAGACAATAGCAAAATTTAGATATGGAAGTGGATCTTAAGCAGGATATGCATTTCTAGTTCTCTGACACTACATTGTATTCTCGAGGTGATTAAATGGAAGTGTGAGTGCACAGGGACTTTTTGAGGCATGCCAAGTACAGCATATTGTCTAGCTTTCTTTTTTTCTGCTTATCTCCTATGGGCCCTCAAGAAACAAAGTTTGGGGTTGAAGGATTAGCCTCAGCAGATCCACTTATTTGATTAGTGTCCTGCCTGCTCTGCTTTTACTCAGGTTCATTGATCAAGATGATTGCATTCTCTGTCCTTTGCTGGGCAAGTCATCAAAGGAAAGGGATCATTTGCTGAGATGTGAGTCCTTAGGGCAGGTCTATGTCTTTGAACACACAGTCAACTGGCTAGTTCACTATGGTGTTCGGTAATAAAAATAATAAAATGAGTCAAATGGTCCCTCTGTTAGAAGGAAATTCTACTCGAGTCTGATTCTTAGCCAGGAAAGTTGGACTTTGACATGGCTAGTGAAGTGTATTAGATGGTGGAATAGTCTCCCCAAAGAAGAGATAGATGATCTCTGGCCTTGAGAATTTTAAAGTGAAATGCACACAGCCTGACAAAGGAGAAAAGAAGAAGAACCTGTGCTGTCTGACGATAGCCAAATGTGAGTTTTTCACTTTGCTTTTATTGTTTCCAATTTAACTCTGTTGGGGTTAAAATCTAAAGGGAAAAAAACGATTTTGTATTATTTCAGAATTTGGAGGAAACATATCATCTTTGATTACAATACAGTAGAATCATATAGAAAATTGTAGGTATCTCAAACTGAAATATATTAGTCGAATGCTTATCAGGCTTAAATATGTTATTAAAATAAGTGAATTTGATAGAAAATGCACTTGATAGAAAATGCTGAAATATGAGATGTGTACTTTCCCAATGAAAACCAAAGACATATTCTGAGTTCGTAGAAATATGTCAGTACCTAAGGCACTGAGTAGGCAGGAAATTTTTTTGCAGATTTTTGTGGGAGTTCACAGTATAACAAAACGAGTAAGTCACTAATTCATTTGGTTGTCACAAGTGAAAACTTGCATTTAATGGATCAGCTAATGGAAATCAGTAAAATTTAAATTAATAAATACTGTATGCTAATAAGAATGATGAGTTTTATTATAATTTATTAACTTTTCACATTTTTGTAGTAATATGTATCATTTTAAAAGTATTTCTGAACCTGTAGCATACATTTCCTTGCAGATCTGATTTAAAATACTCAATATATTCTGCCTCAATCTTCTACTTTATATGGTAAAAACATATATAATTAGAGCCACAAATGTATGATTCATTACTATATAATGAGCACATTAATGGTATAAACAACAGTTCATATGGGATCTAAGTTGAAAGAAAGCAGTGTTTTTGAGGTCTTTATTGCATATGAACAAACACATTTTAACTACAAATATTCCTTTGTCTATTAATTCCAGTAGGATTTCTACTGGATTACATCTTATTTACCAAAGAGCTAAGGATGAAATTACACTGCATTCATGTTTTTTTAATTGCATCATGCATTCTGTTCTTTAAAACTGAATTCCTCCCTCGAATTTATTCACACTGGTCATATTTTATGTACGTGTGAATATATTCTCTAAGATCATGATTCTCTTCAAAAATACAAATTTTGTTTACCTTTTCAAAGAAGCAGCTCTTGGTTTTATTGATTTTTTCTAGTGTTTTTTGAGTCTCCATTTTATTGATTTCCTCTCTGATCTTTACGATTTCCTTCCTTCTGATGACTTTTGGGTGTTTTTCTTTTTCTTTTTCTAATTCATTCAGGTGATGGGTTAGGTTGTCAACTTGAGATTTTTCTTCTTTTTTGAGGAAGGCCTGTAATGCTATGAACTTCCCTCTGAGCACTGCTTTTGCAGCATCCCATAGATTTGGAGTGGTTGTGTCTTCATTCCCATTTGTCTCAAGGTATTTTTTAATTCCTTCTTTATTCCCACATTGACCCATTCATTTTTTAGTATCACGTTGTTTAGTCTCCATATAGTATGTTTTTTCTCATCTCTAGTTTCATGCCTTTGTGGTCAGAGAAGATACTTGGAATAATTTCTATACTCTTAAATTTGTTGAGATTAGTTTTGTGCCCCAGTATGTGAGCTGTCCTTGAGAATGTTCCATGTGCACTTGAGAAGAATGTATATTCTGATTTTTTGGGATGTAATATCCTGAAGATGTCAGTTAGGTCTAACTTTTCTATTGTGTCATTTAGGATCTCCGTGGCCTTACTGATTTTATGCCTAGAGGATCTGACCATTGATGTGAGTGGAGTGTTAAAGTCTCCTACAATTATTGTATTGCCATCTATTTCTCCTTTTATGTCTGATAGTACTTGTTGTAGGTACTTGGGTGCTTCTATATTAGGGGCACATATGTTGATGATTGTAATATCCTTTTCTTGAATGGATCCTTTAACCATTAAATAGTGTCCTTCTTTGTCTTTCTTTATGGCCTTCATCTTAAAGTGTATTTTGTCTGATATGAGTATTGCCACTCCTGCTTTCCTTTCTTGCCCATTGGCATGAAATATCTTTTCCCATCCCCTAACTTTCAATCTGTCTTTTGCCCTAAGGTGAGTCTCTTGTAGGCAGCAGATTATAGGTTTTTGCTTTTTTATCCATTCTGCCACTCTGTGTCTTTTAATTGGAGCATTCAGTCCATTGATATTTAAGGTAATTATTGATAGATATGTATTTATTGCCATTTTAGACCTTGCTTTCCTGTTGATTCTACGTTTCTCTTTTCTTCTTTTGCTTGGATGGTTTCCATTTATTTTATGCTTGAGTGCTTTTCTTTTCAGTATTTGTGGATGTGATGTTCCCTTTTTATTTGTGGTTGCCTGGTTTTTTAAATATTTTAGAGCCTTATTTCTGCTTGCTGTGGCCTGATAGCTATATAGGCTTAAACACATTATTAGAAAAATTAAAAAACAAAAAATAAGAAAAAAGATCAAAAACAAAATTTTAAAAATATATACAAACAACAAATGCTGGAGGGGGTGTGGAGAAAAGGGAACCCTTCTACACTGTTGGTGGGAATGTAAGCTGATACAACCACTGTGGAAAACAGCATGGAGGTACCTTAGAAAACTATACATACAACTACCATATGACCCAGCAACCCCACTCTTGGGCATATATCTGGACAAAAATCTCCTTGAAAAAGACACCTACACATGCATGTTCATTGCAGCACCATTCATGATAGCCAAAACATTGAAGCAACCCAAATGTCCATCGACAGATGAATGGATTAGGAAAATGTGGTATACATACACGATGGAATACTACTCAGCCATAAACGAGAATAAAATAATGTCATTTGCAGCAACATGGATGGAATTAGAGACCCTCATACTGAATGAAGTAAGTCAGAAGGAAAAAGACAAATACCATTTGATATCACTAACATCTGGAATCTAATATACTGCACAAATGAATCTTTCTACAGAAAAGAAAATCAAGGGCTTGGAGAACAGACTTGTGGTTGCCAAAAGGGTGGGGGAGGGAGTGGGATGTTAGGGGGATCTGGGGTTAATAGTTGTAGTCTCTTGCCTCTGTGATGGAAAAGCAAGGCATATTTCTTTTTAGGACATTAACACGTTTTACTTCATATGCTCAGGTTTCTAATAAGGAATTAATACCTTTAATAAATTAGAAAATGCAATGAGAAATAAATATATATTTAAACACTTTATACTATACTTTTTAATTTTGGAATGATTTGCTATTATATCCATTGTGATAACTGTATAGCCAATTCTTACTTTATGGATAAATTAGTAATCCAGTCTTCTCTTTGCAATTTAACTTCTTTCCCAAGTGACAGAACACTATTTAAAGTAAATTACTATTCCCACTAATAAAGCTTACTTTATTCACACAACAATGCAATCAATAAATATATATTGAACTCCTACTATGTGTCAGGCAATAAGCTCCCAGATATAAACATTAAAGACGAATTTCTTGTGCCTCAGAAAGAAAAGAACAAATAAGTACCTGAAATACAAGGTAATGATGTACAGGAAATCTTAAGGGAGCACAAGCCATAGCTGAGTCCTGCATGGCCTGAGCAAGGAGGATTTTGTTGTTTTTGTTTGTTTTTTGTTTGTTTTACCCTGAAATAGGCTGAGGAATATGAAGTAGTTAAGTAAATAGAGAGCCTGAGAAAGCACATTGAAGACAGAAGGAGAACAAGTACAAAGGAACTGAAGGGAGAGAGGGGATAACGTGTTAGGGAAACTGCAAGTGGTTCCCAGTCCATGGGTGAGCTGACAGGGACTCTTGTTGAGAAAGTAAATACTGGCAAAAGGAAGTTAATACAGTAGGCTGACTAATGACTCCCCAAGAGATATGCATGCCCTAGTCCTTTGAACCTGTGAATATTACCTACTTGGGCAAAAATATCTTTGTGTGTGATTGAGTTAATAATCTTTAGACAGGAAGATGCAGTCACATACATCCTCATAAAAGGGAGGTGGACTGAAATGAGATACCCAAAGAGAAGAGAAGAAAACAATGGGGCCACTGAGACAGAGACGAAATAAAGTAATGCAGCCACAAGCCAAAGGATGGCAGTACCTGCCAGGAGCTGGGAGAGGCAAGGAATGGATTCTGTAGAGCTTCCAGAGGGAGTACAGCCCTGCTATAACCTTGATTTCGACCAAAAGGTATTGACTTTGGATTTCTGGCCCCCAGAAACATGAGATAATAAATTTCTGTTCTTTTAAGCTATGAAGTGATAATTTGTTACAGCACCCCCAGAAAATAAACAGTTGATAAGGGCCAATTCAGGTGGGTGGAAACTTGCATAATAACTAAGAAATTTTTACTCTGATTAATAAAGACTTTCCTTTTTTTTTAATAATAAATATGTAATCAGGTGTTTCCCTTGTGGTTCAGTGGAAAAAAAATCCAACTAGTATCCATGAGGACGTGGGTTTGATCCCTGGCCTTGTTCAGTAGGTTAAGGATCTGGCATTGCTGTGAGCTGCGGTGTAGGCTCAGATCCTGTGTTGCTGTGGCTGGGGGTAGGCAGCAGCTGCAGCTCTATTTTAAGCCCTAGCCTGGGACCTCCCATATGCTGTGTTTGCGGCCCTAAAAAGAGAAAGAAAAAAAAAATTATAATCATAAAAAGTGAATAGATAATGAAAATACATCTTCAATTACAATGCAAGTGTACAGTCTTAACATGTATTTTTTAAAAATAAGTTTTTTTAAAAATATTGATTATTCTACCTATATGTATAATTAATTATTTTTTATGTCTGTATGCTATGAAAAGGCTATGAATCTGGAACTTACTAGGTCATTTTTCCTTTTAGCAATTTTATCAAATCGATCCATATGCCGTAGTAAAAAATGCAAACATAAAATACTGCATGCAAATGTATAGGCTTTACAAATCTTCTTGGTGGGGGGGATGAAATCAACTCCATGGAAAGTCATAGAAACATTGGATAGGACAGATTTAAAACTATCAAGTCTTATTAAAACTTGCAAATCAGCGATGTAACCTTCTCAAAATTTACTTTCTAATTCATAGCCACAGTAAACAAAGAGATCCGAGAGAACTATCATGTATCATTTGCTGCTAGTGAGTTAAAGTGAAAAGCCATTTAGTTTTACTCCCTTTCTGTCTAATCAGCAGCATAATTTGGGAACAGTTACTTTAAGTTTTTCTGTTTCAAATTCCCATTTACACATTTCTGCAACTACATAAATTACTCTGTCAGGCCCCTTCCAGTTGTTCTATTTCTCTATTTTTCTGACTACAATGTTCTACTTCTCTATGCTAGATAAGTAAGACCAGATAATAATTTTAGAACAATGTAACTATTCAGGAAATGTTGACAAGGCACATTGCAAAGTTAGAGCAGCCAAGAAAGAAGAAAATTATGAAACAGTAGGCATTGATGTTCTTTTCTATCAGGTCTTAGAGGACTGTTAAGATTTTGACAAGTAAACTTCATTCCCAAGAGTACATAGGCCTCCGAATCACATGATACACTGTTTGATTCCTGCTAATTAGATAGATGCCTTATTCCACCTTAGGGTGTGCTAGTTACCCAAAGTCCATTCCCTAGGTACTGTTTCTACCACAGAGCCAATGGTCAGTGTGTCTTCAAAATAATCCTTTGTGAAAATAGAAATAAATATGCAAACATATCTGGCTGAAATGTGCACAATTCTCAATACTATCAATCAGTCTATAATAAAAATAACTCAGGAAATCAGTAACCTAGCTGGTATATCTGGGAGTTCAAAAGAGAATAACATTCATTAAATATTGATTACATGTCTGCATTCTCACACTTTCCTGTATGCTATGACTACCTGACTATAAAGGATGTTCAACATAGTGCTTAGCACATGACAGTGGATAACATGACACATATATGTTTTGATCAGATTTGATGACTGGATTACCCTTTCTCTTCTTCATACCATTCCATCTCTAACAAAACTAAAATTATAATAGTCTTTATAAAATGAGTCTGGAATTCTTATTTTGAAAAGCGAAATATATATATTTGTCTTTTTGCCTTTTCTAGGGCCGCACTCGCAGCATATGGAGGTTCCCAGGCTAGGGGTCTAATCGGAGCTGTAGCCGCCGGCTGACGCCAGAGCCACATGAACGCGGGATCCGCGGGATCCGAGCCGCATCTGCGACTTACACCACAGCTCACGGCAACGCTGGATTCTTAACCCACTGAGCAAGGCCAGGGATCGAACCCTAAACCTCATGGTTCCTAGTCGGATTCGTTAACCACTGAGCCACGACGGCAACTCCTAGAAGCGAAATATTTCTATACCAAGAATAAAGATTTTAAGATTTAAACTCAGTACACTTCATTAAATCTTATATTCCACATGTAAATGTTGGTGTTTTTTAGACTGTGGCAATCAACTATAGCACAGTTTTACAATTATTTATAGTATTAAATATTTTGCCATGATGCATAAGACACTGTCCACAACTCAGGAATATTTCATATACATATGCATGTAAAGGTTCTAGAGAATTATATACCATATCTGCTTAAAATAAAGCTTATTAGTAAAACTTATATAATGACTAATGTTTAAATAAACTCTGCTAAAATTGTCTAAATTAAATTAATATATTATGCATATGATTGCTAATTATTGATGGAAGTGCCTATTTTAATAAAATAGGTTTCATACTTTATATAAATTTAAATTTGTAAACCAATTAATATCCTAAATGCACTAACCAAATATAATATCTAAATGCTAATATAGTTAGTTAATGTGGTAAGTAGTTATTAATCATTTTGAGTGTCATTTTTATAAATCCAAATTTTCACTTGGGAATGACTACATATAAATATATAACTCCATTGCTATTATTAGATTATAGAATCATCATAAAATGAATAAATCATCAGATAAAGTGGACTGAGTTAAAATTCTGTGCCTGCCATTTTAAAGATAGTATCCTTTAGTATTAAAATTATTACTTCACACATTTGAGAGATTGCAAATCCAGGTAAAGAGAAGTAATGTGATTTACCTACCACATAGAGGAAACATTCTGATTCAACAATCACCAGCTGTGCTGAAGACGCCAGCGGCTGAGATTCATTTCAATTCTGATAGGTGAGTTAAGAATGCTTATTTCTGTGCCCATTTATTTACAGAACAAGTGGACAATGTAAGAGACAGATAAAAGAAATGTATTGTAACAGACACATAGGTATATGAATCAAGATGTCTGATACAACTATATCCTGAAGCACTTACAGGTTCAATGAAAATAATTTACTCAAGGTTATTGGAAATTCAGATTCTGTGGATAAGAATGGACTGCTTACACGGTAGACACCAATCACCCCTTTGAACCAAGTGAGGGTACAAATCAGCAAGCAAACAAAGAAAAGTTTTCAAAGCTCATTTCAAACATAACTTCAACACCCAACAAAGCTGTAACAAGCAAGAACATTACATGGATCAGCCTGCCGTGCAGCAGAGGTGGTAGCTTTGTTCAGCTCAGGCTTTGAGCTGACCTGGGGCTTAATAGGCAGTCACAGTGCCAAGCTCTGCAAACTGCAGCACTGGCCACCAAATCAAAAAACAGGCTCCTCCAGCATCCATATCTTTTGCTTAAACTTAACCCACAGGCTACTAAAAAATAACAGTGTCGTAGTTATATAGGTAAGAAGGACACATTATCTAGACATATGTTCATGTAAATATTTATGTAACATTCCAATGATTATATACATATACATAATATTCATTTCAATTACAAATTTATATAAGGTGTTACACTATTATTTAAACTTTTAAAGTCAATGTGAATTTTATGTTAAAAGTAGAATGTTAGAGCTACAATATTTCTGAAGACAATAATATCTCATTTTTAGAATTTGGAAGAAATATTTGAAAGTAACTGAGATTGACATAATGTCATTGCATGAATACATATAGAACGAATTTGAAGCCAGCTCACTTAACGCTTTCTCACAAGCATCCTAGCAGAAGTCATTACTAGCAGAAGTCATTGTATATACAAACAAACATGTACATACATGTATATACATATACATATTCATATACATATACATATACATACACACACAAGATTATTCAACGATTTGAAGATGCAGAGAAAAGGGGTCAGTTTGAAGTCTTATTAAGCCTTGTGACAGATTCTCTTGTTTTCAGACTAAAGTCAATCAAAAGAGAAATGTACATATCAGATTTGGGTTGGTAGTAATATAAAATGGTACTGTCTTTGATATTGGATCACGAGAATGGATATCCATTCTTGTAGTTTACAAACCCATATTTCCCACTTATTAGAAAAATCTCTGCCTCACAAATATTTACGTTGAATTATTATTTTTGACTATAGTCTCTACTGAAAACATCAGTTGACTGCGAGGTAAATTTACATTATTCTAACTTTTCATATTTATAATTTTTTTATTACTAAAATAGCATTATAGGGAGTTCCCATGGTGGCTCAGCAGAAACGAACCCAACTAGCATCCATGAGGATAGAGGTTTTATACCTGGCCTTGCTCATTGGGTTAAGGATCCAGATCTGGCATTGCCATGAGCTGTGGTATAGGTCACAGACATGGTTCAGATCATGTGTTGCTGTGGTTGAGGCGTAGGCCGGCAGCTACAGCTCTGATTTGACCCCTAACTTGGGAACCTCCACATGACACAGATATGGTCCTAAAAAAATAAAAATAAAAAAGCAAAAAATAAAATAGCACTATACTTCATTTTTCTTGTAAGGATATTGCAACTAAGTAACAAAGAGAAGAAAGAACGAGGAAGAGAGAAAGAGAGAAAGAGAAAGAGAGAGAGAGAGAAGGACAGAAAGAAGGAAGGAAGGAAGGAAGGAAGGAAAGAAGGAAGGAAGGAAGGAAGGAAGAGAAAGAGAAAGAGAGAAAACATTATGAGGCAGATGTTGCACTGTTAAGTCTCTAAATGTAAAATAAGGCTGATGATTTATCAAATTGTGATGCATAATTTGAGATGGTAGATAACAAAAGTAATTAGTTTTTACGGAAATCGTTTGGAACTTAAACATAGGATGTTTGTGAGAAAATGTTAGGTGAACTGGCTTAAAATTTTCTCTATTTGTATATGGCATAGGTATTGCATAGGTATACACATACATGTTTACATATATGTATATGGTATATTTATTCCTCTACCTATATATGGTATATGTATTGTGTATGTATTGCTCTATTTGTATATGGTATATATATATTTATTATATGTATAAGTATATGGTACACTTAATGCCATTATATGAATCTCAATTACTTTGAAATATTTTTTTCTAATTGTTAAAATAACAATGTACCAAATAATATAAAATTGTAATTGTTTAAAATCTTAAAGCTGGAAAGGTAGCAGCTGTCAAAGTATTCCATCTGACAGATAAAATCAAAATTCTATTAAAGCTATCCGTAACATTTAAAGAGACATTATTTATTCTCTGTGTCACTCAGTACACAAATAATCACTTTTTTTTTTTTTTGGACACCCTGTGGCATATAGAGTTCCCAGGCCAGGGATCAGATCCAAGCCAGAGTTGTGACCTACACAGCTGCAAGGCCAGATCCTTTAACCCACTGTGCTGGGCTGGGGACTGAACTTACGTCCTGGTGATAAAGAGATGCCACCAATCCCGTTGTGCCTCATCAGGAACTCCTAAAATAATCACATTCTAATCAATGATGTCTAACATGTAAAAAATCTAAAATTTGAATCTGCCATTGTTTAAAATGTACTTACCAGAAGCACACAATTTTCAACCACTAGAATTGATTATATTAAATAATGAAAAGCTGCACTAAACAGCTGCATGGGTTGAGTCATCTAACAATAAGAATATTGAGGTCAATTTTTCAAGTAAAATTGGCACTTGGTCTTTCATAAATGTCTAAAAAATAGGAAATACAGGCTCATTCATGAGAAAAGACTTTTTTACTTACTCAGATGCAGTAGAGAAACTACTCTTGAGTGGCTTTTTTATGCATTTTACTAAATATTAACATACACATCTCATTACTCTCAGAAGCAGTATTATCTAAAGTACAGAATTTTCTAGTATATAGATTGTGCATATGTGACTTTAGTTTTATGAAGAGAGGAGCATGAGCTTAATTTTCATTATCAGTGGTAGTAGAAAAAGATTATCTTTCAAATAAAATTGTATGTAAATATTTTCTTCATTGTATGAGTAAAACTTTCTTATGTTATATTTAATAACAGGATCCATGAAAAAATGGGAAATATTTACGATATAGAGAAAAAATAGTACTTAGGTGAAAGCCAGCTATATGATTTGACTAATATATGTGTCAGAAAAAGCTAATTCTAAAACAGATTAAAAACCATATATGAAAAAACACTATGTTAAAAAATTTATGAAAGTGGATTGGAATATCTTGAAGAAGTCTTGGTAGCATGATATTTCTTAATAGGTCTCAAAGAGCATAAAGCACAAAGGGAAATTAATTATTTTGACCACATTCAAATTAATTTTGTAAGAGTTTTTAAACAGTTTAAAGACAAGTCAGACATTGTGGGGGAAAAAAGGCATTTATAATCCACATAACTGATAAAAATGTAAAAAATGCCTAAAAACTACAAGCCATAAGAAAAACGCTCTATTTGTATTTGTAGTATAAATGAAGTCCCCAGATCACCGAGAAATGTGAATTAAAAATGATTTGATAACATTGTTCACCCAGTATTTTGGCAAAGATTTCAATCTTTGAAAATAATTTTAATCTTAAGGAGTTTTCTTTAAATCTGTTTTACAAGGCAATGATATAAGTTTGCTCATACACAACTGTGCCTCTGTTTGTACAGAGGACATTTATTGATAGACACAATTTTAATTAGTAATTACACCTCTGCCATTTCTGTTAGTCTCTCTCACTCATATACAGAAGCACACAACATACATGCATGTGCTCACGTACAGACATTCACTTATATCAAGAAATATCTTTTTAGATTTTCTAACCCATTGGCACATTATTGCTGCTCTCTCAACTCTACCACTTGCTTATTTTGCATTAATTTTTTTGTATTTTTTAATTTCTCACAAAGCCAGCTTTATAATCTTCAAAATGTTTCAAGATTGTATGCTTATAAAAAGAACACTATAACAAAATTGTTAAGATTTTTGAATGATCCCACAGGAATTATCAATTTTGGAGAACTGTCATCTTAATAATTTAGTCTCATATTCATAAATATGGTTTATTTTCTTTTTTATTAAGGTCTTTTAAATTTTTGCTAAGCAAAAGTTTGTAGATTTCAGTGTACCATTATTATATATCTCCTGCAGAATTTATTCTCTTTTACATTTTTTTAATTTTAATTTTTATTTTTACATTATACCCGGCTGTACAGCGTGGTGACAGGGTTACACATACATATATGGATTCATCACAAGTGGTTAGACATAGTTCCCAGTGCTATACAGTAGGATCTCCTTGCTTTTCCATTCCCGAGGCAACAGTCTACAACTATTAACCCCAGACCCCCCTACCATCCCATTCCCTCCGCCACCCTTTTAGCAACTGCAAGTCTGTTCTCCAAGTCCTTGATTTTCTTTTCTGCATAAAGGTTCATCTGTGCATTATATTAGATTCCAGTTATTAGTGATATCATATGGTATCTGCCTTTCTCATTTTGATGTGAATAAACAAAAATAAATCATGTTCAACAAAACAACTTTTGGCTAAATTGCTAAATATTTGCCAAGTTAATAATAAGGTTAATGATAGCCAATATATGCTCCATTGCATTCTCTGCTTGGGGCTCAGCACAGCCTTTATACTATATATATATTTTTTTTACTGCAGGTCTCACACTATCTCCATTCCTTCCCTCTGACACTATCAGAGAGCCCTTTTGCTGGTGGATCTTGCCCCTCTCCCAGAAATGACCTCAGTTTGTGTATGGCTTAGTCAAGAATAAACACACACCTTCCTTATAGATGCTGCTTTGATGTAATGTGTTGTTACAACCCATACCCTATAAAGGATAGGAGATGGTGCTCCAAGCCACAGTCCTAGCAAGGGGCTGGATGATACTAAAACAGACATTATTGTAAATAAATTTCTTTTAAATTTCATTTTCCATTTGTTTGTCAAGTGTACATAAAAATTGGAATTAATTTTTGTATAGAACCTCCTAATTTTGCTAAACTCACACAGCATTTTAGTTGTTTTGTAATCAAGTTAGGATTTTTTTTAATCAATCATGTCTCCTAGGAATAAAGACAGTTTTATTCCCTCCTTCCCAATGTTTTATATATATATATTTTTTTTCTCCCCCTTTCTTAAATCTCTGGTTAAAGTATCCAACATAGTGTTAAAATGGGAAAAACAGACATCTTCATGTTTTTAATTCTAGCCGTAAAACTTTCAATATTCTACTGTTAATTAAGTATATTATTACTTTTAGATTTTTTTTCTGTTTCTTTTAACTTTCCCTCTCTTTTATAGTTGTCCTGTATATGTTAGAGGAAATTGTCTTCTATATCAAATTTACTGAGAGTTTTTATCATAATATTGAGTTTTGAACTTTTTCTTCCATTAAATAATTGTTTTTTTCTCTTTAATTTTGAAATATGTTGACTGATTTTTCAAATGTTAAATCATCCTTGAACTTCTGGAGTGTATCTATATTGGTCATCATTTTAGGTATTAATTTTACATCATCATTGATATTCATTTTATGTGTTGCTAGATTCTATTTATCAATATATTACTTTTCATATTTCTAAATTATTCCATAATTTTTGTCAAGTTTTTGACATCCATTTTATAAAAATTATGCTGGCCCCATGAAACAATTTAGAGATATTTCCCTCCCCTACGTTGTGAAAGTAAGATTGTCTTCATTTCTTCTTTAAATAATTGATTGAAATTAGAATTTATCAATGAAACACTGATGTCTTGAATATTTTTGTGGCAGGATTTTGGGAATAAATTCAATGTACTTTACAGATATAAACCTATTTAGATTTGTATTCATCATATGCTAGTTTGAGGATATTATAATTTTTAGAAATGTATCCATTTCATATAAGCTGTCTGACGTTATTATAATGCTACTCATAATATTCTCATTATATTTTCTATGTCTATAGAATCCAAAGTAAGATCTCTTTTCTTTCATGGCTGATTTTGTCATGTACATTTTTTCTGTGGCCTTGATTACTCTAACAGCTTATCAGTGTTGCTGAAGTTTTCAAAAAGCCAGCTTTGGTGTTGCTTAATTTTCTTTACCATTTATTTTCTATCACTGATTTTTCAGTCTTAACCTTTATCATTTCCTTCTTATTTGCTTTGGATTTATTTGACATTATGTTCCTGTCTTTCTTTAGACATTTATGCCATTGATTTTAGATTTTTTTCCCTTTCTAACATAAACATTTTTAAAACTGTAAAATTTCCTCTAATCACCTTTAGGTCTATGTTCCACAGATTTTTATATGTCTTATTTTCCCTGTATTTCAGTTCATAATATTAAAAAAAAATCCTTTATGATTTCCTCTTTGACCTATTGTTTATATATTGCTACCTTACAATGGTTATTATTTTTAGGATATTTTATTTGTTTTTCGCGATATCTACTTTTTACTGTCATTAATTTGGACATGGATAAACTTTTGCTTTTCCTACTCAGGAATTATACTTCTTCAATTTGTTTTTCATCAATCTGAAAACCTCTCATAAAGAAATCTCATGATTATTGATTTTTTTTCTATTCTTTTAGAATTCCTATTAAAGTTTTATCAAATGTGCTTTTTAAACTTGTATTAGTTTCCTGGGGCTGCCATATAAAATTACCACAAACTTGGTGGCTTAAGAAACAGGATTTCCTGACTATTTTTATTCTTTCACAGTTTTAGAGGCCGGAAGTCTGATCAAGGTACGAGTGAGCAGAACTGCAGTCTTAGCAGATGATTTATAAAATCCAAACCCATTAGAGTCTGAGGAGAATTAAAATGTCTCGGATGGCATGCCAGGGGCACCTGTCTTGTGATAGTTTGACTTACTCAGATTCTCTAGGGGAAAATCTACTTCATGCATCTGGCTTCTGTTGATAACTGACCTTCTTTAACTTAAGGCCCTATCACTCCAACTTCTGCCTTCAAATTTACATCAATGTTTTTTCTGCTACCTGTCAATTTCCCTTCTGCATTATTCTTACAAAGGAAGTTGTTATTGGATTGGAGCACTCTTGAATAACCTAGGAAAATCTGATTTTGAGGTTTTCCACTTAAATCTTGAGAAAAAAAAAACTTTTTCCAAATATGGTAATGGTCACAGATTCCATGAATTGGAATGTTGACATATCTTCAGGGTGCTACTATTCAGCCCACTATAATCCTTTTCATTGCTTAAAATTATCCCAACTATAAGAATTATGTATTATTCAAGGTTCTGCAGAGACACAAAACCAATAAAGGGGGATAGAGATCTGCAAGGCAAGCCAGTAGCCTGAACACCCAGGAAGAATTTATGCTGCCATTCAAGTCCAAAGGCAGTTTGGGGGCATAACTCTTTTAAGGCCTTCAGTTTGCTTTACTAAAAGTATAGTACTTAAATGTTAATCTAAAATATACACTCTCAGGATCTCTAGATTTGTGTTTGACCAATCATCTAGGTAATGTGGTCTAGCCAAGTTGACATATAAAATTAACCATCACAATCTATCTCCATAACTTTATTTTTGTTCTTGGTTCAGATACCTTTTTGCTTAGTCCTCCTATCTGTTTCTTCTTTTTCTCTATAATATTATAGACTTTCTTGATTCTTTGTGCTCAAAAGTACTTGTGCCTGTAGCTTTTAAAATTTTATCTTCCAAGACTACCCAATTTATATTATTTCCTCATATATTTAAAAAAAATGTTATCTTTGACTATGAGTGTTTCCTTTCTGTGAGAATCTAATTTGCTTGCAGACATTTTTTTTTTTTTTACCTAGTGTTTTACTGTTTTACATTTTACTGAGGTTCTTGTACCACAAAGGTACTGTAAATCTGGGCTCATATCCTCTAGCATTGATTTTCCTTTTTGGGGGGGGTCAGGGAGAAGTCTTTGCTCAAAGACAGTCCTATGGAGTTCCCATTGTGGCACAGTGGTTAACAAATCCGACTAGAAACCATGAGGTTGCGGGTTCGATCCCTGGCCTTGCTCAGTGGGTTAAGGCTCCGGCGTTGCCGTGAGCTGTGGTGTAGGCTGCAGACACGGCTTGGATCTGGTGTGGCTGTGGCTGTGGCATAGGCTAGCGACTACAGCTCTGATTAGACCTCTAGACTGCGAACCTCCATACGCCACAAGTGCAGCCTTAGAAAAAGGCAAAAAGACAAAACAAAAAAACAAAAAAACAGTTCTATATCAGAATTCTTTTTTTTTTTTTTGTCTTTTTGCCTTTTTATGTAGAGTCGCACCCGCGGCATATGGAGGTTCCCAGGCTAGGGGTCTAACAGGAGCTGTAGCCGCTGGCCTATGCCACAGCCACAGCAACGCGGGATCCTAGCCGCATCTGCAATCTACACCACAGCTCACAGCAACGCTGGATCCTTAACCCACTGAGCAAGGCCAGGGATCGAACCCGCAACCTCATGGTTCTTAGTCGGATTCGTTAACCACTGAGCCACAAAGGGAACTCCCTATATCAGAATTCTTGATGATCTGAAATGTAAAGTTCTTTTTCATAGAACACTTTTGTTTCTTAAGACTAATCTTCTACCATTTGAAAAGTCAGTTGCCCCTTTCACGCACTTTTCAGGACTGTTGTCTTCCATTTTTGGGGAAAAAATTATTCTGCATGAAATTACTGAAAAATCCATATGAAGAACTTACCTTTGCAGTTTTCTTTTATTTTTTTGTTGTTGCTGTTCATTCAGACCAGAAGGAGAAAAATAATCCCTTTGTGTACATTCTAGAAAAGAGGAATGGAACTGTATTGAAAACAACAAAATTAACATTTCATGATATACCCCTACTACACAGACATGCAAAGATATGCAACCTATAATCTAGATCAGGGGTCAGGAAGCTATGGCCCATGGGCCAAAAAAAAATCATATAGCTCATTGTAGTAAATATGGTGTTGGAGCATACCCATACTCATCTTTTTTTATGTATTGCTTATTGGTTGCTTTCATGCTGCAAATATGAAGTAGTGTAGCTGGAACAAGGACGTATGACTCATATAACTTAAAATATTTACTATCTGGTCTTTAGCAACCAAAAATTGGCCGATCCTTACCTAAAGGCTTACTAGATAAGAGGTTGAGGTGTCTTTGAAGGGAAAAGGGAAACAATCTTATTTTCCAGCCTGGGAATTGATCTCTAGGAATGGCTTTTCTTACACACTATTGTTCTCACATAGTGTCCTGGGAACTGTTAGTGACTGAAGCTGTGACATGTTCTATGCCTTTCCCTCTCCCAGGCTATCATCCATAGGTAGAATCCTGGATGGTTCAGCTCTGAAGCAAAATTGTGTTTTGGGAAAGAATCGGATATTTGAGAGATACATGCTGCAGTAAGAATTAAATCTGGATAAAAGTCAAACTGGTGCTAAATCTTTTTTTTTTTAAGCAGAAAGTTGAGAATCTTTTGAAAAGAAAATGGTGAATGAACAAATCTGTTAAGACCCCTCAAAATATTCTCTCATTTTGCTCCTTTCCCTCATTGACGCTACTAATTGCATCTCATCAAGCCCCTAGTTTTGTCTTTCTCCACTGCTATTTTTCCCTCTTATTCACCCTCCTCTTTTCTCCCACTACCTCATTCTGCCCTTCTTTTCATCACTGTCGAGGTGCTTTCCTAACACTAACACTAGTAACTCTTGCTCATTATTACGTCAGAAAGACTTCTGAGAATTATTGTCTTTTTCTTTTCTAATTTTTCTTTTTTCTTTTGAGATGGGTCCTACTGGAAATTCCAATAAGACCCATCCATTCTCTTTTACAAATAAATACTACAATCCTTTTCTTTAATTCTATTTTTAGTTGCAAGCAGTATTATCTCATGCATGCTACATATATATATATATATATATATATATATATATATATATATTTTTTTTTTTTTTTTTTTTGCTTCATAAGCTATCACACAAAGTCTCTTCATTGTTTAAGGAAATGCTATTCACCAAGAAAGTTTCCAGGGAAGAGTAGCAGATGATTTATGAAAATCAAAGGATGATACAATTTATAGAGGGATCTGCAGTGCTTACATTCATCATGATAACCATAATGGTTGAATGGGAATATTGCATTATTTATTCAAGATATTTCATTCATTCTGTAGTTTATAACAATGATTGCTTTTGGAATTTTTTTTTCTTTTATCTTTAGGTTGCACCTGCCGTATATGGAAGTTTCCAGGCTAGGGGTCAAATTGGAGCTGCAGCTGCCAGCCTATGCCACAGCAATAGAAACACTGGATCAGAGCCACATCTGTGGGGAATTCACTTATGGAAATTTTTAAAAATTTATTTTTTAAAAATTCAGAGAATTTTTAAGTTTACATCAAAATTGAAGAGAAAGTACAGATATTTCCCTAATTCCTGCACTGTGAAAATTGTGTCCCTATGCCCCACACATACATAACCTTCTTGTTACAACTACACAGCACTAGAATGGTACACTTGTTATAATCAGTGAACATATGTTAACATATTGTAATCATCCAAAGTCTATAGTTTAAATTAGTGTTTACTCTTAGTGTTGTTCATTCTATTGGTTTGGAAAATTGTATTCAACATTATGGGGTCATACACAGTATTTCCACTGCCATAAAAATTCTCCATGCACCATCTACTTATCCCCCACCCCTAGTCCCATCTTCGGCAACCACTAATCTTTCTAGTGTCTCCATAGTTTTGCCTTTTACGGAATGTGATATAGCTGGAATTATACAGTAAGCAGCATTTTCAAATCAGCTTCTTTCACTTAGTAATATGCTTCTACGTTTCCTCTATTCCTTTTCATGCCTTGACAGCTCATTTCTTTTCAAACACAAATAATATTCTGTTGTCTGAATGTATCAAAATTTATTCAGTTTATTTATCCACTTAATAATTTAAGAACATCTGGTGAAAGTTTCATTATTCATATCTAGTTTTAAAAACAGTAACCACTTACAATGTTTCTAGCATATAGATCTGTCCTTAAAATTGAAGGACATTTCTGAATTGCATAAATCTATTATTTTTAGAGAAATTGAACCTACTTAAAAATACCATGAAGCCTAATGATACTAAGGTCTGATTTACAATATTAAAGTAAAATGTTTTAAAATGATTTTCTCTTGAGAATAGTAAGATCCTAGGCTTACAGCTAAGCAGTTATATAATGTAATGACATATAGTTGTATTCTATCATTGGCAGGTAATTTTTTTTCACATGTATTGGCTTTCTATAGAATCCTATATGACTATTTTCCAAATATGAGTTACATTAGAATCTCTGACAAGCTTACTTCAAAAAAACTACTAAAAAGTAATGTCACTGTGTTCCCTTACATTTTAGATTTGCTGAGGGTAGAGCATTTAATCTTTAGAAAATAGTACTTGTTTTCACAAATGAGTATTGCGCTATTTTTATTGATTTCTAATAGGAGTGAAAATTATAGACAAACATTTCATATAAAGCCTGTTCACATGATATTATGATTACTAATATCAAAATTTTTGACGAAGGCAGTATTCTAAGAAGCATACAGAATAAAAAGTTTAGATTTCATCACTAAAGCTTTATTACAGCTACATAAAAAAATACTCTGTCAAGTGATTACCTAATATTTTGTTTTCGTTGTTTTGCACCTTGTTGATCTGGAAACTGATACTTCAGCATTCTGGAGTGGGGTTACTTGACAGTTAATAACACAGTCTAATATTTATCATATTATATACTACATCAGTTCTATCTCTATAAAAACAATGTTTATTATTGAATAGTAAAGCTTTTTGAGTATAGAGAATATCATGAAATTTGCTGGATAAATTAACTACCTTGCAAATGGCATAAGAAATGTCACATTTTACGAATCAGAGATAACAAGATCTGAAAAACGGTATGCCACATTTTTCACAGTGCATTATAGTAACATTCTATCTGAGTATATTGCGGATATTTATGATTAAATTTCAAAGCATAGGCAAAGAATCTTTTTCCAGCGAGTTTTAGAAGTGATTCCACCAAGACTACTCTTAAAATTGTGACTATAAAAGAGGTTTCTATATAATGTGCATGACTGAATACTGAGAAAATATCAGAATGTATTTTGTCTGAAGTGGATCAATTTCTTAATTTTTATAACTTTTAACCATTTATTTCCCAAAGAGATATTTATTGTACATTATTATTTACTCCAAAAGGGAAAGACAATTGTTTGAAGTATTTTAAATATATTTCTGTATAATGAAAACTTTGTGCATCTTCAATATTCCATATTTGTGAGGCACACAAAACCAAAGTATTGTTTATATAAATTTGATTTTCAAGGAAATTTTTACATTTTTTTATCTTAGTTTTGAAAGACCATGTATGAATGACAAATGTATCATGCAATCTAATCACAGAATCTTTTTTCCTTCAATTTTATTAATTTTTTCAACTAAAATACAGGGTAAAACCTATACTATATTAAAACAATTATTTTCCTGAATGATAAAATTTAGTTTTTATTAGAACTTAAGAGTATCTCATATAAAAATATGGACCAGAACCCATAAACCATAATATTTTTTTTAAAAAATCAGTATTTTTTTAAGAGAAAGAAGATAATAGAAGGAATCAGCTGGATAATAATATAAATTTATCTCAGAGAAGCTTAAGGAAAATATAATTTATATAGTTAATACTTGCATTAGGTAATTAATTTGCCTTATTCTCTCCCTGCACTGCTATAGTTATTTTGTAACGTGTTCTAGATTATCTAGATCTTCATATTCCATTCTTTCTTATGATAGAACAATATAATCAAATGTATTTATACTTGGCAGCTAATAAGTTGTTTCAATGATACAAGTGCTTTAAGGAAATAATTATAATTATTTCAGCATTCCATACACATGCTAAAGACTACCTTTATCTTTATGTGCAAAAATGAGGACCTGCTTCATTATAACATCTTAAAATCTTCTTAATAACAGAGATTCATTGGCTCATTAAAGCTAAACAAAGTCCATCTCTAACAGGCTAATAATTTAAAATGTCTTTATTCAAAATGTAAATCATGAAAGATTATTGCACTGTTTTTAGATGCTACCAGATAATGGTTATAAATGTTCAGTAAGAAATAATCACACTGATTAAATAACCTAAGTTGTGAATTGCCAATTCTCAAATCCCTATGTGTAGAATTTAAGGGGGGGCATTATGGGGCTGCCCCTAACAAAAAAAAAGCATTCATATCTGTGTGATTTCTTTTAAGAATTCTCCTACTCTTTATTTTTTAATTATTATGTATAGTTGATTTACAATGTTTTATCAAGTTCCGTTGTACAACAAAGTGACCCGATTACACACATTTTCCTGTGTTGCACAGTAGGATCCTGTTGCCCATCCATTTCAAATATAACAGTTTGCATCCATCTGACTCCCTACACTTTCCCCCTTGGGAACTCCAAGTCTGCTCCTCTTGGCCATGGTCTGTTTTTTTTTTTTTTTCCTGCTGTTTTTGTTACTGCTTTTTAGATAGGATCATCTATTCCATATTTTAGATTCCACAAATAAGTGATATTGTATAATACCATATGTATAATACCATGTCTCTTTCTTTCTGGCTTACTTCACTTAGTATGAGAGTCTCAAGATCCATCCAAGTTGCTACAAATGGCATTAGTTTGTCTTTTTATGGCTGAGTAATATCCTTTGCTGACTGTAGCTTTATAGTATTGTCTAAAGTCAGGAAGCTTGATTACTCTGTCTTCAATTTTCCTTTTCAATGTTGCTTTGGCTACTCATGTTTCCATACACATTTTAAAATATTCTGTTGTAGTGCTGTAAAGAATGTAATTGGTAACTTGGATATTATAGTCATTTGGACAGTACTGATTCTTCCAATCCAAGAGGATGTTATATCTTTCCACATGTTTGTGTTGCCTTTGATTTCTTTCATCAGTGTTTTAGAGTTTTCAGAGTATAGGTCTTCTGTTTCCTTAGGTAGGTTTATTCCTGGGTATTTTATTTTTTTGATGCAATTGTAAATGGGATAGTTTCTTTGATTTCTCTTTATTGTCTTTCATTATTAGTATGTAGAAAGGTAATTGATTTCTGTGTATTAATTTTGTAGCCTGCAACTTTGCCAAATTCACTGATGTGTTCTAATAGTTTTCTGGTGCTGTCTACAGTGTTTTCTTAGTATCATGTCATCTGCAAAGAATGATAGTTTACTTCTTTTCCAATTTGGATTCCTTTTATTTCTTTTTCTTTTCTGATTGCTGTGGCTAGGAATTACGAAACTATGTTGAATAATGGTGTTGAAAGTGTACATCCTTGTCTTGTTCCTGATTTTAGTGAAAATGTTTTCAGGTTTTCACCATTGAGAATGATGTTGTCCATGGGTTTTTCATATATGTTTTTTATTATGTTGAAGTAGGTTCCCTCTATCCCCACTCTCTGGAGAGTTTTAATCACAAATGGGTGTCGAGTTTTGTCAAAAGCCCTTTCTGCATCTATTGAGATGACCATGTCATTTTTATTCTTCTTTGCTGATGTGGTTTATTAAATTGATAGGTTTGTGCATATCAGATAATCCTTGCATCCCTGGGATAAATCCTACTTGATCATGGTGTATAATCCTTTTAATATATATTTGGCTTTGGTTTGCTAGTATTTTGTTGAGGATTTCTGCATCTATGTTCATCAGTGATATTGGTCTGTAATTTTCTTTTTGTCTGGTTTTGATATCAGGGTGATGGTACCCTCCTAGTATGAGCAAATGATTGTTCCTTCCTCTGCCAGTTTTTGAAAGAATTTCAAAAGAATAAGTGTTAAATCTTCTCTGAACGTTTGATAGAATTCACTTGTGTAGTCATTGGCCTTGGACTTTTGTTTTTTGGAAAGTTTTTAATCATATTTTCAATTTCAGTACTTGTGATTGGGATGCTCATATTTTCAATTTCTTCCTGGTTCAGTCTTGGTAGGCTGTACCTTTGTAAGAATCTTTCCATTTCTTCTAAGTTGTCCATTTTATTGGCATATAGTTGTTAATAGGAGTTTATTATGATCCTTTGTATTTCTGTTGAGTTAGCTGTAATTTCCCCTTTTTCATTTCTAATTTTATTGACTTGAGCCCTCTCCCTTTTTTTTTCTTGATGAGTCTAGCTAAAGGTTTATTAATTTTGTTGATCTTTTCAAATAACTAACTTTTGGTTACACTGATCTTCTCTATTGTTTTCTTCATCTCTATTTTATTTATTTCTCCTCTGATCATTATGATTTCTTTCCTTCTGCTAATTCTGGACTTGGTCTGTTCTTCCTTCTGCAATTATTTTAGTTGTAATGTTAAGTTGTTTATTTAATCTTTTTTTCTTCTCTCTTAAGGTAAGATTGTTTTGCTATAAACTTTCCTCTCAGAACTGCTTTTGCTGTGTCCTATAGACTTGGGGTTGTTGTATCTTCATTGTCATTTGCCTCTAAGTATATTTTGATTTCCTCTTTGATTTCTTCAATGATCCATTGGTTGTTCAGTAGCATATTGTTTAGCTTCCAGGAGTTTGTGTTTTTGCTGTTTTTTTTTTTTCCTTGTAGTTGATTTCTAGTCTCATAGCATTGTGGTCAGAGAAAATGCATGGGATAATTTCAACTTTTTAAAATTTACCAAGGGTTGATCTGTGGCCCAAACTGTGATCTATCCTGGAGAATGTTCCATGTACACTTGAGAAGAATGTATATTCTGATGCTTTGGGATGGAATGTTCTATAAATATCAGTTAAATCTATCTGGTCTAGAGTATCATTTAAGGCCTTTGTTTCCTTACTGGTTCTCTGTCTGGATGATCTGTCTCGATGTAAGTGGTGTGTTAAATTTACGAGACAAAGAAGGGCACTACCTAATAATTACAGAATCAATCCAAGAAGAAAAAATAACAATTGTAAATATATATGCACCTAACTAACATAGGAGCACCTCAATATATAAGACAACTGTTGACAGCTATAAAAGGAAAAATTGACAGCAACACAAAACTTCTCCTACTCTTTATAATTTAGCTTCACCCATGCCTCTCTATCTTCCTGGTAGAGGACGGAGAGTGCTAATATTAAAATAATTACCAAAGTTTCCTAGATCTTATAGGACACCTCTATAAGGCATCTCAATACAAATTCATACTGAGTCAAGGCTGGGAGTTCTTGTGGCATGTCCCATGTGCTGTGACCCACATCTCTTGCTTTAGCTGAACTTTTCTCAGCCATGTGCTGTGTCACTGTTTCTGGGTGTGTCAATAAAGACTTGTGAACACCTTTATATAGATGCCGATATCATATAAATGGTATAGATATTTAAAAAAACTGTAATTACATATTGTGAACTAGTGAGATAAAAGCTCATTTTTCCCATCTCTAAATTCCCCAGGCCATTCTAAAAGTAGATGCTTAGTTTATGTTGTAGAATGAATTAGAACACTAGAAAACACCTTCATAATTAGCAACTGCCTTCATTTCCTTTTTTCCACTTATTTCTTTCCTGTCTTTTCCTCTTTCACTCCTTCTCCTTCCCTCATCCTTCCTTCTTTCCTCACATCCTTTCTTTTTATATTTAAATATTGCTGCTTGTGTATATATTGGGATCAGAGAGTCATGTTCCCTGTCTTCAACCATCCTCAATTTCCTTTTCTAAATTCTGAACGGCTTTTCCCCAAAAGGCATGATTTGAGTTAAATACATTTATTCTGTCACATTTAATTAGAACACGGGATAGAATGTGGCCAAGAAAGCCATATTCTTTTATGTTAAAAATATATCTCAAATGAAAAAAATTGCTAAACATAAAATTTCTGGTAATCTCTGGTCAGGTAAAATACGGCTAAGAATCGAGCCTTTTGTTTAGCAATGTTTAAATTATTATTAACAAAGTGCATGTTTATGTTTTAAGATAAAAGAAATGACTTCAGTTGAAATGTGAAGGAAAATGATACAATTCAATCTGAAAAAATGTTGAGGGTGGGAGGGAGTGAGAGTAGGAAGGAGGAAAAGAAAGAGAGAGAGAGATTTTGAGATTGAATTACCAGAGTGATATGAATAGACAAGAAAGAATGGGTATTGTCAAGATGATAGGATATCCCTAAGTAAAAAGAGAGATGGTTTATCTTTAATTACAGGAAAAAAGAGGATATTATTAATGATGCTGAAAGATTAGTGGATTATTTTTTCTCAATAAAAAGAAAATGCTGGTCAGTAAAAGAGAGCATGTGACCAACCAAAGAAGTGAGGAATGTGGGAGGCATTTAACTAACATGGGGAGAGAGGAGATGTTATATATCTTCTAGAAGAATAGGATAATAAATACATTATGAGTCATTAATATGTTCTCTGGGCAGTATTTAGGACCTGCTTGTAATGAGTAGGATGGATTTGCAGTGAGACTAGTTAATCATTTTATGCCTTTTATCCTTATGCAGGCATATATTCACAGTAAGTAAAAGTTTAAACAATATAGGTGTTTTCCTAAGAGACTAGTAAGAAACAGAAGGCACGTGATTAGAGACTATATACAGCTGACTGGCTATAAGGTTTAACAAAGAATTAGGCTAGATAAAGATGAAAATGTTGACATTAAGAGAGTTAAAATTAATGAAAAGTGAGATAATAACTTTTAGGTTGTTGTTGGGGGGAGATATCTAAAATATTATTTCAATGGTAGAACTCTGTAGAGTAGGGTAGAAAGATGTGATTAAAACAGTGGAAAAGTTGAAAGATTTGTGATTCCGTATCACCAGTATGGGAAGGAGTGCCTAATTTTGGATAGAATACAAAATTACTGCAAGGTAGGAGATCATGGAATGGAGAGAAAAGGGTTTTGGAAGGAAAGGCATCTGAAAGGATATTGAAATCAACAAAATATCTGATAAGTAGTGTTAGGGAGTAATCAGAGAGCTAGGAGTTAAAAAATCAACTGAATGGAGGGAATTAATTTGGTAAACTTACAAGTGAATATAATAATCAGGCATATTGGGTATTACGGCCTGATGACAAATAACTCAATGCTGGAGTCACTGATGGAGAAGTCCTTCAGTGTGATAGCCTTACTCAGTTAATGTAAGAGATAGAAAAGAAAATACAGTTGATATAGTCACCTCTGACCTAATAACTTTTCAATGAAAATCTTCATGATAAACATTATCTAAATTCAAGAAAGAAGGAGAGAATGAAGAGCAAGGCTGAAAAACTGTGGTATGTTGCTCTAAATGAGAGCAGAAAATAGAAAAAGAGCTGGAGATACTCGTTATTTATTTATATAAATGCAACCTCTAAATGATAAAGAGATATAAAATCATATATACACACAGGTTTTTTTAACATGAGCTAGATCACTGCCTCATTTGCTAAGCAATAAAAAAAAACTGAGTATAAACCTTGAAACTGGTAAATTATTTGAAGGAGACATAAAAGGCACTAGAAAATGTGTTAAATAACTAGGTTTTTCTGTGCAGAGCAGAAGAGATATGAAAAATACTAGTTATGTTTGAGTATGTATGTCTAAAACTTGTATTATTTCTCCTGATGATTAGTTTAAGAAATAAGGCACAAAAGAAAACTATATAAACAGCTGTTCTTATGTTCTTTGTTGGTTCTATATATGCTTATAGAGGTCAATGACGTCTTCTTGTCTACGGAATTGAAGGCTACTTTAGGTGTCCTTGAACTTGTAGATGGACGGTTATCTGGACTTTTGCCTTCATAAAATGAGAAAATACACTGTCTGTGATAGTTGTTACTGTTACTGTGAATTTTTAGTGAGATTGCTACCTTACTAGCAACACTCTTTGTATGTGTATTAGAATGTAGATTGCTAAAAAAAAAAGCAAGCCATAAAAAGTACATAATTTTACTTAACTTATAAACTATATTTTTATAGTTTCACATTTCACCTTTAAGATTGTCAACTCTTCTGCCCTCTGCTGATGGGATTTTATGAATTTTAAAGCCTGCTGTCTCTTTTGTGTATCAGATTAATTTAGGAAAGGATTTTTAGTTCACATTAAAGCTAAATCATGCAACTTTTAAAAGTTTTTCCTAATTATATAGTTTTTAAGGTAAAACTGAGGATTCCAGTGTATCACAATTATGAGGAAAACCATAATTGTGAGATATATATATATATAAATATATATATATATATATATATATATATATATATATATATATATTTTAATCTTTTGTCGTTTTAGGGCCACACCGGCGGCATGCGGAGGTTCCCAGGCTAGGGGTCTAATCAGAGATGTAGCCACTGGCCTATGCCACAGCCACAGCAACGTGGGATCGGAGCCGCGTCTGCAATTTACACCACAGCTCACAGCAACATCGGATCCTTAACCCACTGAGTGAGGCCAGGGATCGAACCCACAACCTCATGGTTCCTAGTTGGATTCGTTACTGCTGAGCCAGGACGGGAACTCAATGGTTAAATATATTTTCTACTCTTCTCTCATATCCAACAAATATCAAAATGATTATGAATGAGTTTATGGCGATTACTTTAAATCATTTTTTCATAATCGTGTTGCCAGACATAGATTTAAAATCAGGATACAATAATAAAAAGAAAAGAAGGGATTAAGGCAATAGTCTGTGCTTGTCATGTGGGCTGTATAAATTGTAATTTATAATCTACTGGCTTTCACATTCCTAACCTTGAACTGAGAAATAAAGCAAAATGAAAAATGAAGTAGAACATGCATGCCCTTTTCTCCAGATAGCATACACTTTCAGTGACTTTTACAATGAGGTATTTTATTCTCTGTACTTTACGTTTGCTTTCTTGTTTTCAGTTATTTTTCAGTTCTGTACCTTCTTTGGGTCTCTCTTTTTTTTTGTGGTAACTCACTAGAATGTTTTTCTGCCATTAAAAAAGGTAAATAAACTTTTACTCCTAAAAAAAATCACATTTTTCTTACAAGGATAATGCCTTCAGCAATAAAGTAAGTATATTTTGAGGCACTTTTAAAGATTTTTGTAGTGCTGAGAAGTCTTTGTTCAGCATGGTCATATGTTTTTAAGTGACATAAATTTCCTCTAAAGTTGAAAATAAAACTAATGTATAATAATTTCCTGTAGAGGTTACAATAGTAGCTCTTTAGCATACAAATATGGTTTTAAATCCCAGCTTTGAAAGTATATAAGTCCTTATTCTTTGGCAAGTTATTTTTCTTCTCTGCCCCTCAAATTTCTTCATGATAAAACAGAAATGATAATTCCTGCCCCAGTGAATTGCCATAAAGAATTAATGGAATTAAATTACAAATTAAATTGCAGTTTACACAGATTTGGATACATAATGAGCATTTTGAAAATCTAGTCATTGTAATAACAAAAAGAATAAATGCTAAACTAGGGCAGGATAATCTTAAGAAAGTAAGGCATAATTAGCAATATAACATATGGCTTAAAACTTACACAAGTATCCATATAGCCAACTCAGTTATATCTAAATGGGGCTTTATTTGAAATTAATCCTTTAGGAGGCTATAGCAAAAATTATACCAGAGTATTACTTTAATAAAATATTCAGCAAGTTCAGGATTAGCCTTTCCTTAAGTAGACAGGTTGACTTTACAACTCAGCTGCTGAGAGAGATTATTTCCTGATGTCATGGAACACAACAAATTTGTTTACATAGCAGATACATTCAAGAACTTACTATGTGTTAGGCATGATGATATATAGTAGATATATACCTATAAATGAAACAGACATAGTCTGTCCACTTAGAAAGTTTAGTTTGATAGAACTCAGGTTGGAAAGACAAACAAAAATTAGGTAAATCAAAAAGAGTGAATGTCATTAAAACTATTATGGGTGACTTGAATTAAAATGGCAGATGCTGAGATAGAGATTAATAGGACAGGAGAGAGCAAGGCTTCTTAAAGTAGTCAAAATAGAGAAAGGTCAGAGGATAAATAACATATTAAAATGAGAATCAAAAAAATGAGGAAAAGCCAGCTATGTTTAGAAAAAAGAAAAAAAAGGGAGGAGACCAGGGAATGCAAAATGGATGAGTTTGGGTGCTTCAGGAATTCAAAGTAAACCAATTTTCAACAGAATATTAAAGAAGAGAGTCATTTGAAATGATGTTGGAAATTAATGAGAGGATATCATGGAGTTCACGACATATCACCTTAAAGAATTTCTGCATTTTATTTTCAGCTATGGAAAGTCATTGATTAGTTTTCATCAGCAAATTAATATGATTAGATTTATATTTTACAAGGATCATTTTGTTTTGTGGTGGTCCTCCACAAAATGTCTGTACTATGCTTTGAAATACTTTCACATTGACAAAGTGATGTGAATGTGTGTGTGTGAACTAACATTACACTACAAACCACGGGAAGGGTGTTTTGTTTAACACCTATTATGCCTAAATCAGTAGGTTCCACTTCTGGAGGGGTGAGTTAACATCTTAAGGACCCTAATCAGAAGTCTACACTGTAGGAGTTCCCTTCGTAGCTCAGTGGTTAACGAATCCGACTAAGAACCATGGGGTTGCAGGTTCGATCCCTGGCCTTGCTCAGTGGGCTAAGGATCCGGCATTGCCGTGAGCCGTGATGTAGGTTGCAGACGCGGCTTGGATCCCGCGTTGCTGTGGCTGTGGCTGTGGCGTAGGCCGGAGGCTACAGCTCCTGTTAGACCCCTAGCTTGGGAACCTCCACATGCCGCAGGTGCGGCTCTAGATAAAAGGCAAAAAGACAAAAAAAAGAAAAAAAAAGTCTACATTGTAAAGACTTCTGCCTATTCTTCTGCATGAAGATATTTAAGTCTATGGTGGGTTATTTTTTATATTTAGTGTTTTTTTTTTTTTAAACGTAGTATACCATTTGGCTCATTTAAAATTATGTTTCAAATATTTTTTTAGAAAGTTAGGTATTATAGTAGTAATTTCTACTGTATTATGGTGACATTATAAATTAAGCCATTGACATTTCCAAATTAAACCTCTTTAAAAAATACTGCCAGTAGAACCTAAATATAGATCATTTGATACTTTTCATCATCCATGTAAAAATACCTACAAAAAGTTATTTGACAGAAATTTTAAAGAATTCTCTTTATCCATTATCCCACAAAATTATCCATTTAGTTTTACTTTTCCCACAGAATTCTTTCTAAAATGTAGTGAGGATTCTCACATGGATAAAAGTGCTCTAATAACGCTTAGTGGGCAGGGCCCAGGGATGCTAAAAGTCTTGGAATGATGGAGGCATCTTCAAAAAAGAATTGCCTCACCCCCACATTTCAAAAACACTGTGAATGCTGTCATGCTATGCTTTTTTTTTTTTTTTTTTTTTAAGTAATTCCATTCCTTGTCTCCTATAAGAGCTCCAGTCTCTCTTGGTTGTAGTGACCCAAGGTCTCCACTAACTTTTTTGAGGGCTTGGCCTATCCTTAATCACTTCAGGAACAATCATATAGAAGACAAGGCTTTCCACCTGCATTTATTCAGTGTTAGAACTTTAGGAAGAATGACTCCTCTAGACTTAGCACTATACCAAGTACCCTAATATAAGCACAATCAAGACAGGGTCCTTGCCAACATGTGCTCACACTATAGTGGAAACAAGTGAGATATGATCCAGTAATGACACCAGTGTGATAAGCACAACACAACAATTTATAGTAAGTGTAAAACCAGTGGCCTTTATTCATTCTACTTCGGTCCCCACACATGTAAATGTAAGATCTACTCTAGGACTTCCCGTGTGGCTCGCAGCATAACTACTCGGCGTTGCTTCTTCAGTGGCTGTGGCTCGACCCCTAGCCTGGGAACTTCCATATGCCGCAGGTGCGGCCACTTGTTTAAGAAGAAAAAAAAAAAAAAAAAAGATCTACTCTAGACCTCAACAAACAAGACACCAGCAGAATATGTGTGTTGGTTGGTACCCTGAGTTATCAATATTTTAAAATTATGAATTCTACAGAAATATCTGGATATGTGTCTTCTGAAAATGAAGCAAATGCAAAGCAACAAAGTGAATCTGCAAAACAGGTCCATCTTTACCTCTTGGCAACAACAAACCAGAGATGAACTTCAGATGCCCCCCTTTAGATAACGTGTGAGTCTCCAGTTTGCTACAGACTTCCTAAATCCAGCTTCATTCACATGTTACCTACCTCGCTCCTATCGCTGTCTCAATATATACCTGACCTAGGTCTTCAGGAGTGACAACGCTTTTCTTTGATATCAAATTAACTCTTTTGATTGATATATTTCTCCATAATTGCAGATAATCTGTACAGTTTAGATTGCTTGGATATTGTTATTTCTATATTATCATGCAACATCTGTTTAGTAAGCATTTATTTTGTGCTATATATTGTTTCATATACTGTAAATAATTTAATATATGCAAGCAATCCATTGTGAGTCAATACTACCAGCATCATTTCATAGTTTTGAAAACTGAAACATAAAGGAATTGGTCCAGAGAAGCTGTAATTAAGCAGCTACTCTATTGCAATTCTGTCTGACCACAAAACCTATACATCTTACCAACTAATCTGCTTTAATTATTACATATAGTTCAAACAGCTTGCAAATCAGAACATCATCAGGAGACTCAAGATGGCTAAAATTAATTTATTGATATAATAAAAGAGCCCAAATCTCAATACTAAAATTAGCTTTATTAAAGTTATTCAATTTGTAATTATTTGAAACCTATGTGTGCTTCAAAATATTTAAAAAAAAAAAAACTTTCATTTTACCATTTCTCCTTGTGAGGGAGCAAAATTTGTCACCCAAAATGTCTCTGGCATGTGGATTATCTCTAACTGAAAACAATCAAAGCCCAAAAGACTCAGGCAGAAACACTGACCTTCCCCCTAACAGCCTGAAGACTTTATTACAGGAATAAAAGCTGTCACCAGGGTATCATCAGAGACACCTGGAAAGAATGTGGGCTAGGTGTGGTGGGGGGAACTCCTTAAATAAGAGAATACACTCTGTGTCTTATTTTCTTTCCTTGGCCCAGAAAATGTTTTTGGTGAAACTTTTTGCTTTTCCTTCTCCATGTGAATTGCCTTCCTCCCCTTTGAAGTTAAAAACCACTTGCTCGACATCTTTTTGCTTCTTTAGCTGAAGATGGTATTTAAGATGAGGGCTTCAGTCATTCTGGTGTGTTATTCAGTTTTCCCGAGTCTCACCCATGTTATTAAACTTTTGCTTGATGTTTTCCTGTTAATCCTTCTCAAACCAATTTAATCCTTAGACCAAATGGAAGAACCTATAAATGTAGAGGAAATTTTCTTTCTCCCTGACAACTTATTAGACATAATGATACCACTTATTCTTTTTCTTCATTCAATAATTATTGAACACATACAGTTTATTAGTCACTGTACTAGGCACTGGGGGAAGAGCACTGAAAACAAGTATCAGAGAAATGAAGTTCCAGCTGAGAAAATAGAAAATGATGAAAAATACAACCTAAATATAGAATGAAATACCAAGTCATCATAAGAGCTATGAACCAAGTAAAGGATGATTGTGATATCATGGTCTACCTTAGAAAGTCTTGTCTAGGCAGGACTTTCAGACACAGTGACATTTGAAAAACGATGCAAATGAAATAAAGTCAGAAATGGTATGGAATCCTAAAAAAGCCATTTTAAGTAGTGGGAATAAATTTCCCTGAAATGTGAACATGTTTAAGACTACCAGAGCAGATGTCAGGAGTTCAGTATGGTTCAGTGTGGCTGGAGGGGCAGAATAATAGTAAGATGTCAGATCAGCCAGGTTGCTTATGGGCAAAATGTATGTTATTAGTGCAGGATAAGATCTTTTCCACTCCCAATGTTTCTGTTGAGAGAGATCCTGGTTTCCTACTGCTCTCTCTGCTCTCTGTCCCATGAGCCCTGGGAGAGTAGGAAAGAGCTTTCTGATGTGTTTAGAAGATGAGTCTGTGCATGCACTAGCCATATTACGCTCTGCCCTTTTCTTGCTTGGAAAATAATCTACTTGCACTCAGCCTGACTTTTCCATTTCTCTATTCCAGGAAGAAAAAGGAGAAAGTCCTGCTCAAGGGGGATGTAGATAGGAATGGGATGCCATAGTCTTAGCAAGCTCAAATTTTAGTGATAAGATTCCAGTTACCTTTTTGTTATATGTATGATGGGAAATCAATACATAGATCATTTTTAAACAATCAGCTTAACTCAAATTATTAGAAGTCTAAAAATTTCCAAGAAAGGAACTCAGGAGTATACTAAGGTAAAAAGCCCCAAATGTGAAAATATTGTTATTCTCTGATCTGTGTACCACATAATATTTTTTTCTTGTCTTGTCTTTTTCATTTTTTTGGATAGGTCTATTACTACCTTACCAATGGGTTGGAGTGTTTGCTAAAGCAAATACAAGTAATGATTTTCTCTTCTTTAGAGCTTTAGAGCAGAGCTCTCTTTAGAGAAAGATACCAAAAATTCAGAGGCACAAAATACCCTCTTTATGCTACATAAGATTTCCTCTCTTTGAGCTACTTAGAAAATAATAAACATAGATCCAAAGTGTGTAGGAGTTCCTTATCTCATGAACTTGTTTCAGTATCCATCTGAGCCAGCATTCTATGGAAGAGGAAGATAAGGCTCTTGTCCATCATGTTTTCAACAATAAGCTCAGAATCTACTACTATGTCTGGAATATTTAAAACATTATTGCTGAATGAATCAATATTATAGTGTATTTGTGTGAGAAGGAAATCTGGTTTAACATCTGCTTCATTGTCCTAGTATGATGTATGTATCATGATCTGCATATGGAAATGAGTGGCTATTGTGCTTTGCTTCCTGAATTTTATGTTTAAACTGTAAATTGTGTATATAATATTAATATTTTATATATTTTATAGGGATCTGTGGGTATATTAATTTTTGACAAACAGAAATCTCAACACACATTTAGAACATAAATTCTGGAAGAATGGTTCCCTTAGTGCTGCCTGAAGACACTTCAATTTGGCAATAGAAAGCTTTTTCCCAAGGCACATTTAGTCCAGATTCCCTGTCTAAAACAACAAAAACAGATATGTGTTAACAGTAATTCACAAAAAAAGTCAATTAAAATGTTTTAGAAGAACAAGCAAATTAAATATCTTAGCAATAAAAAATTATGTAAATCGGGTTTGAAAGCAAGAGACCATGTGGCACGTTGTAGTCTATTTCAGCCAGCCTTTTTTGCAGTAGGGAATTCATAACACTAATGCTATCCAACACTTTCAAGTTTAATTTCTACAAGTTATCTTTATTTTATCAATATATAAAATCTACATAAAATCTACTTTTTAAGACCTAGAAGAAATGAAATTTATTTCCTGCAGTATTTCCTGCTTCCCCATTTTTTCACATCATGTTTATATTGCCTACTTCTAAATATTTACTGATTCTTTGATTATTATATATTTTAAAATTTTAACCTGTAATATAATGAATCGTTTTTCTCCTTTGACCTTCTCCCATTTCCATATATACTATAAACTTCCACAGGTTGTTATCAGAGTCCTGCTCACTTTCTCTTTTTCTTAACTTTCATAATCTCAGAACTTTTACAGAGCAAAAGTAAGTTTGTGGAATTTAATGATTTGTGAAAAAAGAAACTGTGAATAACTTAAACAATGCTAGTATTAATGCTATTAAAATAAAAATAATAACTAAAATTTTACATGACTAGGGTTGCAATCAGTTTTGTAATATTAAAACAAAATTACTATATTATTTATGTGTCAGTCATAATACTCTGCATTTATATAATCATTTAGATGAAAATACTCAATATTTATATCTATTAGGGTTTTAAACACATCACAATGTTTGTACTGCCTTGGCAAAAGAAAGCTTTCACTACTGTTTTTTTTTGGAGTGGTATAATAAGTTTTACTTCAAAATGGACATTCTGAAACTAATAGGTAAACAAAAGATAAACTTGAACATGCTCTTTGAATTTGCAATATAACACATTACTAATCACACACTAGTTTCACATCTGCCATATCTTCTGTGTATGATGCATGGGTACCTTTGCTGTATAACACCAGCAATATGACTTAAGTTCTAAACTGGCTGGTCTCCACTACTGATTTTGGTGCTTTAAGTTATTTTATATTGTGTGAAATAAATGAGATTTAGCTATCTAAAGGACAGTAACACACTTGAGTGCCTTAGCAATACCTCATCCCATTTACCTGGACAACTGAGCCATGGGAAGCTCATGTCCCCACAATGAATACACTTGCCTCGAGGAAACTGTCAGATATTTAATACATCAAGCAGGAGATAGCACTAAATCAATACATTTTTCTGCAAGGATTTTGGTACAGGCTCTGACACTATATCCAATTCTACTTTTTTTTTTTTTGTCATTCTTTCCTAATCTCCTTATCTCTTGTATTCTCTTTCCATACCCTACCATTGAGAAACCTCAGGGAAAATCAAATTACTGACTGATTTCATAATACTAAAACACGAAGCCTACATTTCAATGTTTAAGTCACATATGACATTGATGTAAAATTAACTAACAATCTGTGACCAATCCATGTTAATGATGATTTATAAGACTAAAAATTGGAATCCATTACATTATTTTAATAACAGGAGAGATTTTAATATGTGATTCAATCATGGGATAGTCATTTCAAAATATTCACTATATTATATTTTAAGAATATTAAAATCATAAGGCTTATTTAATCCTGCTGTTTTGTTAAAGAAGAGCTACTGGAGCCATCTTTGGGTTGTCAAATTATAGATCTTTAAACTTTAAACATTACACAGAATTTTAATATATTTATTTTATTTCAGAGAGAAGAAAACTGGAGTCTAGATATGCTAAATATCTTATACATTGCTTTGCAAGTAGTGTATGAGCTATGTCTAGAATCTTTGGTCTGTCTGGCCTCTGACTATTTTGATTACAGTGGGGTTGTTTCGAGAACAATCTTTTTACGGTATTTTTCAAAAAGGCAAATACATATTATAAAATATGTTTTGAAAACATAAAATGTATGTAGAATTCTCTAAAAATTTACATTTAGATATAATCATAGTCTGTATTTAATATTTTTCCCATGGTTTTTTGAATTGATAAGACAAACTATATGCTCCTCTCACTTCGGAGAAACAAATTTTTTGGAGTTTCCTCAGAATGGGTCAGCAGATACAAGAAAGTTTCTGTATTGACTTATGTGAGTCTAAAATTTATATCTTGCTCTATTTTACCATGAATTTATGTTGCCACAACTGGCCAATCGCAGGCTGGCAGTAATGAAGATTTGCAGATGTGGAGTATTTAAAAATGCTTGGTACAAAGTCATTAATTAAACAAGGAAAAGAGCACTACTTGGTGGTGTTATTATAAGTAAATAAAATTTAACACATTTTATTTAAAGGAAGATTAATGTAAGTAATTCCACATCAGATGATTCTGTTAATTTTTTAATCCTTTTAAATGACTTTGCTTACATCATTAAAAGTAATCTGTATGCTTAGGTGAGATTTTTTAAAAGTATTCACAAGTACCAAATTTTTAGATATTAAACTAGAACAAGGCTCAGATAAAAGGCAACTACATAAAGGTCTGATCATATTTATAGTAAAACTGACATATGATCTATGTTACACCCCACAAACATAGTACATAAATTATTTGGAGTGACGACATAAGTATAATAAATCATGCCATAAATCACCATTGTTTCAGAGTATATTTGAAATGTTGTCACTGTGGAAGAAAATTCATGATATCTCTTACCCCATGAATGATACCCAATGAACAAGGGAAAATGAGTTAAAAGGCTTAATCTCTTTTTTTTTATTTGGTTAGGTTTATTCTTTTTTTTCTAAGATAATTATTGAAAAAAATTCACATACCATTTAATTCACCCATTTAAAGTGTTACATTCAATGCTTTTTCGTATATGTTCATAGCTGTTCAACCATCAGCACAATGAATTTTGGAACAATCCTGTCATCTTCTCACCCCACCAAAAGAAACCCTATTAAAACCCCTCTAGTCATCAGTCTTCAATCTCCAATCCCCAGTCCTAGGCAATTACTAAACTGTTCTTTGTTTCTATTGTCAACCTTTCCCATAAATAGGATCATATAGCGTCTTGATATATTGGGATCACTGTAACAAAATACCACAGACTGGGTAGCTTATAAACAACAAAAAATTATTTTTCACAGTTCTGGAGCTGGAAGTCTCAGATGAGGGTGTCAGCAAGACCAAATAAGGGCCCTCTTTCTGATGGCAGCTGCTTATGTTACCCTCACATGGTAGAAGGGGTTAGGGAGTTTTCTCTGGTCTCTTTTACAAGAGCCCTAATCCTATTCATGAGCAGTCTGCCTTCATGACCTAATCACCTCCCAAAGGTCCCACCTCCTAAGAAAACTACACTGGGCATCAAGGCTTAAACATATGAATATGTGGGACTCAAAATGTGCAGACCAAAGACCATGTGGTCCTTTATGAGTAGCTACTTTCACTTAGCAAAATGTTTTCAAAGTTCATCCATGTTGTAGCATGTATCAATACTTCATTTCTCTGCAAATCAAAACCACTATGAGGTACCACCTTACACCGGCCAGAATGGCCATCATCAAAAAGTCTACAAACAATAAGTACTGGAGAGGGTGTGAAGAAAAAGGATCCCTATTACACTGCTGGTGGGAATGCAAATTGGTGCAACCACTGTGGAAAACAGTATGGAGATTCCACAGAAAACTCAAAATAGAATTACCATTTGATCCAGCAATCCCTCTCATGGGCATCTATCCAGAGGAAACCATGACTCGAAAAGACACATGTACTCCAGTGTTCATTGCAGCACTCTATGCAATAGCCAGGTCATGGAAACAACCTAAATGCCCATCGACAGAAGAGTGGATAGGGAAGATATGGTACATACACACAATGGAATACTACTCAGCCATTAAAGAGAACGAAATACCAACATTTATAGCAACATGGATGGATCTAGAAATTATCATGCGAGGTGAAACCAGTCAGACAATTAGACAGCAACACCTAATGCTACCGCTTACATGTGGAAACTAAAGAGACACAATGAATTTCTTTGCAGAACAGACAATGACTCACAGACTTTGGAAAACCTTGGTTTTTCAAATAAGACAGTCTGGGGGGTTGGGAGATGCACTGTGGGTTTGGGACACAAAATCTATCAAATTGACTTGTGATGATTATTTGTACACCTATAATTGAAATAAAATTCATTAAGGTATTTAAAAAAATACTTGATTTCTCTCTCTCTCTCTCTCTCTCTCTCTCTCTCTCTTTTTTTAGGGCCATACCCGCGGCATATGGAGGTTCCCATGCTAAGGGTCGGATCAAGGTACAGCTGCCGGCCTACGCCACAGCAATGCCAGATCTGAGCTGCATCTGCAACCTACACCACAGCTCAGGGCAACACTGGATCCTTAACCCACTGAGAGAGGCCAGGGATCAAATGGCAACCTCATGATTCCTAGTCAGATTCATTTCTGCTGCAGCACAATGAGAACTCTGCAATACTTCATTTCTCTTAATGGTTGAAAAATATTCAATTGGATAAAAGTTTTATTTATTCATTTATCAATTGATGGACATTAGAATTGTTTCATTAGAATTAGAATTGTTTCATCTTAAGTGCCTCTAAAATCAATACTTTAATTTACTTATATAAAGTTAAATCTTGTAGCACCAACCAAACTTTTTATAAAGTCCTTTAAATGTTTACTCAACCTAAAATGAATGGATCTCTACTTCCCCTACTGAGACTATGGCATGCCATGCTATCATTTTTGGATAATTTGACAGATTTTAACAAGTAAATATAATTCAAGGGTGGATACACTCACTTAGTAATTTTTTGGAATACTCATCTGAACCAGAAATTACACTATGACCACAGACATACTGGAAAACAATACAGATTTTATCTTTCCTGCCCTCGCTGGAGTTTACTGCAGAGAGGGCTACCTCTGTAAATATCTTAATAACCACCAACCTAGACTTTCCCCCAAAATACTTCTCTTAATTAAATCCTCTACCTTTCCATAGTGTGATAACATCTTCATGATGTTTGTTATTTTTCTTTGCAGATCTCTAGGGCAATTTTAAAAATTCAAGTAGGTAGGGAATCAATACATTTCAAAATTTTTATACAAGGTGATTTATAATAAAAGCAATAATAAAACAGAATATTGCTACCACTTCCAGAAATGAAAAAGCCAAACAACTACTACAGTTGCTATAATGTAGGGAGAAAAAGAAGAGTAGAAGAGGAAACTTAAACCAAGGTAACATACAACCTCTTCTTATATATGGAGTCCAGAATACCTGCTTCTATAAGATAAAAGGAAGGACTTTATGGCCCCAGAGAGTATTTAAACACAGGTACAGAGATAGACACTTGTAAATGGCAAAAAATAAAGGAAAAATATAGATTTTTCTTAATTTTGTTAGAGAATTATTGATAAAATAAACCAACACATCAATATAGGCTATAATTCTAAGATACATTCCATTAATAGAGTTAAAAAATACTAAGATGTATAGCTGAGACTTAATGGGGAAATGTTTTGGATAAAAGAAAATGTGGCAACAATAAAGCAAACCTTTGAGTCTCATTTAATGTAAGTAAAACCTTTAAGCCATAAATTCATGTGCTATTTTTTGAGGACAGTAGATAATGTCAGCCATCATAAATCAAAGACCCCTTTCATTCACTCTGTACCATTTTGTTACTAAAGGGAATAGGTGTGCAAGAAAGGGGAGCAGCATTTGTCAACATAAACTGTTATTTGAGATTTATGCAAATGGAGATGATATTAGGATAACTGTTTTTAAATTATTCTGGAAAAAATGTTATTTATTAGAAGAACGTTTAGGGAAGTTCCCGTCATGGTTCAGTGGTTAACAAACCCAACTAGGAATCATGAGGATGCAGGATTGATTCCTGGCCTCGTTCAGTGGGTTAAGGACCAGTGTAAGCTGTGGTGTAGGTCACAGATGTGGCTCAGATCCAGTTGCTGAGGCTATGATGTAGGCCAGCAGCTGCAGCTAGGATTCCACCCCTAGCCTAGGAACTTACACATGCTGTAGGTGTTGCCCTAAAAAGCCAAAAAAAAAAAAAAAAAGAAAATTCAAATGAAAAGTTACCTAGAAAGAAGCTTTCCTTTGTTTTCTTTCTCATTGTTTCTATTTTCCTCTTCTGTCCTATTCCAGAGGCTACTAAAGTAAACTCAGAGAAAAGGCTCAAACAGAACTGTTTCTCAGAAACAAATACATCAACAATACAATTTTTTATTAGATTATAAAATAAATACCAGATAACATGTATAATAATCTGGGGAAATATTCTATGATTCAAAATACACAAAGCAACCAAAGAATTTTAAATAAATATATCACATAAACAGAATTAATGATTACAGAATGAATACTGCCTCAGTCAGATTCACTTATGAAACATGAATGGGTTAGCATTTTGTTAATTTAATAGGATAATTGGTGAATTTTAATCATATATTTTTGTTTTATTTCAGTCTTTATTAACCATTATAATGGATGAGAAATTGTGTAATTTAGGTTTTTACTCCTCCTAAAATGATAGAAATTTAAGTCTCAAAGTTCCAAGGCCGAGATCATAATGTCTCCCCAAATGAGATTGCCAGAAAAGGACACTCAGTCGAATCTGAATTTCAGATAAACAATGACAGTTTTTTGTATAAAATGTTCCAAAAATTGTATGGAATACTTACAATAGAAAATCTGTTTGACATTCATCTCAAATTAAATTTAACTAGGCACACTGTATTTTCACTTACTAAATTCTGGCATCATTATCCTGTTATCTCTATGGACTTACTTTAAGCTAAAAATGCATACTTTTTAAAAAAATTTTATTGGAGTACAGTTGACTTACAATGTTGTATTAGTTTCAGGTGTATAAGAAAGTGAATCAGTTATATAGATTATAGATATTCATTATTTTTTCCCATATAGGTTATCACAGAATATTGAGTAGATTCCCCTGTATACCTGTGCTTTACAGCAGGTCTTTTCTATTGATTGGTTGATTGATTGATTGATTGTCTTTTTAGGGCCACACCTGTGGCATATGGAGCTTCCCAGCTAGGGGCTGAATCAGAGCTACAGCTGCAAGTCTATGCCATAACCATTGCAACATGAAATACCAGCCATGTCTGCGAACTACACCACAGCTCATGGCAACACTGGATCCTTAACCCACTGAGCAAGGCCAGGGATTGAACCTGCAACCTCATAGATACCAGTCATATTCGTTTCCACTGAGTCACGAAGAGTACTCCAGGTCTTTCCTATTTAAATCAAGTTGTAATAAATATACTGGTTCAGAATTTATAAATATGACTTCATAAATGAATCTTCCACTGTTCCTAAATGCCAAGTTGGAAATAAAGAGAAGAAGGAATCAGAGGTTTTATCCTTAGCATGTGAAATAGGGGTGAAATTAAGCCTGAGTGAGTATTGGGAACAGTGGGGTTATAAATAATATTGTGAGCATCATCAGATAGAGAAATAAATGACAGGGTACAGCTTTATACATAGACCTTATGGCATCTTTTCTGCGAACTTGAGCAACAGAAAAATTATTTCCTACACCCAGCCATTTTCTCTTAAAAGAATCACGAGTTCTTTATTTATAATGAAATCACATTGGCCCCATGTCCTAATGCATGAAAATGAAAAAGCACATGCCATCAATGTGGCTATTAAGTAAAGGATTTTCCCCTCAGTGGAATTCATTTTGGTTTTTTTGTTTGTTATGAATGAACAAATAGGTCTTTGTGAACTGAATTGGCACAGCCAGAGATTACTGCTAAACCTTTTTTTGTGTTTGCAGTACATCCATTGTGAAGACTGGAAGGTACAATTTGTTTGCATGTTGTCTTTTTCATTTTGATTTTTTTTCCTTTTTCAGGTTACTTTGCCACTAACAAGAACAATAATTCCAGAGGAAAAGATAGCCTGAATGAGACTGCATGATTGCTTTTCCAAATAAAATGAGTAGAAAATGAAAACACTTTAAATGAAGTGTCTCAAATAAACATTTAATTTGGGATAAGACAGCAATTGCATATATACCACTATATCAAATATTGAAAGAGCATTTATTGAAGAGTTGAAAGACTCATTTGTGGGAAAATAAATGTAGCTCTAAAAGTGAGCTGCTGAGAGTAAATATGTAAAACTGCATTTAAGTGGCATGCAATTAACGTGAATTTACACTAAAAAAATGAAAAACATGATGAGATTTGGGGGAATTACATATTTGAACAAGAAACTGTTTCATTTTTCATCAAACATGAGCCTAACTGTGCACTGGGTACTTTTTAGTGAATTGTAGATTTCAAACTAGGTTTTCCATTCATTCATTAGGAAAAGTAGATGTGCTATTTTCTCAATTCCTTTTATATCTTTCTTTAAATATTCCATCCTTATCTCCCCAGCCCTTATGACTTTATCCTTCTTTATTCTCTCATTTCTTAATAATTTCTGGGTTTTATTCTTTCTTTTCCTTAAATTATCTGTTTTCTGGCATTAATATTTGTTCTGTTCCTTGTCGATTATTTTATACCAATCTCGCCTCACTCCATCCTCATATTTATTTCTAGCAACCTAATTTACTTTTTCATAATATCTGGCAATTATAAAAATTTATTCAGCTACTAAAAATTGACTCTTACAGGTAGATAGAAAATATCATATATATATATGTATACATTTTTTTTTCTTTTTTACAGTTAGACCCGTGGCATTTGGAAGCTGCTGGGCTAAGGCATCGAATCGGAGCTACAGCTGCCAACCTACACCGTAACCACAGAAATGCTGGACCTGAGCCACACCTGCAACCAGTGCTGCACTGCCGGATCCTTACCACACTGAATGAGGCCAGGGATCAAACATGCATCCTCACAAACACTATGTTGGATTCTTAACCACTGAGCCACAACAGGCTCTCCAGTAAATTTCATATGTTTAATACATACAGAAATGGTATGGTTATTAGAGTGCTTTATAAATCCTAAAGCATCTAATAAAATTATAATAGTTATAATTAATAGGTGTATTATTGGAAATGATATATCACACAAGACTACAATTTCTAATAGCTATACTATATAATAAACTATATAAAATATGTAACAGCAACAATATGGAAATAAATTTAATCATATATATATGTCAATCAAGTTAAAATATATTACAGTCCCCATTAATATAAATAGCAAATACACTGGTAAATAATAATATTTTATTTTAAAATTTTAAGTGATTATTTTAAAAATTATTGTTAAAATTATTATTGATAAAATGTTAAGCTATTTCTTATCTTCATATTGCTGTTTTTAGCAAATAGAGGGAAGTGATTCTCAATGGATATGTTTATAGAAAAAAATGGAAGCTGTCCAGATTACTTTTAGAGCCAAAGACATTAATAAAATAGAAATTCCAAATGGTTTTTATCTACCATGAAATATTTTCTTGGGCAATATGAGTTATATTATTTTCTGCTAATTCAGCATTCAGAAAATCAATTAAATTTAAAGCAGTGAATTTAAAATGATTAAGCAGCTTTAGTTTTCTAATCCAGTGTTAAAAAGAGAGAACTTCAGTTTCTGTATGCCTAGTTTAGTTCTCAGTCAGGATAAAATTTATTTTATCCTTGCATCTTCCTATATAAATTTTGAATATTTTGAATCTATATGATTAGTTTCTAAAACTTTTAAATTTTCTTTAGATTCATGATATATTTCCTTATAGTTTTTAGTGGAATGCAAATTACCTATTTAAATATTTTCATTCCTGATGATAAATTAAATATAAATTAAATTATATGAAGCCTAGATCAAAAGCCTATTACATCACTTAACTCATGGATTTGGCTTCATTCTTCCTAAACTTTAATCATCTCTATATTAAATACTGAAAATAAAAACAAATTGGATGGACCGAAGGACATATTAATGGTAATCAAATGATCAAAGCACCATAGCTTAAATCCCACCTCGTTTCTCACCATTATGTGATTCTTCTACTCTTAATTTTTCTCAGCTCAATTTTGTTTTTGAATTGGATCAAATTTCATTTCATTTAAAGGTATTACAAATCTCCTACTTTATGTAAAACCTCTGTTAGCAGATAGAACATCCTTTGCGTCATTACAAATGTTTGGAAGCCATGTTGGGGCTCCTTTTATGTTTCCTTGTATTTCATTTGGACTTGTTTTAACAGCTCGTTTACAAATATAACTACATAATTTAAAAGGCTAGATTTTCTTTAAAAGGCATGTTGACACATTGGAGACCTGCTCCCTGACTACCGTAATAACAAGCCAATGTAATTTTCAACAAATAATGTTTAGTTACATTTAAGGAGGAAATACAAAAACTATATTAGGAGGATTATGCCACTGACTTCTAAAGGTGAAGTAAAGCTGTGTCAGAGATAGATTTAATCTGATGATATCAGAGTCTGGAGAGAGAAAGAATCAAAGATATACTCCAGGAGATCAGCCCACCGTCCATCCAGATCTTCTGTCTATATAGTATACAACAACAATATTGTGATTGCTATAGCCTGAATGTTAGTGACCTCATCCCGCAAAGATGATGGCTTTAGAAAGCAGGGTCTTTGGGGGTGATGGTGCTTGGGTCATGAGGGTGGAACCTTCCTGAATATTAATCTTTTTTATAAAAGAGATCTCACACCTCTTTCACCCAGCCAAGCATAGTGAGAAGGCACTGGTTATGAACCAGGAAGAGGCCTCTCACCAGAATGAAACCATGCTGGTCCCTTGATCTCAGACTTCAAGCCTCTAGAACTGTGAGCAGTAAATATCTGCTGTTTAAAAGCTACTGAATCTAGTAAATTGTTATAGCAACCAAGTGGACTAAGAGAGGTGGATCGAGTCACACCTTTTACTTTGAAAATTCTTGCTCTGAAATAGAAAAAATTTTTAAAAAGCTCACTTCCGAAAGAGTATATATATATATATATATATATATATATATATATATATATATACACTCATGGTTTTACCCTTCCCTGTTCTTTCTGCACTTCCCAATACAGATACTCACAAAAAGTAAAATAGTTGACCTCATACTGATACAAGTAAAAAACAGTATTTTACAATATAAAATCACAGGTATGCTTCTGGTCCTGGGTCTTATTTGTCCAACCAGTACCCAGGGTCTCTGGCCAGTTGGAAAACATGCCCTTTATGTACACGTTCTCCTTGTTCCATTCCTGTGGTCAGTCTCTTTATGCCTATTGATGATCCCTGTGGTATTTATACTCTCAAAAACACTTGCATTGCCCATGACACTGTGACAGGGGATGTGATCTAAATCAAGCTTCTCTGCTTTTAGGCAGGTAAGAAAACAGCTCAGGCAAAAATCTTGGAACATGATAATCTGTAAATTGAAGCAGGGGATTTTGATAGTCACATGCTAAGTTTTATTCTTGATGCTGTCTTATAAAAGAGATGCCTCAGCCTGTGTTTCCCTTATGGATCAGATTTTCAGAAATAAACAGCTGGAACCCAAGATATCTGCATGGCAGGACAAAACTTTTATCTCTCTAATAGCAAAGAGCTTCTAGACCCCTGCCTGCTTGGGGCAGCTCTCCAGACTAGGGAAAAGTTTTTCCTTAAGTGTTTACTCACATAAATAATGTCTTGCTATGTTATTTTTTATCCAAAAACCTCATAACATTACCCCTACATTTTTATGCCTGGAAAAAGGATATCGGAATGAATTCATACAAGTATTATATTGTGATTGACACAAATAATTAGAAACAAGATCTAAAACCCCACATGCTGGCAAGTATGGGCCAACATAATCAGCCTGTGCCCCTTTAAGACTGTATCCCTTCAATTAAAAGCTAATATTAGAACTAGGAACTGACCTTCCAGGAGCCTCCAAGTGTTTCTAGAAGGCAAAACATGTACTTCTCAATAAACTTATGACTCTTAGGTGGTCATGTCCAAACTGGGACATATACAGACATTCCTTTGGATGTGAAGGCAAATCTCACCTAAGCTGACCTCAAAACCTGACAGTAGAAATGGATTAGAAACCACTAGCATATAAAATGATGAGACTCTAGTCAGTACATACTCTTACAGCTTCTGTAGAATCAACCTCAAACTAGAATATGGTCAAAAGTCAGGCTCTATCCAGGACTAAGGTTATCCAAGTATGCCTTCAGAAGGACTCTGGAGCCTAAATAACCAAGGAACCTTGACAGATCTCATTTTAAAGCACTTGGCCAACGGAATATATCATACCACTGCCTACGGATGACTGGATGTATTTGAAAACTTTAAACCATTATCATAACTTAGGAAGAATAAACCCTAACTATCTATTGGATAAATAAACTACCATTTGACCTGCTTTATAGTTACATTTTCATAGAGCAACAATGAATTCTAAAATCGCAGATTTGGCGAGCTAGTCTGTGTTGAATTTACCCACAACTTATTTTCATAGAAACATGTTCACTTTCCAGAATATTTGGTTTTTAACTAGCTCTGTGATGTGCTAAAAGTTCTATTTCTTTTTGCAGCAGGAGATAGTGGTAATGATATAATAAATTTAAATCAACTCTGTACTTTTGTGCTAAACTACTTTCATGTAAACCAGCCATAGATCTTTTGGAACACTACCTTCAAAATATATTCAGGATCTCAATATTTACCACCACTTCCAGGGATACCAGCCTTGTCAGAAACACAGTTGCCTGCTGCTCACATTCCTCTAATAACCACTCAACTGGTTTCTAGTTTCACTTTTGTCATTCTTCCTCTTCACTTTTCTACACAGCAACAATGTTAATTCATTAAAATCTTAAACCAGATTACAATATTCTTCAGTTCAAATGCTCCAATGATTCCCATTTTCAATTACAGTTTAAGCCAAAGTGTTTATAATTAATGGCCTAGGCAGTCCTGGCTTTGGACTCATTTAAACTTCGTTTGCTTTTTTTCCCCTCGCTCTAGCCACACTGTCTTCTTACTGTTTTATTCTCTCCTTAAACTCTGTAAACACTTTTACTTCATAGTTCCCTTGCCTCGAATCTTCTTTCCTAAGATGATCAATTGCCTAACTTCCTTAAAATGTTGCCCAAATGTTACTTTTCTTTTTTTTCTTTTTCTTTTTGTTTGGCTGTACCCATGGCATATGGAAGTTCCCAGGCCAGGGATCAAATCCATGCTGCCTCAGAAAAAACAGTAGATCCTTAACCCACTGTGCCACAGTGGACAGTGGGAACTCCCCAAATGTTACTTTTCTTGGAACATCCTGATCCTCCTCTCTCTTTTATCCATTATTATTCCTATTAACTTTCTCTATTCTTCCATAGAAGGTTTTATTATTTATTATTCCATTATTTGATTATTGTGTATTGTCTATATAATGTAAGCTACAAGGCAGAAATCTTCACCTCTGATGAATCTGAAGTACTTAGAACAATGTTTCATGCATATTAGGCCTTCAAATAATTATTTCTTGAAGTAATTAATGAATGTATGATATTAGAGTCTACATTATTTGCTGACATAAGGACAGACAGCTTAAGAAACTTTTTGGTTTACAACTTTAAATAACTGAGAAATTTCTCTCCATTGAGTGTGTCTTTATATGTATGTGAGCTATAAACTGCTGGGTCTGAATTGTGTCCCCTTCCTCATTCATATGTTGAAGCCCTAAGTCCCAAATGTGATGGTATCTGGAGATGGGGCTTTTAGGAGGCAACTGAAATTATTGAGGCCACAAGAGCAGGCCCTAATCTGATAGGATTGGTGATCTTATAAGAAGAGAAAGTGAAAAGGATAACTCTTCACCATGTGAAAACACAGCAAAAAGGCATGATGTGCAAGGTAGGAAGAGAGCTCTCACTAGAAACCAAACTCTACCAAAGCTTGATGTTAACCTGTGAGAAAACAATTTTCTGTTGTTTAAACCATACAATATGTCGTTGGTATTTCGTTACAGAGGCCTAAGTAATTCATACTTATATGCATATATATATATATATATATATATATATATATATATATATATTGTGTGTGTGTGTGTGTTGGCAAATCTTGAGATATTGTCTTTACCTCATCTTAATTTAGTAGCATTTTGATCCAGTATTTAAATGTTTCCTAGGCACATTGCTTGAGGACTTCCATTAGAGGAAGTGTAGTATACCAAATTTAGTCTATCATAAATTAATATTCCATCATCATTTTAATTAGACTATTTTGAGTCTGCAAAAATTCATTACACTACCCAAGACAAACTCATAAACTCCAGCCAAGAAACTCATACAAATGAAAATTACACCTTAGGGAGAACAGAATGGTTTCCTTGAGGAAAGAAGAGATGGAGTGTATGGTACTAAAAGGGAACAAATATATAAAATAAGAAAGCATTTGGCCATAACAATAAAAATAATATGTTGTGAAAACTCACTTTATGTTAATTCTCTTCAGCAGAGGTTAAAGAGCATATTTACCTTCAGCATGTTATTAAATGTGAAGGGCTTGAATCTTAAGAAAATATTAAAAAGCCTTATTCGTGTAAGGATAATCAGTCATCCTGAGCAATTGTGAGAGAATGGCTTAATTTGTGCCTGCATTTCTTCAGTTAAGGTACCAATACTATGTATTTGTGCTTCCTTACCTTCTGAGCGTGATGGCATAGAAACATCCTTACATTGCTTGACTCTTCTCTGGACCCACTCAAAACCGTTATTTTAATTCTCGTTGGTTACTCTGGAGCCATATATAGAAGGAGGAAGACATAAGGAGAAAATTCATGTTATTGCTATTTTTTTATTGCATGCCCCTTTTCCCCTCCCCTCTACTCTGATCTCTCCTTCTAAATGTTGGAAACATGCACCAAAGTGAAAAGAAGGTAAAGTTCTGTTTTTACTTCATCTTCTCTTCCTTTTACACCCATCCTGTTCTCTCTTTTGATCCTATCAAGCTCTCCTGAGCACCAATTTTTAAAGAGGTAATAAGGGCAAAATGTAGAAACTGTAAACTGTAAGAAGAGGAACAAAGATCAGAGCAGAGTAGGTATCTGATTACTTCCAGCCCTGCCTGCATGTCAACTCAAATCATATTTTATCCTTGACCCCTATATTAGTTTGGGCAGTTAATGCAGTGTTTTAATAAACGACTCAAAACCCTCAGGGAATTAATACAATAAAAGTTTATTCCTAGAGTTCCCGTCGTGACTCACTGGTTAATGAATCTGACTAGGAACCATGAGGTTGCAGGTTCGATCCCTGGCATCGCTAAGTGGGTTAAGGATCCGGCATTGCCATGTGCTGTGGTGTAGGTTTCAGACGCGGCTCGGATCCCACGTTGCTGTGGCTGTGGCGAAAGCCGGCAGCTACAGTTCCTGTTAGACCCCTAGCCTGGGAACCTCCATATGCCGTGGGTGCGGCCCTAGATAAGGCAAAAAGACAAAAAAAAAAAAGTTTCTTACACAAAGTTCATTTCAAATGTTTTAGGTTGGAGAACTCAGGGCTCTACTCCAAGGACTGATTTAGGAATTCAGACTCCTTCCAACTTGTTTTATCACCATCTTTGACATGTGAACCCCAAAGACTCAAAGGAAAGTGAAAGGCTGTAAGGGAATTATACTGTGGCCCAGTCATTTAACTTCATATTCTGTTGTCCAGTACTGATATCATATTGGATTTATAGACACATCAGTTGCCCATCAACACTCCATAGCAGGTCCACATGCATTTGCTGTCCCATAAGTCACCTATCTCTGCCACGCATCCCATCAGTGATTAGGATTTCTCTTTATTTCAGTGGCTTACCTATGTGCCCACTGTGTTCCCAGTCTCTTTCATCAACCTAGAATTTATGCATAAGCTAACAGCTCCATGTAAAACGGTCTGTGATCTTGAATGTTTGAATAGCGTTGAAGAGATATATTGGTAGAGTTCCACATTAGGCTCGAAACACACTTCTTCAAAGAATTATTGGTGGGTGAAATGATTTGGTTTTATGTTTTTACAAGGATGATAAAATACATCAGGGTCATTATGGACCAAATAGGATTTCATGCAATGGAATTAGAAGTAAATCAACTCCTGTAACAATAATTATGGAAAATGTTTCCAAAGAAAATTTATATGTAATATTAAATAAAGTACGTAAATTGATGCATGCACATTATAATATTTTGTAGGAGAATCTAAATGGAATGATGTGTGGACATGATTTTTTTTTTTATTACAGAAGCAAAAGCAATGGCTGTGAGAACATAGGGTAATTTTTAAGATTATTTCTTGTTTATTAATTTCCTTCTGGGAGAATCGCATTAGATTTTTCCCTATAGACAGACACTGTAGTACTTTATCTTGGTGATCTCAGGTGATCAGACACTATTTGGCATATCTTTGGAGTCCAAATACTTGCTAATTTGAGTATCCTTGGAAGAAGGATTTTTTTTTCTACTATGCAGAAAACAGCTAAGAGCTGCTAGAGAAAGCTCATTGATTTTTCATAGGTAAAATAAGAGAAGGGCATTCTGGATCCATTTCTCTGAAAGGCATAACAACTTACTCTGCAGCAAGTAAAATGACCACAGAAGATATTTTAAAGAGGTTCTAAAATAGCAAAGATAAATTTGGTAATCATTTTATTAATGTGAAATTCTAAATACAATTTTTTGTCACTGCAGTAATCTAGAAAAGGTAATGATTGATAATTTATTAGCAGAAAAGTCTATGTGCTATATTGCTTTTCATTTTTTAAATATAGCTTTGGTATTTAGGTTTATTTCTTTTAATTTTACCTAATTAATTCACTGATAATTGTGTAAATTATTTTGTTCTTTTTATAGAAAGTATTTGATTTTATGCTAATCTACTGAAAATTATCTACATTCATTATTATACTAAACTCTCTTCTTTTATATTGGTCATTATTTAGAGCTGTTTTGTGCCAGGAATTGTTGACTGAAAAAAAGAAAATGTATATGGTTCCTGGCCTTAAGAATGTAGAGATTTATGATAGAGAGAAAATTTTAAAAAATGCAATAGGATAAGGCTTTAATATGCATACAGTAGTGGAATATACAAGCTATATTCAACATGGGGAAGAAAGAAGTAATATTTGAAAGTGGGGGAGTAAGATATTCTAAATGGAGAAAAAGACTAGCAAAGACACTCTGCCATAGTTTAGTTAAGTATATTGCATAGTAATTTTTTTGGCATTGGTTTGTTATTTGTCATCCTTAACCAACTGAATGAATGGGGTTGGGGGGTTAACAATGGGACAATTCATTTATGAAATCCTAGTACATCACAGTGTCTGACTTTGATTCACATTAGTTGATTGGCAGAATATGGGACTGTTGAACTGGCAAAAAGGAACCAGCTCATCTATGTTGATGTGGTCTATGACCTTCTAATGGATGCTCCAGGACTGCTGTGCATCTTGGTGATCATAAATGTTATAGAGAAAGCATATTTTTATTCCTGAATTTATAGTTATTGAGGACTTAACCATGAATTTAGTTTAATGCTTTTTTATATTTAATTTTATTTAAACTTATAACCTTGCTATGGGGTAGGTACTATTGCTATCAAACTTTTATTGATAAAACACTGAAGAAATTAAATGACCTGCTTAAGGTCACACACACCGAATTTGAACATAAAAAAGAGATTGGGTACCATATACTTCCACCCTTTAATTTTTTCCCTTCTAAAATCACTTTTCATTATGGTAGTGTTTTTGTTAAGCTCTTTTTTGTGCTAAGTTTATTTTTCTTTTTTCTTTCTTTCCTTTTTTTTTTCTTTTTAGGGCTGCAAATCTGGCATATGGAAGTTCGCAGGTTAGGGGTCGAATAGGAGCTAAAGTTGCCAGTCCACGCCACAGCCACAGCAACACAGGATCTGAGCTGCACCTGCAGCCTACACCATAGCTCAACGACAAAGCTGGATATTTAACCCACTGAGTGAGGCCAGGGATTGAACCCGCATCCTCATGTTCACTAATTGGATTCATTACCGATGAGCCACGACAGGAAATCTTATTGTGCCAAGTTTAATTGTTCTCTCAATTTGATCTGATAATTACTTCTATGCTAGTAAGTATGGTAAAACTAATGACAGACTTTTTATGTGGCCTCAAATATTTGGTCAGTTGTACACAAACTAAAATAAATATTATATATATCTTGTTAGGAGTCTTTACATATATAATTCTATGCATTGTGTCCAAGAGATAGGTATATTCATTAATATTATATCCATATCATTATTAAACAAACTGTAAAAACTAGTTGTGATCTTCTCAATGGTGAAGTAGGAAAATAATATATAGAGTATAAAAAAAAAGGTTTCATTTACTGTGATATTTATTTTATAATTAGACCCATGAAATAATATAGCAAAAAATCTGAAAGAGCTTAGGACAAAGAATTACAGAGCTGGCAAGATTTTGTAGATATAAATATGAATGTATTTATACCTGTACCTATCTCTACATACACATTCCCACTTAATTTTTTTTTAATTACATTAAGATCTTCTCTTCAATGGAGTGGTCTTTTCTTTACTTCCATTCTTAGTTCAGAAAATATCTGCACCTTCTCTAATGCATGTATATTAAAGTTTCTAGCATTTACTGAGCTTAACTTGCTTTCTGATAATCCTATTTCAAATTCTCAAATTTGATATTCTCATTATTAGATCATGTGTACTTTCCAAGAACATTCAGTCATCCAGTTATCAAGGAATAAATGTTAAGCAATATAAATATTGCTGCTGAGGAAACATCCCTCTATATGGACAGAGTGGTTTCCCAAAATATGGACCTAGTTATAAGTTTTCATGATATTACGTCCCTTGATTACTCAGGGCACATATCTTTTTTTCCCCTAAATATTCAATTCCAATGAGAAAGTAATTTACCAAATATAATTACCTTGAGTAAAATGTGAATAACTTCATTTTTGTGAGGCAGCTCAAAATCTAAAAAATCTATTGTATTCACAAGCTATGATATGAAGCCACTGGTGTCTAAGTCCATGATACTAAGTTGCCTTCCATATTTCTATTAATGTACTCTCATTTTTGGCAAGTATGATGTTTTTATTCTGCCAAATACGGACATTTCCAATAATCCCAATGTAATTATTAAAAATACCAAAATGTAGCTTCCATTTGGAATAAAAAATGTAGAAAGAAAGAAATTTCATATTGTTGATAGGTCATTGGCCTAAAACTGTAATATTTCCTGTTTTAGATGGAAAACAATGCACATGATAACATGAAGTATCAAGGCCATATATCTGACTCCCTTGGACTGTCACTCTGGCTGCCATAACATATTTCCAATTTGAATGATCTCCTTGACCCAGGGGTTTTTAAGACCACCTATGAGAAAGTAACTGGGGTAAATCCTGTGTGTGAGTGTGTGTGTGTGTGTGTGTGTGTGTGTGTGTGTGCGTGTTGAATCAGGTGTCATAATGCTTTAAGTTTTGTTAGTTTGATAGTGACTTGTTTTCATTTCCTTTTTTGTTTTTTTGTTTAGTTTTTTTTCCCTCATTCTGGGCTAACTAAAAGTGTGTTTAATTACAAGGCAGTTTTATTTAGAGGTGGGGGTAATTTACTAAAAGACAATAAAATTTCAACCACATATAACGCCTAACTAGTGTTAATACACCCAATTTCCAAGTTGCTAGAAAACAGACTATGTTTGGCCTAACTCAGATCAGATGCCCATCATTTTATTTTCCAACAGCTATAGTCAGGAAGGCAGGCAAGGCATCATCATTTGTGGTTGCTAAGGATCTACCCTGTTAACAGATTGAACACTTTCCATTGAAGATGGATGGGAAGAAATTTCAGCACATAAATTCACTCAAAATTCCAATACTTTATCCACCAAACCAGTATAACTATTGATTAAATGTGAAAGTGAAAGATGTAACTCTGCATTTCTAATGAAGAATTTAGCAGGAAAACAGCAACTCTTTATTTGATATTACCATTTTCCACTTTTTCTTGCAAATAAGAAAAATCATTGGGAAATTATAGAGCACTCAGAGATCTTAACTGATAGTATAAAAGGGACTTTCAATATTCTTTGTGGAATCAGTACAAGTTGAGGAAGCAAATTGATGGAGATGCTGACAACAGGACTGAATTAAAATGTAATCATGGCTGTTTGGGGATATCATAGAAGAAAAGGTGTGGTAGAAGATTCTGAGAAAACTATCAAAAATATCATTGTGATGTGTTCTGTGTCCTTAGGACTTTTAAAGTTCAATGCTTGAAGTAAGCAAAACTATTTATCTTCTTTCTTACTCTTTTATCTGTCATCTTCTCTCCTCTATAATTTTTCTCTTGTCAAAAAGAAGTACTTTTCTTTATTGACTATATAGAGTTTAAACTACCCGAACCCAAAGTGTCCACTCTGGAAAGCTTTATGTCTGACAGCTATATTTTAGCCAATGAAAGAACAATAAAATAATGCCCTCGCTCCCCCCCTTTTCCTACTTAGAAGGCAATGCACACTACAGTTTGAACAATAACCCAGCAAATTTTGCTATCACTCTGTGCTGTTACTTTCTGCCACTCTTCGCTATACTTTGGCCATCTTTCCATTTAAATATGGAAAATAATATTCATTATATGAAATCTCCTACTTAATAAATTATGCTGTAATGGTATAATGGAATTTCATAGTACTAATAAAAATACTGAGAGTTCTAGAGATACTTACAGGAAAAAAAATCAGGATATAATGTCCAATGAGAAAAAAAAATATGTTGTAATTTTTGTACATATATATTTTAAAAAATTTTTGTATATTAATGTATACATAACTATATATCATATTTAAACACTACATTTCTGGGTGATAAGATGACATGATACTTTTATAAATCTGTATTATATGTGAGTCATTCTCTATATCTATATGCAGATGAAGGCTGATATTGTTGTAGTTATTTTAGTATTAGTGGGTTATACTTTTTGCATCCATAAAATAATTCTTAAAAACCTAATTGATTATAGTTTTTGCAATAGCTGTGCAATCTTTTTCTATAAAACATATTGATAAAAGTACAGAGCGATAGTTCCATATATGGGCAAGGAAAAAATATTTTTTTACTGACGAGATTTTTATTTTATTTTTATTCTCATGTTTAATATTACAGAATCACACATAACACAGTAAGAATGAGATTCTTAAAAACATAGCTACATAATTAATTTACCACCATATGCTGAATTCAAAATGAAATTTTTCAGAAGATATTTATGAATACAACACTAAGTGTAAAATAATCATAAAAAGCATCTCTGTGAATTGTGTGCCATTAATATTTTGATTCATTTTTCCAGAATAATAAATACTTTAGGCTGTCTATTTAGTTTTTTCTCATTTTCCTTAGTGAGAACCATAGAATTTTACCTGTTACCTTGTAATTTAGGAATACAGACTATGTCATTTGGAATAATCCTGGTGATTTATCTAGTCTGGCATCTCTGTTCTAAAAATAAATTTTGAAGATGATTCCTCCCTCTGTGCTTATGAAGACAACATAATTTAGAATTTACCAAAAAAAAGGGTAGAGATTTATCTTAGGCAAGAGTATGCCAATTCCATGTGACATTTATCCTCTCAAGCCAGATGGCAGGGAGATGGAATTTGGGGCTTGCTTTTCCTTTATATATTATTCACAAGCTAATTTAATGTTCAAGTGATAAAACCAACAGCACAACTGATCAATTCCATTGTGTAATCAGCCAGCTAATTCACTGAAAGGAATAAAAGTTTCTACTCAATATTACTAGTACATTATATTTTGTTTTAATAGCTTTAATAGTATTAATAACCAGAACTTAAAACTAAATATATAGTGTTCACTACAAAATATTCCATGAGTTGTGATATAAAATTAGTATCATTTCACTAAGGAGATTTGAATCTGCTGATCAGTTCCCTTCTTTTTTGCTCTTCTCCTGAAGAAAAAAATAGCCTTTGACTTTAGGAAGTTAGAAGTGTTCCAGCAATGATTAACTGTAGAGGCAATCCTGACTTGGTTTTAATGTCACTGAGAATTGACAAACACAGATACAATAAGGAAGGTGGCATCCTTAAAACTGAATTTGGTCCAGAACATATTAAAATGATTGTGAAATTAGTAAGCTGTCAGCACAATTTTCCTGAGAAATGTAAATTTTTGCTATAATTTAAAAAACTCAAATGATTGGTTACTGAAATATCTACCCAGAAAACAAACAAACAAACAAACAAACAAAAAAACCTCCAAATTTTTCTTTTAGAAAAAGTGGGCATTTAGTAATAATACTTTGGAATAATAAAATATACCTTTATAGTTGTTAATATTATCAGATATATATTAACTTCTTCAATCTTCAGAAACTTTATGAAATAAATGCTGGATTATCTCTCCATTTTAAGGGAAAGTAGTGTTTAAAAAGTTCCTGCAGGGACACATATCTAGTTAGCTGAAGGATAGGGTTTGAAAAGCCTTCTAGGTCCAAAGCCTATATTTTCACCAGTTTTGTCATCTTAGCTTTTAGAATGAAGAAAGAATATTCCTTTAAAGAAAATACATTTTGAGAAGTAGAAGGCATTATCATTAATTCATTGGGTTTTGAAGGGAACCAGAGGACACTTGGATGCTAGTGAAAAAGCATTAACTTGCCTAGACTAGGTCAAGTTCTGACAATGCTAACCAGTGATATTGTGTGAGCTTATTGTGATATATGGAATGACAGGGTCACTTCAAGACAATAAATACATTCTAGAAAATTAAAAAGAGATGTTGGGGGAAGAGAAAGGAGATAAATCAAGGTGAGTATGATCAAAGTGACTGTCCTAGGATAGTTCTCAGACAAAACAGAAAATCTTTCACCTGTGCCTTTTCTCTGCCTATTGACAACACAGCATTTTAGATTGGATATAGGAGAAAGTAAGTCAAATGTTGCTACGTTATGAAAAAAGAAATTCCATTCAAATTCCTTGTAAGTGGAAGTTAAGGTTTTGAATGTTTTGCTCGTTTTATTTGGCTGAATACATTTTCGTCATGATAAGCCTTGGTCAGCTCAATGACACTGTGCACTAGAGAAACTGGAAGAATGTATGCGCTTGTGGTAAACCCAGCACTTTTCATGTTACGGGTATACTCTTCCCATAATGTGAGTATATGAGTATACTCTTCTCTCCCTCATTTCTTTACCCCACATAAAAGATCTGTATCCTTTACCTCATCCCCTAAACTCTACTCCCCTTAACCCTTCTGATTTTTCCCTTTAATTTTTCCCAACAGCATTGTCCTCCTAAAATGAGCAGTTTGAGTATGTCTCAATTCTAATAATAGCCTCCTCCAAGTCTTGGTACTCGTTCCTATTGGGAAAGGTCAAGGAAGCAATTTATTGAAACCAAAACCTCTTTATTTTCATTAATTGCCACATTAGGTTATGTCAGCCTTTCCTCCATAATGTGTGAGTTTATATGCCTTTGAAATCCTAAAAGCTCCTAGATCTATGACAGATGATGTCTGTCATAGCCCTAGTTTCACTAGATAAAAATAGATTCGATGCTTAAAGATAATGAACAAAAATAGAGAATAGAGCAGGATAAACATTAAAGAATGACTTTAATTTTAAATGTATCAAGATTGAGTTGTGTATGAGACATCTGCGTTGAGGGTGTCCCATAAGTACTTAGAGAAATGCAGTTAGAGCTCAGATGAGAGAGAATGGCAAGAAAAATATATATCAGAATCACCAGCCTAAAGATTTTGTCTCAGGCTATAGGATTTACATGATTATCTAAAGCTCACATTTCATATTTCTTTTTTTTTTATTTTGAGAGTCCAGTGAATAGCATTCCTTGTTCCCTATTCAATTTATAAAGAAATTGAGAAATAAAAGAGCAGATTCAGCAGATAAAATTCCAAGAGATCATTTTTATGACTATTAAAGCTAGATTGGAAGACACAGCTTAATTTAAGTATCAAAACGGGCCCGAGGTTGCTGTAATTATACCAGAGCCTACACAGGATGCCCCATTCAAGAGAAATTCAGAGCCTGCAAAAATATACCACAATTTTTTCTATTGATTTAGTTTGAGTAAGAAGAAAATAACAGACTGAATTCTCTGTGCCTAGGTGTGTTCCTAAATTAGCTCGTTTCAGAAATGTGGACTGTGGAGTTCCCATTGTGGCTCAGTGGGTTAAGAACCTGACTAGTATACACGAATATGCAGGTTCAGTCCCTAGCCTCACTCAGTGGGTTAAGGATCCAATGTTGCCACAAACTGGAACTGAAAAAAAAAAAAAAAGCATCTGCATCTGCTAGCTTTCAAGAGAGAACTGGCCTTATTCCAACAGAAAAACTATAATGTGTTCTCTTCTTCAGCATAAACAAGAACAATGGTATTCTAAGAAGTCACTGTGATTATAATGGCATAGAACAAAAAACTCCTTCGTAATAGTGTCTGAACATGCACAGAACTGAAAAGAACAATTCCAGATATCCTAATGGCAAGTTTTATTTGTTGCTGTTGTTTCTTTAGAACTTGGAAAAATTCTTGTTTCCCTATCTTTAAAAGCTTAGCATTTTTTCAGATTGCACATATAAGGGTTACAAGGGATTAGGCAGGTGGAGGGATAGGACAGATGCTGTTCAACAGTACAAACTTGCAAACAGAAGTAAATAAGTCTTAGAGATCTAATGCTCAGTATAGTTAATATTGACCACAACACTGCATCATAATAATCAAACTTGTTAAGAAACTAGAACTTCATTATTCCAACCACTAAAGGGAAGTGATAACTATGTAACATGATAGAAATGCTAATTATCACTATGACAATCATATTACAATATACAAATGTATCAAATTGATATGCTTAAATTTACACAATGTTATATGTCAAGTATATTTCAATTAAATCTTTAAAATCTTGGCATTATTTTGCCAGTGAATCACTGGGTTTAGTAGCCTCCGGGCTACTTTTCAGTTCACTTTTGGTGACAAAACTGTTTTGATATTACTTATTTTACTTTTCCTGTTACTTTTTAAATGAGCAAAAATGTTTTATTCTTTCTACTTTTTTCCCCATTAATTAATTTGGAATCTCTACTCTTCTAATGATACCTCCAGAAATTTGAATACCTATATACATAAAAGTCTAAATTGGATGCATGTTTTACCTTAGAATTTATTAAATATATACCTTTATTGTTCAGCATATTTAGGCTAATTTATTTGTTATTTGGATATTTGTTATCATGTTCTACATATTAAATAATTAGACATATCTACTAGTGTAGTTTGCATATTTATTACATCTCATTGCTTCATTTGAAATTATATTTCTTCTTTGTGAATCATAGCTTTATGCTTTCTTTCAATGAGCAGCCTTTAGTAGCAAACTCAGTTTTTCATTAATTTTAAAATATCTTCTTTTTACAATTATTTTTGTTTATTTGGATATTAAACTATAGGCTGAAAGCGAAATCTACTGCCACAGATTTTATAAAGTGTCTTCTGGTTTCCTCTGTTATTCTTATGAAATCACCTGCTATAACTGGCATATCTTTCCTGGTAATCTATTCTTTCTTTCTGAGGAATTATATGATTTCCTAATTGTTTTCAGTGTTCAGCAGATTCTCAAAGATGTTTCTAGGTACTGACTTCTTTTTACAGATTCTGCTTGTTATTTGTTGTGTTTTCTGAATATGAGAATTGGTCCTGTTTATAATTTGAGGAAAATTCTCAGATATTAGCTCTTCAAATCCTATCTCTCATCCATTCTCTTCAATTTGGCATACTGGAATGCGAGTTAAACATATGCTAAAATTCTGGAGTTCCTGCTATGGTGCAGAGGGTTAACAATACAATGGCTATGGCTTGGGTTGCTGCCTGGGCATGAGTTCAATCCCCCACCTAACACAGTGGGTAAAAAGATGTGGTGTTGCTACAGCTGCAGTTCAGATTCAATCCCTGGCCTGGGAACTTCCACATGTGGTGGGTTAGGCCATAAAAAGCAAAAATAATTAGATGTACGCTGAAATTTTGACTTTATCCATCACGGACTTTACCCTTTTAACATATTTTTGCCTTTATTTTTGTAAAGATCTGCTTTCTACTGAATACTCTTTAGTAGTGTCTATTTTGCTTTTAAAAAGTTGTTATACTGTTCATTTACAGTACTTCTCGATTTTTTATAAATCAGTTTTGGTAATCTCTTGTTATTTCATCAGTTTTTCAAAATCTACTGAGAGGGCTGACTCAGCTGCTTGCTTGCTATAGTTTTAGGCTGGATTGACCAGGACAGCTGAGACCCGAACTTCACATAAACTTCTTTCATTATAACTTTATTGCTCCATTTCAGGCCCAGCCCTCAGTCCTATATACCCAACCATATTCTTCCTTGTTATTGCAATATTTGAATCAATTTGTTATGTTTCACAGAGCTGCCGTCCCCACCCATAGTTTTTAGTGCTCTGCCTGCCACCCGTCCCCCTGCTCCAACTCTATCAACAACTACCTTCTCAAGGTCTCAATTTACAAAAACTTTGTTGATCAAGAGAGAGCCATCATTAATGACAGACTTTTTCTTAAGAATTTAATAATTTCAATAGAAAATATTATTTTCCTTATAACATTATTTTAAAAATAGCTTGAAGTATGTTGTATTAAAGTGAGTTATATAGGAGGGTTTTGGTTTTAGGTTGCTTCTGCCCAGGCTCTGTGTGTCTAGCAACCTGAGACTTTAAACTAACTTTTCGAATTGAAATTTTTCAGGCAACACTAGAAGTGTGAATTTGGCTTCCATCCCTTCAATAAATGATGACTTTGGTCATTAATTCTACAGAACTTTAGTGCATGTTCTCCTAAGTTCTGCTCCATAGACGGCACAAATTCAAATACACCAATCTCCTTTTCTGAGTTCTGCAGGCCTTTAAAAAATTCATTTCCTTTGAGAATATGGCCCAGTGGAAGTCCAGATTTTAGGTCTGAGTGACCACATGACTCTCCATATTGCTATGATTTGTTCCCAGGTAGTGCCAAATGATATCTAGTTGCCAGGTCTTCGAAGATTGGCTGCTACCATGTTGTAGGGTGGGTCTACTCTACCACTTGTCTCTCCACTAAAAGACAGACTTTAAAATAACATTTTAAAGTCTATCAGAGTTTTTAGAGAGATGTTGCTTAAGAAGCATTCTCCATTTTAACATAAATACTTAAATGTAGAGTTGACTGAAATGAAGTAATCATTTTCCTGTATCTACTGGATACCCTTATTCTTTTAAACCTCTAGCTACTTTTTTGCATTTAAATTAGATGCCAGGATTTTCCATGACTAATGGCTCTACTTAGTTAGCTTTCAAAGAAGGAGAAAGAATTATCAAAAATGTTTTAGTAATAATAGAGATAAATTTCCTAAATTTACCTCTCTTGATTTGTGCTTTCATATTCTGAGGTACATTAAGATTAAAACAAAAACTAATGATATTTTCTGTAGTTTTTTTTTAATTACAAAGTATAACAAGTGATAAGCTAAATTTTAGTTATGTCTGGTACAGTATGATTTCAGCCCTTTGAACTTACATTATTACAACTACAATATAACAATATATAATTATCTAGTTTAGATTTGTTGGATTTTTTTCAGATAATCATTTTTATAATATTATACCTTAGTTTCATAGAAGTTTTTCAGATTTCAATGCCATGTCTTCTACTGAAGTTTGGCTAATTTATGAAGATAAATGGAATTAATTTCTTCCAAAATCATATGTGTGTGAATATACATAGTGACACACACATATATATATATATATATATATATATACACACACACATACATATGTATATATACATATGTATGTGTGTGTATATATCTATGTATCTATACATACATATGTATACATACATATGTATACATACATATGTATGTGTATGTATCTATACATATATATGTATGTATAGACTATATAAAGGCAATGCTTTTAGTTATTGAAAACATTGAAGTGACATTTAACAAGTCAAGCTATTACACAAATTTTAATATATTTTACCTTTAACTTGGTCAGAATGCTCACGGATTACTCATAAATGCAGATTATATTGTGTAGAATGTTTCCTATTTCATTTTAACTTCATGTCTCTAAACAATTGGGAAAAATTCCTGAAATAGATATTTTAAATTAAGACTTATTGCCTCCATTAATATGTATTTCATATAAGCTGACAGATGAAACTATAATCATTTATGAGAAAAATGAAGACCACATATCAAGTAAGCATCAAACAATGTTCAGGAATAATACTAACTGAATGAAGTTAAAATGTTAAAAAAAATTGAAAATGTTCACCTATCAAATTTTGATCATTGTTTAATGAAAATATTCAGGGATAGTCAGGAAAACATGGTCTTACATATCAGGAAAAGATACAAATTGTGGTAACAATTAAAACATAAAGTAGGCAGTTTCTATTCAAAACTCTTAAAGATTTTTGTTACGAAACCAGCTTCCATGGCCCAAAAAGCAGCAAGCCAAACACTGTGACTCCAAGCTTTACAGCAGAGAGAGGGTTTACTCACAAGGTAGCCAAGGAAGAAGAGGGAGAACAAGTCTAAGAGTCACCTCCCTGAAGGCCAGAGACTTGGAATATTTATGGGTGAAGAGAATAGTGTGGTTGGAGATGCAGAGGAGGTTGGTTGGAGGCAGGAAAAAGGGGAGGTAATCCCTGCTTGGAGATTGTGTACAATTATGGCTATTTTTAAGTGAAGTGCTAAAAAGTGCTACTTTTCCATGAATTTTTCTAATTTATTATCTAGAATGTGCTAAAAACATAGAATCAAGTAACAAAAATAATTCTCATCTGCATCATGTACAATGATGCTAGAATATTTCTTTTTCTCTACTATGCTGATAAAGTCATTAAACTATTAGGAAACATACTTAATTCATGGATCAAGAGAGGTTTTTGACTATGTAATTTCAAAAATGCATGTCTCTGTACATAACATAATATCCACAAGCTCAGGATAAAGCATAATAAGAGGAAGATATCTTAGTAAGACAAATATATATAAGATGCCAAATGTGTATATGATATTGGATAGGGAATATCAGGAATATAAATGGTCATTGTATTCAAGACATTGTAACTGAGAATTGGAATTGTTCCAGCACTGGAATGTTTTCTTCACCAGGACATAATAATATATGTATTAAAAAAGTGCAAAAGTAAATAGAGGCAAGTGAAAAAGATGATATGCTATATTAGTGAAATCTACATAGGACATAGGAATAATCAATTTAAATAATTTTAGAACAGTTTCATTATGTGACAAATGAACACTCTTAATCATAGAGCTATGATTGATCATTTATAGTTGGGTTTCCGACTTCTAAAATGATTGCATATGACTTTACATCATTAATTAACTATTACAAATCAAGTCTGAAAATCCCCTGCTGTACCCCCTTCTATTTCTTATTCCTGCTCCTCATAGTCACCTTTAATTCATTTCTCTGTATAATTTATTTAGTTTTCATTTACTTTTTCTTTATATGTCATATTACAACGATTTAATGCTTTTTATTTTACTCACATCACATTTCTTTTTACTAACTACAGGGGAATTTAACATAAAAAAAAAATCCACTCCTCCACATTAATGCACATATACCTGATATCATTTTTTAAAACTCTGAGACAGACCGATGCTTAGGGTTTACTCTATTTGGAGTATAAAAATATAATCAATAGCTGAGCCATATTCTACCGATTGTATCTGCTTTATTTGATAATCTCATAGATAAAAAGTGTTTCTTTTCTTAAATGTATTTCATTTGTTTCTTTGTTCTCATCAGTGATTTTTTTTTCCTCTAGCCCTCTACCAGAAGTGATATCACCCACTTAAATATTTTAATGCATTAGATAAATGAAAATTATACTCTGTGTGTGTGTGTATACCTTCCTTCTTGAACTATGCCTCACTCACATACCTAGCTGGTTGATATTTAGGTAGAACTCATATTCTGAGATACACTGTATGATTTCCTTTGCTTTTCAGCTGTTTGATCTTTATATTTCCAAACTTGGAGTTGCCACTGTGGCTCAGCAGGTTACAAACCCTACTAGTATCCATGAGGATGTGGGTTCTATCCCTGGCCTCGCTCAGTGGGTTAAATATCTGGCATTGCTGTGAGCTGTGGTGTACATCACAGATGCCGCTTGGATCCTGCATTCTTGTGGCTATGCTGTAGGCCTGCAGCTGTAGCTCCTGCATTCTTGTGGCAGTGCAGTAGGCCTGCAGCTGTAGCTCCAATTTAACGCATAGCCTGGGAACTTCCATTTGCCTTGGGTGTGGCCCTAAAAAGCAAAAAACAAACAAAAAGCACAAAAACCATCCCAATCTTGTTTATTTCCCTCATTTTAGTGGGACCTATATGCAGTGAATTTCTGATAAAATGGGCCTAAAATAATAATTTTTTGAGACCCAAATATCTGGAAAAATCTTCCTTCTTCTCTCAGACTCTTCATATCTATTTCATCCTTTATTCTCTTTCCTTAAATTGCTCTATGCCTACATTCAGATGATGATACCGCCTATGTCACTGAGAAGACTGAAATAATGAGAAGAAATCTTCTGTAGGCTTTCTTCATACCCCATCTATCTGTCAACTCTAATCTCAACTCACATACTGTTCATTCTCTCCTGTTACTAAAGATGCACTGTCTTTGTTCCAAGCAAAAGCTAAACTCTCCATAATTGCCTGATATGCCTTAGATCCCATTCCATCTCAAATTCTTAAGGACATTGCTCTATAAATTTTCCCATATTTTTTTCATCATCTTTTTCTCCTCTGTTCAGTATCATTTTTATCAGCATACAACCATGCTACTATTTCTCCCATCTAAAACAAAAATTACCCTGATAACTCTCTTCTTTCAAGTACTATCTCATTTTTCTTGTCTTCTTTATAGCAAAACTTGATATTTTTAAGAAAGTTATCTCAGCCTATTTCCTCTTGAACCATCTCCAGTTAGGTTTCTGTCCCATCAGTCCAAATTTACCATTTGATAAACTTCCTTTATTAAATTAAAAATTATTTCCTGTTGTGAAATACAATGGATGTATTTCAGCCTTCCTTTATTGGCTACCAGTGGCATTTAACATAGTGGATCACAATCTTTCTGAAACACTTTCTTCTCTTGGCTTTTCTGACATTCTTCTAATCTAGTTTTCCTCCTACCTTTCGGGTCATTTCTTTAGCTGGTCAGTCTCTTTAGCTAGTTCATCTCACCAATCTAAAAATGTGCTTCTGGCATTGGTTCTTGAATTTATTTTTTTCTCTCCATGTTTATTCCCTAGTCAATCTTACATACTTCTCTTGCCATTAATGGCCAGGTGGATGATGAGGAAATTGATGGAGCAATATTTTTAACAAATGAGATGGAATGGGATCTAGAGCATATCAGGCAATTATGGAGAATTTAGATTTTGCTTGGAATAAGGATAATGCATCTTTTTTTCTATTCTCACTACCTATGCAATTGTGTGTATCTTTCCTGTCTTCAACTACGCTGTACTTGATTGATGTTGACTATTATCAGAACTTCTCTTCTGAAATTCCATGTCTACATTTATGATAACCTCCTTGACATATTCTCTTCCACAATGATCAGGCTTCTCACATATAACATTTCTTAAATGGATATTGCGATGGCTCAATAAACATGTGTACCCTGTGATTTTTTCCATTTCACTAAAAGGCAACTCATTTCAATTTTTCAAGTTAAAAATCTTGGCATTATTCTTAATAACTTCCTTGTTTTCATACTCTACATCCAGTCCATCATCAAATTCCAAGAGCTAAACTTTCAAAATAGTCAGGTTTCACCACTTTCTCTTTACTCTCATTGCCATAACTCGGTCCAAACCACCTTCTTCTCTTGCCTGAACTATTATGGTAGCCTCTTAACTGATGTTCTTGATTCTTTCTTTGCCATACTATTTGTGCAAAAATCTATGTCTAAAATGCTCAAATTCTTCTGCTGGCTTTCTGCTTCCCTCAGAGTTTGACCAAAGTCTACACTATGATCTTCAATATTGAACATAAATCCACCCTTAGTTTTCCAATCTCTTGCTTTAAGCTTCTCTTCTTTTTCATGGCTTCAAGCACACCAGCTTTTTCCCATACCTTGAAAATGCTATGTATGCACAGTTCGTATTCTGTTCACTGTAGGAGTCCATAGAACACAGTTATCCAGGAAATTTTATTGCTAGACTACTCCCTTTATTCCTTTACTCATAAATATATTTTCAGGGATATTTTATTGGTTGTCTTCAGCACTTCTCAAGGTCCAAAATTCTCTATTTTTATTTATTTGTCTCCACTCTTAAAATATAAGTTACATTAAAGAAGGATTTTGTCTATTTTAGATGTATTTTGTCCTTAGTACCTAGAACAATGCCTGGAGCATAACAGGTACTCAAAAATTCCTCAGTAATAGGATAAATGAATGAGTAATTTGGGTTGATAGATTGCTTATATAAATAATTATAGATTGGAAATGCAACCCATCCAAATTTTGAAGAAAGTGTTTTACTGTCTTCTAACTTACGGTACTGGTATGAAGAAATAAAATGTGCCACACCCCCATTCTTTAGATAATGTTAGGGATTTCTCCTAAAACTTGAATGATTTTAGGGTTTTAATCCCAATGTTCTAATGTTTTATATCACTGTGGGATTTTCTTTGTTTATGCTTGCCACTTAGTGGTAGGCAATTTCAGTCAAGAAACAAATATATTTTAATTCTGGTAAGTAAAATGCAATCACTTGAAAATGTCTTCCTGGCATTTCCTCTACTCCCTGTCTCTAGAACTCTTAATGACCACATAGCACAATTCCAGTGCTGGTTCCCCAGTTTTCTTCTCTCTTCTATTTTCAATGTCTTGGTAGTTTTTATTCTCCAATATGACCTATTTTCTCAACTTTACGTCCCAATGTTTGATTTTTTTCATTAGTCATCAAATTTTTTTTTATTATCAAAGATGTCTTGCATGGTCTTTGAATATTTTACTTTATACATTCTTTAGAATAGATAGAATATCATCAGGTTTTGTTCCTTTCATCAGGATGTTGAATATAGTGGTTTTTTTAAAGCTCTTTTCTGCTTCATACATTGTCTGAACCACTGTGTTTCTTTATTGTGTTAATTAGTCTTTCATATTAGAAGATTTCCTCAATTGTCTAGTGATTCCTGGTTCTCCAGCCATAACTGATAGTTTAGAGGTCTAAAATCCACCAGAATCTCTGTGAAGGTAACAGGGCTTTAGATAGGAACATTTCTATAGACTAATCTGGCTGGGTCCCTGACTAAAAATACCTGAAATTCATTTTTCTCTGATTGATTTCCTAAAGAGAAATCTTTTATTGTCCTTTCTGTACTCAAGGATGAGGGTGTCCTAACCTCCTAAGAGGAGCTGAGCATACAGATGCTGAGTTCTCTCAATTTTCAATGTGCAGGTTTCCATTTATCTCTGTTTTCAGCATGTACTACTGCGATGAAATGTGTTTAGTGCCTTCAACATGATGCTTGTTCAAATATTCCCGATAGTAACCTTCCAGCCTGGATGCACCAAACAAAGAAATTTTAGCTCCAGATACATCCACACTTCCAAGATTACAAGCGTGGATTTCTGTAATATTGCCTGGCACATGGGTTTATTCCTAGGTATTTTTTTTTCCTGCCAGCTTAAGTCTCAGCTTTTTCTTAACTGATCAGTTGCCACTTGTGCAATTATCACCAGCTTCCAGCATTTTGCTTACGTCACTTGTTAGACCTTGTGAGTTTTATCTTGCCATCCCCCCTACTTTTTATCTTCTTTTTCTTACATTATCTGACTTTCAGGAGGCTGTAGATAAAACCTATGTATTAACTGGCTACGTTTCCCTACAGTTTGTATCACTTATAATCGAGAGACAAAAGTGTTTATTCCCTGCGCCCATGCCCAAAATAAAGCAATGGTCATAAAAAAGGAAGTTGGCCAAGTTGAAAGTTATATTTTAAAATCTGAATTCAAGTAAAATTTATACTTGAAGAGATGAACCTATCCCTTTGTTCAGCATTATGGTAAAGTTACATAAATGTTTATACTATACTTAGTCAATATAAAACAACACCAACAAGTCAATAAAACATCCAAACAAACAAAAAACAATAGTATGGGTTAATGTTAACAGTATATTATGAAAAAGCAGAATCTGAGAATTTAAAAAATATTTTTAGAAAATCATTTTTTATTTGTTCCTCAAAAAGTAAATAAGGGGCTTTATAATAGGTGCTCAAGTAACATTATTTCTTCCCCCAGAGAGATTAAAATAAAATTCCACTTTATAGCACACTTTGTTATGGTATTATCTTAGATAGTGTGTCTCGTTGTAAATTGGCTTTAATTTTGGGAATCGATTCCATTAATGCATTAGTGACTAAGCAGAATTCAAAATGTTAATTCAGTGCCAAATGTTCTGACTGCGTTAAATCTAACTTGGCACATTATTTTCTTTACATACTGGGAACAATTTTTAAAATTAAATATGAAGGTCCTTTGGTAACTGTGTAAGAGTTCTTACACTGAACAAAATCTGAATACTGTTACAGATTATAGGAATTTGCTTTTCAACACCATCATCAACTTCTGGAAATATATATAAGGAAAACAAATAATATATGAGGAAAACATATGTATTGATACAAAATTTTAAAAAATTAATTAGGTTTTTTTCAGTAATGTGTACACACCCCTTATATATTTTAATATGAACATCCTGTGATTCTTAGATTTTAATACACAAAGGATAAGTTATTCTTTTAAAATCTTAAATATTTCCCAGTTTCCTAAATATCCACATTTTAGCTTAGCAGTTTGTTTTTTAACTGTATCAGCTTTAGTCACCAGCATATGAAGTATTTAAAACAAGAACCATTCTGATGTATCATAAGAGGTAGGTTTTTAAAATTTCATTGAAGCAGGTAGTGTAAGTTTCATTTTCCTCCCTGAACACCTACGTCATTGCCATTCTAGGGCAGCTTAAAAGGCAAGGCGAAAATATTTTCCCACTAGTCTAGTGAAAGATTTATTTGAATTCCTTTTTTATTTTTATTTTTTAATACCTATAGTAGCAGTGACACACCCAGGTTTCCCACAGAGGCCGCAGCCTTGGGTCAGTCACATCTTTTGATGTGGAAACAGCTTCCTTAGGATCAAATAAAAGCGGCTCAGCCTTGGGTTGATTTTTTTTGCCTTTCTCCTATTGAGAAGTTCCTTTATGAAATAGCTATAGTTCAGAAGGGATTTGGGGGAAATACAGAACATTTGTTTTAAAATAAGCACTTAGCCTGACACACTTGACTAGCTTTAAGGGACTGAAGAGTCACCAAATGGAGGAACTTTGCAATGTGAGTTATTTAGGGAAGCTTAGAAAAGAACACCGAGGACAGAAACTATTTTGGCTTTACTGAAGTCCTGCTTAGTCTAAAATACTTTCTATCATCTGAGTGAAAAATAGTTCAGAGTGAGTCATGGAAAGGATAGTAAACAAACAAAAGGCAAAGGCTCGGGAAAGCATACCCAAGATAGGGTGATATAGAAAACCCAATATGTATGCCAATATGATCCTCTGAGTCTCAGTGAAAAAACGTTTAACTCAGGTCAGCAATTCCATCAGTAGTTGCTATTTTTCTCTAGCCACAAGCTACCTGATATAAATGCAGTGGAGTCCATCAAACATTCTTGAAAAGGCAAAACTTCAGAAGAGAACTTACAAAAAATTTATGAAACTTCATTTTGCAGGTGGATTTAAAAAGGCTGAACAGGGGTTGGAGGTATCCTCCCCTGTTGCACTGAAAAGTTTAAACAGGGGAAGAGAAAACAATTTGAGACTAACATGGAATCATCACAGCTGTCTTGGTTATTTAATGTTTTCTCCAATATACATCATTAAACTAATTTACCTTTGGTTATTCCTAAAATTCACTGTTTTGGAATAAGATAAGAGAGAGACAGAGATGTCCACTTTGCTTTATTTCTCTCTCTTTTTTTGTTGTTGTTTTTGCCATTCCTCACATATATGATGTGACAAATTGTTAAGGTTTTTGGCTTTCCAGAATGCCTTCTTATTTTCCCACCAGTTTTTTCTTATCTGAAGGGTACAAAGTGTTGAAGGCAGTGTTTTTATTGATTTAGCTAAAAAAATTATCTTCAATTTCCATTTGAATTTTTTTTTTCTTTTCTAGGGCTGCACCCCCGGCATATGGAGGTTCCCAGGCCAGGGGTCTAATCAGAGCTATAGTGTACGGCCTAGCCACAGCCACAGCAATGTGGTATCCAAGCTGCGTCTGTGACCTACACCACAGCTCACCGACAATGCCAAATCTTTAATCCACTGAGTGAGGCCAGGGATTGACCCCACAACCTCATGGTTCCTAGTCGGATTCCTTAACTACTGAGCAACGACGGGAACTCCCCCATTTGAATTTTAATGGAGGACTGAAGTCAATGATCAGTTAAAACAATCCTCATTCCTAATTTAAAATTTCTTATTGTCAAGGCTACAAGCACAAAGATTTCTACTATAAATTTTTGCAACATCACATAATTAAATGACTATAAAATTCTGATTTATTGATGTAGCTTAATTCCAACAGTCTTTACATCTTGTTAAGGTAATGTAGTTTATATTTCAAAACCTCTTAATCTTTCCAAGTGTTTGTTCCTAGGCTAGAATTACTATAAATGCCAGTTCCACTTCCTTTTGAAAGATAAGAAAAGAAAATTTCTCATGTTTTAATCAATCATTAGTTATCCTCTGTTAATGTGTCTGTTTTGTAATGATGTCTTGGAAAAGCTCGTTTCAAATATTTATTACTATCAGGAGAGTCTCAGAAGCACCTTCAGTCTCATAGTTCCTTAGCTATTATCAAATAAATAATCATATTTTCCATTGGGTTCTTCCTTTCTTTTTGTGGTATTGTTGAATGTATTTTAGTGTGAATGTGTGGCTTTAGGCATGCTGAACCTTGTTAATTTCAAAAAGATTCCTTGGTAAGTCAGGTGGCTCAAATGGAGTGACTCAAGGAAGTGAAAAATGTTCGTGTTTTATTTGACGCTTTTGAAATTTTCTGTGTCAAGATGGTTTGCCCAAGGACATATTTTCCCACTTTCAGTAAGTTGTTTTGCCACAACTGCCAACTTATTCCTTAGACATATTTCTCTTTATGGTGCTTTTTTCAAAATGCTTTGCCTAGTTCACTTGAAGCTTGTTAAACCTCTTACATTTTTTAAAGTAATCACCCTTTAACTTGATTTTGTTTTAGAGTGAAAAAGCTGATATATAATTTGAGATGTTTCAGATGTTATCCAGCAGAAATTCTGTGCTTCCTTCATGACATGAGTTCACTAATCTAATAGTTGCATTTCGAAAAGCAAGTGATTATCATAAGGTTTTTCTTTCTTTCTTATTTTTTAAAAATTTACTCTTAAGAGACCTAAATCAATTATAATTTAAGTTTTAAAACTTTGGCGAAGTATACTTTATTTCCTGTGGTACAGTGTTTTCTGTATTGTCCCTTTCATAAATATCACATATTTTGACTGTTTAGGAGAAAGTATAACATTTACTTACTGCCTGCTCTATGGCAGGCACCATGAATGATTTAAAATACACATTCTCATTAAATCTTAAGGACATCACTGAAATATATTAAGCATATTTAATAATTTCTTGACTATATTATTACTGATGCAGTTCAACCTATGTAATATTCAATTGACTACATATGAGCATTTTCTAAGAATCAAAGGGAGTAGATGCCTAGTGGTGATATGGAGAAGTGATGCTGTTCATTGGTAAAGGAACTTTTTCAGCTAAGACAAAAATAAGAAACTGATTCTTCTCATTAAAATTTCATTTAAACATTTTCTTCTTATGTCAACTCACCACAAAGAGGAAACACACATAAATATCAAGAAGGAAAAAAAAAAAAGTAAGCATTTGAATAATGTAGAATTCAATTTCTAAGTAAAGAGTCATTCTAGGGATAACAAGTAAAACAGGTACAGTGGATCCTCATTTTTCATCAGTTCTGTATTTGAGAATTCTTCTTTTCACTAAAATTTCTGTGTAACTGCCTGGGTCAATACTCATGCTGTTTTTCTGGTCATTTGTAGACATGTACAGAACGGCAAAAAGTTCAAATTACATGGCACACATTTCCAGCTGATGTCATATAAGATAATAGCTTACCTTTTTGTTTTAGCTCTCATGCTGTAAACAAGTGTCCTTTTTGTGACCTATTTAAGTGCCACAGTTCTTCCATTTTTGTGCTTTTCGTTTATTATTTCACTTTTCTAAATGTTCCCAAGCCTAGTGCCAAAGTGCAGTCCATCGTCTCTAAGTGCACAAAAGCTCTGATGTACCTTCTGGAGAAAATACATGTGTTAAATAAGCTTCATTCAGGCATGAATTATAGTGATATTAGCTATGAGTTCAATGTTAATAAATTAACACTATATTAAATAAGGTGTTTTAAAAGAAAAACACATAAAACAAAGTTATGTGCTAATTTGTTGACAAAAACATTATGACTAGAAATTTGCAGGAAACTAATTCTGTATTTCTCCTAGGAACAACTTTTCAGTATTCACTATTTCAGCTTTTGTAGAGACTTTGTAGAATCTAACTACTGGGAATAACAAAAATTGATTGTAATTGGCTTTCTTCCAAAACATCACAGTGGGTAAATCTAGGTGTAAAAGTACTCAAATAGTGAACCAGAACCTTGAGATTATTCATCTTTTCAGTCGTCCCCCCCACCAAAACTTTCTATCACTTGTTATACCCTCTGAAATGAGAAAACATCACGCTAGTTTTTTTTTTTAAGAAAGATAAAGATCCCAAGCCAGATCAATAATTAAATAATGATATGACCTTATTACTCATTTAGTCTCCTCTCTTCTGTTTTCTTTTTCTCATCCTCTATCATTTTTTCTACATCTCATAGCATCAATATGCATCAGAACTTGGTGATTATTCTTTTACAATGTCCCTCTTTTTCATACTTCTCTTCCTGTTTAAGCTAGTCTTTACTATTTCACATATAGATTATAAGCAATCATAAAGATAATTTTCCATGAGCATAATGTAGGTGATAATTTATAAATACCTTTGAATTATTTTCTTCAGTTTATCTATTAATATATTCTCATTTATATAACTTGTTGCTGAGTGAAATTATTTTAATATATATTTTACAATAAAACTTTAAATAAATGTAGTAAATTAACATAAGGAATTATATACAAAAAGGTAATTCTCCATCTATGCATCCATGACAGAAATTGTTTATTAATGCTTCCTTTGCCAATTGTGGTTGAAGAAGGTAATAAAAATTAATAACATATTTCCCTCTAGATCTGTTAGTGCAACAAAATATTTAGGACAAATCTACTGTGATACATTAAATGTGCAGCACTGGTGCTATTTTAGATAATCTAGTCTAGATCTATATATTAACCATATATTTAATCTTGGTTCTCTTCACTGTGGTATACAAAATTGACTAAACAGAAGGATTAGATAATGACTTGCAGAAGGATAAACTATTTTTTGGTAATTTGAATCGTGAAAACTATTTGGAAAAATGATAAATGCCTACACAGACTTTACAAAATTTAGGTACCAGATTTATTTATCTAATAATAACATCCATGCCTTTTTATTTATAAAAATTCCAAACCAGTTTATTTTGAGGCAAAGCCTTTGAACTGCCACAAATAGTTGTTTCATATTTTTCCTGTTTAAGTCCTGAGGAATATACAAAAATATTCATTTTTTTTCCTTTTAAAGTACACATTCTCTGGTTGAGGTAAGGCACGGTACAACAAATATTACCAAGGCTTTTAAAGTTGGAGAAATCTACAAAGAGTCCAGTTTTTGGAAAGTCCCCACATTTTTCTGAATTTTTGTTTTCTCATCTAGAAAACAGAGATAATAATCATAACTATTTCACTATGCTATGGGAAGTAAACTGATAATCACATGCCTAATATTTAATAACTGCTTAAAATGTGTTCTATATTATAAACCATACTACTGTTGTTATCAACACTGGATGCTCTACAAACCAAAACAAAATTAAATTTATCGGAACAATGTAATTTTTCTATAAGAGGCAGAGAAGATGACTATTAAATACTGAGTGTTGAGCTGTGTTTTAAAGTATAACCAGCTGAGGAGTCAATTGTAAATGTAATTTTAAATTAAGTACAAGTATTTGCAGTGACGATGATTATGATTACTTGACCTAGTAATGAAATCAAAGATGGCTTTTAACCTAGAAAGAAATAAAGCATTTTTAGAAATTATTCTCTTTATCCATATGGCTCTTTGACCATATTGTATGAAATTGTATGTTGAAGTATAAACAGAAAGGGAAAACGGTTGAAAAGAGTAAAATTGATTATTTATATGTATATATCCAGAAACTGCTGATTAAGGAAGGCAAGACTGATATACAGAGATGTTAATAGTATATGCTTCATAACTTTACATTGCAGGACTATCAGCAATTCAACCATTTTTTTTCTCTCTGAATGGAAAGAAGGTTTTTCAATTTATCTAACTGATTGGCATCTTGAAAATAGTGGAACTACATAAGCTCCACCTTTATATTTCTTTAGAAAAGCTGGCTAAAGATACTATGGCATAAACATCTGTGACTGACAGGTTATTGAACCCCATTGGCCTTATGACAAAATGAAATGATGACAAAGATGTAAAATAATAGGATAGTTTGTTCACCTTATGAAGCTATGCAAATTATATAAATAGCAATGCTTCTCTAAACCTTTATACTTATGAATCAACTGGAGATGTTGCTAAAATGCAGCAGGTATGATTTGGGATTTGAAAATGAGCATTTCCCGTAAGTTCCGAGTTGGTGCAAATGTCGGGCTATGAACCAACATTTTGATTAGCAAAAGCTTAGGAAATAGCATCAATAAGTGGAATCAGGTTAGTCTGGAAGATATTCTTTTCTCATTCATACTTAGAATAAACATATTCTTACCTTATTCTCATATTTTGAAACCATTTACAAATATTTTTAGTTTTTGTTTTTCTTAATTAACAAAAAAAAGTGGTCTTAAACTGGTAACTTCCTCGGTTGCTAAAGATAATGGTAAGTGAACCAAATTACTAACCACATTAGCCCAGAATATTTTAGAGTAAAAGATACATACAGTTGCCTTAAACACACTTTGGAAAAAGCAGAAAACAAATAGAGTTTTTTGCTGCATTTTTAAATAATTCAAATACACATTTCAACTCTATTTTAAGAAAATCTGTGGTGGCGTTTTAAATCCTACTAACAGATAGATTTTGGAACAATCAATGATAAGCTGAGCTGGATTTTGAGGAAGGACCATAAAAATAAGCAGCTATATCCCAGAAGAAGCTAGAGTTAATCTATAAAATGAATGCTTGGTCATGGTTTCCAGACATTTCAATTCTAGTTCTGCCAAACAGGCAATTGAGAGTAGGATTGTTTAGGTATTATTTTTTCTTATTTTAGGACAAGGAAGCCTTGTCTTAAATAGATTAAATCATTTGTCCAAAACCCAAGCTAGCAGGAACAAATTTAGGATTCAAATCCAGGTAGGCTAATTCCAAGTCCCTTATTCTTTTGACAAATGTGCTGGAGGTTTTTGGAAAGAATTCTGATACACTGATGCATTGAATTAGGTACTTGTAGCTTCCAATCTGATTTCTTTGAGAAACTGGGGGAAAAAGTGTATGCTTGTATTAGGTATCTTTCCTACGGTTCTATCTTCTGATACAACTCTTTCTCTTAATTTGTGACCACTTGAATAATATAATTTATTTTTTACTAAAACATTTTAATTTTATAGTACTTTAATTGAATTCCACATCAAATTTTGGTAAATTTACATTGGTAAGTAAATATTTGTTTTAAATTTCATCTTCAGAATCAATGTATTATAATGTATTCCCTGAATTCTTGATCTCCTTTTTGTACTATCCATGATAGGTCAGTACTGACAAAGATAAAATTTAACTTCGAATGATGTGAAAAATTAAATTCATTTTTTTTATATTTCATATTAAACTAGAACATTTTGGCTGTATTTAAAGAAAATGAAACTACTTTCTAAAACTATTTTACCCCCCTTGTGTAATATTAATGTTATTTCATATATCTTAAAGTAACATACTGGTTTGCCTTCTCTTTTTATATCTCATTAACATTAACATTAAATATTAGATTTCTACCTACTTACCATTGTTAACAGTGATGGGTTTCCCTTTTTATCTCACAATGCAAAGAGTTCTTCACACAGTGAAGAAGAAACTTTGCTGCAGTGCAATAGAGCTATACTTTTTTTTTTCCTTTTCCATTTGTTCAGAAGGGATTTTATTCAAAGCTCTCTTCTCTAATGTAGAAAGTAAGAATATAATAGTCATTTCCCACGTATCTGACTCAGAGAATTAAAAACCCAATCTTTAGTGTGCAGTCAGGAGAAGGAAAAAAAAAATCTGTAGTTGTCGACAAAGCCAAAATCATTCAGAATTCATACACTTTTACATGGTAATTGGAGTTGTGACCTTAGCATAGAGTGAGAGATAAATATATTGACTTTCATCCATGGAAAATGTTGGCTTCTAATATAGACTATTTCTAAGTAGCGGCTATCTTTAAATGCCTACTTTTCTTTAGCAGTAGCATTAGCCCTGCTAGAAGTGTTCCTTAATGCGGTCTAATTGACAGTCTGAATGTGAGGCCGAGCCACCTCACCACTTCTTAAGATAACCATCCAGGCTTCTGTCCCTGGCCAGAGAACAGCTGACGGTTTCAATTACTCTGGGGTCATAAGATCATTGCCTGGTTACTTTTCAAATGATCACAATCACGTTTCCAAAGGTTCATTCTTACTGCTTTATATGGGAAGTCGTCACTTACATATGAGAGTAAGACAGTCTTAATATGAAGCTAAAAATCTCTAAAGATACTAAGAATTTGATGAACTTACAATATCTGATAAAACAGGAATCATACAAGTTATTTACTTGGAGCATAATTATATTTGATCGGGAAAGCATTTTTCACCATAGTACTTTTTCATTTTTATTGTATTTATCCTATTGGTATATCCACTTATGTAATAAAAATTAGTTTTTAAGAAGTAAGGAATAAAAGGCAGGTAAATCTCTTTTTACAGAAATAGGTATTTTAAAATTTTCTGTACTTTTGGATATATACATGTACATTAAGCCCTAAAATTAAAAATTTAAACATAAAGTTTGAAAAGTTTATGAGAAAAATTTTAAAATAACCTTTATATTATCTTCATGGGTCAGTCTTTTTGTAATATTATTTTGGCCAATATCTTTAAATTATTTTAATTAAGAATCGTAGGTTTTCTTAGTTAACACTGGTAGGTAGTGGGGGAAATCTCAACTTTGAATAAGGGGAGGGGTATGGAAAATTTGTTTATTTCACATAATAAAGTATTTATAAAACACAAGTAATGTATTTCTAGTTGAAAATATAAATTTATCACAGTTTAAATTTAGAGTGCCATCTAGTGATGAATAGGACTTCATCAGCTATAGAATTAAGGAACATTAATGCTTATAAATGTTAACTTCAATACAGATTTCTGTCTTAACCTGAAGAATATGACTTAGGATATTCAATATTAATCTAGTGTACAGCATGATGATTTAATAAATTGCATTTAAATTATGACATTTTTAACTTGAAAAAGATTTAAAACACATACAACATGTTTAACATTAGCAATAGAAAAAAATATTTTCATGTCAGTTAAGAACCAAGTAAATCACACTGGCATTTGCATTAAAATATCTCCAGTTAATTAACACTAACTAACCATATTCAGGGTCACCAATGTTCCCCAACAAATGTTTGTTGATGGATGAAATCACAGAACAAATAAAGAATAAATGTTTCAAAGCGTATTGTTTCAAATGTCAATATAAAGCAGTAACCAATGATAGTTTTAAGAATAAACTCCTCTCTTTCAAAACTGGTCAGTGATCAGCTTTGACTATTCTTTCCTTTTATTGAGTGATTAAGCAATTTTTTTTCCCCTAGAGTATTAAACTACACAATATTTTTGAAATTAAACATAACCCATGACAAGGAAAGCAAGGAACATAAAGGTTGGTGAAGGAAAGGAAAGGAAGAAAGGGCAAATGAGAATGAAATAAAGATCAAGGAAGAGAGAGCAGGATAAGTCAGGGAAGGGAAGACAGCTTTACTAATGACTGCTCTGTGCCAGCTATTGTAACAGATGCTATAACACACATAACTCCATTTCTTTCCACCCCATTTTAGTAGGAGGGCAACTGAGACTTAGGAACCTACCCAACTGTTTCAAAATTTTATTTTTTACCTTAACTTTATTATTCTTTGCAAGTGTTAAGTATTGTTCATTGTCAAAATCTATACCATAAATATTTTTTAAAAGTTTACTAATATTTTGCAAGTTTTACTTATTTGGAGGTCTAGATTAGTTTCCAGACAGACATTTAAATCATAAGTTCATTATTTATGTATTTTTATGGGATTTTGGCAATTTATTAAAGCATTTGGGAAAAATAACAAAGGTGGCAATTTTCAACCACGTATCTACTTCAGATCTAGTTTATTATATTAAATTAGTATTTAAGCTTATTCATTTTGGTATTGTTGACCTCATGCTGCTTGATTATGATATTTGTCCACAAACAAAATGATTTGTTTTTGCTCTAGATTAAAATCAATGAACCAACCAAATAAATAAAAAAGCACATAAACCATCCTAAAAGAGTTAAACCCATAAGCTACAGGATCCTCCAGTAACCAGTGCCTACTTCTCTTTATAATCACTCAAAATTTTATGTGGTAAAGAACAGTAGGTGTCAGAGAACTTCTAGGGTCTAAGTTACTCTGTGGCCCCATAATCCCACTTGACACAGTAACCATGTCCTAAATCAGTATTCTGCCATAATTATTGAGATTTTACTACTCTACAAATATGCTCATTCATGGATTCTGTTCAATATAGAAGGAATTTTTCTTAACAAAATTAACACATTTTTAAATAAATGACATGAGATTCACATTATGCCCTAAATAAAAAAATAAACTTTTCTTTTATTTATTTTTTGAGCTTTTAATTTTTTGACCATACCCAAGGCATATGTAAGTTCCCAGAGCAAGGACAGAATCTGATCCAGAGCTGCAACCTACACCACACTTGCAGTAACACTGGATCCTTAACCCACTGCGCTGAGTAGGGGATACATCCTGTGTCTCCTCAGAGACAAACCAGGTCATTAACTCACTGTGCTGCAGTAGGAACTCTCTTATATTTTAAAAGAGTTCCTTTATCTGTCCAAATTTCTGAAAAAATAATATAGTTGATGATTTCAGGGCAGTTTCTTGAAGGGGACTGATATGAGATCTATTATATGCAAGAAAAATGGCTTCAACTTCTATCAAGCCAAATAGCATTGTTCTAATTTAGTATCAACCTCAATGTGATGATATTCCTCTGGATATTTGCCAATAACTTGCTGTCATCATAGGAAGTGACTTTGGCTCATGAATTTAGTCAGTGAGCAAGTCACGGGGGACATTCCAGAATGAGCAAGGCAGTCTCTGCCTTCAAGAATATGGAGAATTTTCTGTAGACTATTACTTTATTCATTTCACCTTGAGAAGACGAAGAAGGAAGGTCATGCTAAATATGTTTTGTCTTAAAATGCATTTTTTTCAGTAAATGAATCAGGGATATCTTGTACTTGCCAGTAAAAGATGGCCTTGAGCAAATTTTATTCCCTAGCAAAGGTTGATATTTATTGTGTTTCAGTTCTCATTTCTAACTCTAATTGTGTTTTGGAGAATCACTGCTTCCCAATTTGTGTAACCTTGATAGAGCTGTAAATCAAGGTGCCTATCCTCACAGTGCAGAATCTTAGGGGAATCCCTAGAAGGTCCCTCTGTTGGATCAACTTTTTTCCCAATGCTTTTCTCCACTTCCAGGTGATAATTGATACTTAGTCAATCAGATGCTCTAGCTAAGGATCTTGAACATTTACCATGTAACCATGAACAGGAATAAGGAAATGGCTTTGAGTTCATTCTTTGCAACAAGAAACTTAGCAAGCTTTCTGTCTCAACTGCATAATCATGACTCCTTGCTAATCACAATGTTAACATGAGGATTAAGACTTGGGAATGATGCTTTGTACTTCATATTTAATCAGAAAATGACTCACTTGAACCCATTTGAATAAATTGGGGAGTTCCTGAAAGCAAGCAATACAGCTTCTAAGATAAGGGAACAGATATTAATAAGAAAGCCATTTTCAGAGAGGTGGTTTTAAGAATTGCCTCCTATTCCAGATATGATATGATTGTACTCCTTGGCCCCTTTAGAGTTGAATGGGGCCTTGTGACTAAGTAAGACTGAGTGAGAGCAGAAGAGATAAGTGCTGGGTCACAATATTTAATTGCTAATGCAAGATCCTCCAGGACATACTTCGCCTGTCACTTAGTAACCTGCAAAGCTGAAATGGTAGCTCTTCTGTCAGTTCAGGTCCCTCAGGGATTACATTGAGCAGTGATCTGACACCCCATGAAGGCCATGTTAACTGAGTGTGGAGTAATCTTTTACTGTTGTGGCTACTGAGATTTAGGGGATGGCATTTCAATATAAAACATCATAACATAACATATCCTGACAAATACAGTCAGTTACCTTCACTATCAATGTACGTCAGGGGCTCTGCAGAGCTGGAGAGAAAACCCTGAGTTGTCAGCTGTCAATTAAAACAAGCCAAAATGAGAGTAACAGTCAAGGCTTTAATCACTTACCTTGAAAGTATGAGTAAGAGGCTAAACCAGAGAAAGCTCTGACTCCTCTTCTTCCACTTTCCCCCTGTGGCTTCCATCAGCCCAGTTTTGAACATGATTTCACCCATGTGGGAACCTGGAACAAAAAACTTTTAGGAACTTAGGGTCCAGGGGTGAGAGAGAGGGAATGGCTAAGGGTGGAAAAGTACTGAGAACTGACTCAGAGTGGAGAAAAGTGTCTTCAAGTTTTCCCTCCCCTCACCCCTGTTAGAAAGCCTCAGCAGAGGTACCCGAAGAAGGTTCTGGCCTAAGGCCCCAGATAAAGAAGCTCAGAATAAGGCAACTGAGTTAGGAATGTAGATCTGCATAAGTGTAGTACAGCAGGCCAGGAGATCTGAGTTCTTGACTGCAAAACTCCCTTCAGAGACTGCAGTGCACTGATTATGCACCAAGCCAGGGTGAAGAGGGCAGCTTTCCTTCATGAGGCTGTCAGGAAAGATTTTGTAATTGTCTGTATTAGCTCTGAAAAATCACACACAGGATTTTTGGCTTGGAGCCAAACTCCACACTATATATTTACAAGACCAAGAATGTATCTGCTTTGATACCAGAAGTAGAGAATCAGTAATTATTATTAATTTTTAATGACTAGAGGGTTTTTTTTTTAAAGTGGCTTAAACAATCATTTTAACTTCTCAATTTTGAGGGTAAGGAATTTGGAAAGGGCTAACCTGAATAGCTTACCTGTGATCTTTTTGGTATCAGCTGGGATAGCTGTGAAGTTGTGACTGAGGGATGTCCTTCCAAGAGGGTGTCTCCATTCACATTATCTGTTGCCTCAGCGTTTGTTAATCCCTCTCTCTCTCTCTTTTTCTCTCTGCAAATTACATTTAACAGTTATGGTATCTCATCTTCCAGGGTATTGTATGTGCTGGGATTTCTAAGGTCTCTTGCAACTTGGTGACCCCAGGGTAGTTAGATTTCTTTCATGGTGGGTGGCTTCCAAAAGGCAGGAAGTAGTAGCTAACAGATCAGTGAAGGAGGACATCTAGAAATAACACAGAATCACAACTGCCATTTTTTTTTCCTTTTTGGCTGCACCCCGAGGCATGGAGAAGTCCCAAGCCAGGAATCTAACTCAAGTCACAGCAGTGCCAATGCGGAGTCCATAATCGTTAGACCACTAGGGAATTCCCTTTTTTTTTTTTTTTCTTGGCAATGCAGTCACAACACCCACCCAATTGTATGTGGTTAGAGATTAAACTTTACCTCTTGTTGGAGGAATGGCAAATCAAATTGTAATAGCACATACGGAAAGGGAGATACTGTTGTGGTTACCTTTGGAAAACAAATCTGCCGTGTATCCCATGTTGGTGAGTTTAGGAAGACTGGAATACTAACTAGCTCAAAGAACATCTGCAGCAAAGCATTTATATGTCCTAGGAGCAAAAATACATACACATTACCATAATGTAACACATAATATGTGTGTAAGAAGAAATAGGATGAAATGTTTATTTTAAGGGATAAGGTTTATTTCTAAGGGAGGCTTTAATTTTCTACTGCTGCTATAACAAATTCCCACAAAGTCAGTAGCCAATAACATTTCCTATTTTTTATCTCATGGATCTAGCTCAGAAGTCTAGTTGCGGAGTTTCCATCAGCGGAAATGAATCTAACATCCATGAGGACGCAGGTTCGATCCCTGGCCTTGCTCAGTAGGTTAAGGATCTGGCGTTGCAGTGAGCTGTGGTGCAGGTCACAGATGCAGCTCGGATCCCACGTTGCTGTGGCTGTGGTGTAGGCCGGCAGCTGTAGCTCTGATTTGACCCCTAGTCTGGGAATTTCCATATGCCATGGGTTCAGCCCTAGAAAAGACAAAAAAGAAAAAAAAAAGAAGACGTCTAGGTGCATTTAACTTGTTTCACTGCTCCAGGTCTTAAAAGGACCAAACCAAATTAACCATAGATCTGAGTTCCCTACTAGATGGTGGCGCAGGATCCATTTCCAAACTTATTCAGATTGTTGACCGAATTCAGTTTTTTGTAGTTGTCAGATTGAAGCCTCTATTTCCTTGCTGACTTTAGTTGTGGCCAATTTTCATCCCCAGAGGCCACACACCTTTCTTCTACTTTTTATGTGGATCCCTCCAGCAACAAGGAATTGAGTCACTGTTATGTTTCAACCCCACTGACTCATTCTTTTTCTATCTCTCTCCAATTCTAGGTAGAAATGTATTTGTCTTTTAGCGACTTATGTAATTATAGTGCATCTATCCAAATAATCCAGAATGATCTCAATATTTTAAGGTCTGTAAATATAAGTATGTTTGCAAAATTCTTTTGCCTTATAGCATAACATATTCTTTAGGTTGCAGAGAGTAGGGTATGAATATATTTAGCGGGATATTCTTCCTATCATAGAAATCACAAAAATGTTTTATCTTTGTCCAGAGATGAAGAGGATATTTTAGTGCTATAGATGTTGAAGATATGGTAGAATATGGACTGCCCTGAATTTATGTGAAGAAGTTTGAACTAAATCTGTTTTTACTAGAGTTATAAGAATTATATTGGGGCAGAAAATAACATCATATTCTTCGCATTTTTAAGAGATACATTTATTGTGGAGGTGGAAATATCTTTAGAGGAAACTGATTCAAATATCAAAGATCAGGAATAAATAATAATATTATATATTATGGCTTACTCATAAGGTTAACAGAAAAAGGACAATTTCAATGAGTAGGAATGAAAGTATTTGGTGATCAACATTTTCTTAGTTATAAAAAGATCTTGATTGACTTGCATATGTAAGTTTATCCAAACATATGAGGAGGACATGGATAAAATAATACTTTTGGTTGAAATTATGATGACTTTGAAATGTGGTTAGGCTATCTTTACAGAGATTATCTTGAGGTAACCAGATGAATTAATAGCTCTTGAATTCAAGAGCTATTAATATACAGAGGTCCTTGAAATTTTCTATTTCTGTTTTAATAACATAAATAATTTTTTTGAAACTTAAAAGACCCATGTCTTCTAGAAGTCTCCAAAAAACCTTGGCAAGCATTATCCACTTTGCCTTAGTCCACCCAGGTTGCTAAAAGGAAATATGGTAGACTGGGTAGCTTATAAATGACAGTTTTTTGTTTTTTTTTTTTCTTATGGTTCTAGATGCTGGAAAGTCCAAGATAAGGTGGCAGCCTGGTCAGGTGAGGGCACTCTTCCTCACAAGGTAGAAGGGGCAAGGGAACGCTACAGTATTTTTTTTTTTTAAATACTAATCCAGTTTATAAAGCCTCCCCTTTTAAGACCCAATAGATTTCCAAAGGCCTCATCTACCATTACCATCGATTTGGGGGTTAGAATTTCAATATATGTATTTTGAGGGGTCATGAATATCCAGACCATTAGCACACCTCTTCCCCTAACACACCCTTCGGGACATATTCTATACTTTTTCTTGCTATAATAATTGTATTTTCTTCTAAGTGGTTGGTTTTAATAATGGTTGAACAAAAGTATGTCTTGAGGTCTTTATAATTCATTCATCTTTTTAGCATTTAAATCCTCTTCTTCATTAGTGACTAATATCTTGGCTACAGAATCCACAAAGTCTCTAGATGTCTATTTCACAGCATAAATAGAACTTGCTGCCTATTAGAGTTTATTCCAAAATGGAAATAGCACTGTTAAGTGGGATAAGCCTACATACTTGGTAGAGTATATAGGGTAAAAAAAAAAAAAATTAGTGAAATAAAATTTTATATCATACTTAGGAACACACACACACACACACACACACACACACACACACTCCCTTGAGTTTAAAATTGTGAAGAAGTAATAAAAAGACATCATAGAATTAACGAAAAGCCAAATATATTTACGTGGTCAAGAGAATTTTGCAATAGGGAAATTCTTTTCATCCTTGTTGCTTCCTCACACTGTCCTCTAACATCAGGATTGTTCTGGCATAGATGCTCAAAAGAAATGTTCTAAACTAGGGTGTTGTACTTTTATAACTAATAATATTATTTCCATGCCCCATTATTCTGTCTACCAGTTTCCACATTTATGGAGCAATTATTTTATGAATTTGTTAAACTTTTCCACAAAAATTTCCTTTTGAAAAGAATATACTGAATTGAAAAATGGCCTATATTCTAAGACCTGATACGTATATATGTATAAATATGGAAATATATATATAGAAATAAAGATTCGAGCCATTACACGACAGTTTTGTCTCAGAAAATACAGGTTAAAATATAGGTTATTAAGAGAATTGTTTCTATAGTGGGTGCATTTGGTCTCTTTTTATACTTGCTTAGTAAATTTGGTAAATTTCTTTATTTCTTCTTTCTTGTCTTTTTTTTTTTTTCAGGGCCATACCAGTGGCCTATGGAAGTTCCCAGCCTAAGGGTCAAATCAGAGCTACAGCAGCTGGATTACACCACAGAAACAGCAACGCCAGATCCAAGCCAAGTCTGCAAACTACACCACAGCTCAAGGCAATGCCAGATCCCCCATCTACTGAGCCAGACCAGGGATCAAACCCTCGTCCTAATGGATACTAGTTGGCTTCATTACCGAGAGAACCCCTAGTTTTGGTTAATTCTGATTTTATTTGGATTTGTTTGTTTTCTTGCTGGTGTTTGTATGTTTTTGTTTTGGAGAATTATTATTTTGCAATGTGAAGAATATCAGAAAGAATGCTATGAAGTTTATAAACAACAATAAACAAAAATTTGATTTATTATTTTGAATTAATAAAATTAATATTTGTAAAATTGGAACTTAATAGATAAGGTCTCCAGCGGCACAGAAGAAAAACTATGTGGACATTATCTGCTGATAAACCCATTATTGTTGACAATGCTGTTTACTAAATATCTCCAAATCTTAGGGATATCTAGAATAGACCTTGGCCTTGGTATTCACCTAGGTATTTTCATGAGAACTATTGTAATATCCTCCGTTGATTAATAGCAATTATTTAGCATTGAATAATATTAATTTTGGATACATTGTATGTACTCACTGTGTTTGGTTTTCACATAATGCCATCTAATTTTGACTACAGATTTGAAATTATTCATCAAATGTTGACTGTTCCTATAACCACCTACAAAATTTTCTTCATTTTTTCCTATAATTACAGGGTCCATTTTTGGGTTTTGCTCCCATTTTTACGAAAATAAATAAATAAAAAGGTTAAAATCGGGTGACTTATTTTTGCTAACCAGTTAATCCTGCTTCATGTTCTCATTTTTTAAATGAGCTCCATTTGTTTACCAAAGTAGTTTTGTAATCTCCTGAAAAAAAGAAAAGAATTGAGGCAGAACTTGATTTGCATTATATTGATGTATTAATGTCACACTTGACATATGACAGTTTATTTGGTTTACAAATGGATACAAACAATAATATCAAAGTGCAGAGCAAAAATATTGTCAATACTGGCTATTATTTATACTGAACAACAGTGTTATTTAGAAGTTAGGAAAAAGTCAATAAGTTACTTGGAATTCAGTAGAATACATTAAATCTCTTTTTGTTTATTTTGGCAATAAAACTAAATTGCAGAATAAAGAAAAAAAAATCCTGCACTCAAACACTAATCCACATTCTATCTAAACTTATACATATGGATTTACACAGGCACACAAATCAGTCACACATGTAAGATATCTAATGATTTTCTGTTGCTTAAAAGCTAGAGTCTTATTTAATTCAATGTTAAAGCTGGGAAAAACTTAAACTTTACATCATCTGAGCTTGTTCTTTCATTGTCAAGGTCATAAAGTGAGAAATATTTAAACTATAGAGTCAATTTGTCTTGCAAGCCCAGTTTCCATCTTACTGTAAAAGTTTGTCCCACCTAATTAGAAAACTCAGAAATAATATAATAAAAGCACATGTCTAAAATCCCAAGATCATTTTAAGGGATAATGCCTTCTCCTACCTTCACTTCCCAGAAGCTTGTTATGTGATTTTTGATCCTCAACATATTAAAGGATTTGCTAACAGCCCTTTCTGACACTGAGTCATCCAATACAAGAAAGTTTCTCCTTTTAATGTATGGAGAACCTGGAATGAGTTTGGAAATTTACCTGCATTTGATGAAAGTGACACTTATTTTGTTTAATATTTTAAATAAAGGCAAATATATCTGCATTTAGTTTATAGGGATATAGTTAGAAGAAAAAGGTCTTTGGTTTTCCCTGGTGGCCTAAAGCTCAGCTACACGGAGTTATCACTGCTATGGGTCTTTTTCAGTTCTTGGACCTGGAACTTTCACTAGCCAAGGGTGGAGTCAACCAAACACACACACACACACGCGCACACACACACACACACACACACACCTTCATTTTCTGCCCAGTCAAAAATACAGTTGAATATACATGTGTAAAGCCCCCAATGAGAGCAAGAAATAGAGATTATGAGCCTAAAATGCACAGAGTAAAAGCAGAAAGATTGAAAATGAGACAGGATTGTCAAAGGAGCACCAGAATAATCTGGGCAAAGGGAGTAGAGCCCCCCAAGGGGCTAGAGCTCAGTAATGTTGATGGCACCATACAGTGATACAGTCCCACAGGGACAGAAATGCTTTTCTTAAAGTTAGAAACTGGGAAGCTTTTAACATCTTCAGAGAGAATATTTTGAATTCAAGCATGGCAGAATTGTGGAATTTTTAAATGTCAGTAGCAATTGAGATCCAGGAAACTGGAGTCATAAAACACAGTCAGTTTTCTGTAATTTGAGTCAGAAGTAAAAGAGAAAGGGAATCTGCAGGTCAGTAGCATAAACTGAGAAAATTGTTTTGTACTGTTTTTGTTGTTACTGAAATGGATACATACAAAAGAAACTGAAAGAGCATGGGTATCTAATAGAGACAGAGTCCTTTTCCTGGAGAAAATTCATGAGGAAATAGGTGGTAAAATTATCAAAAGCACTGGCACGTTCAATAGGCTAAAGATCAAGGGGCCAATATCCCAAAGCAGGTAAATTTCTAACGTCTAAATCTATTCTTTTCCATGCTTAACATAATTATAATCTTAGGGATAAAATTCAGATTTTGTGAGGTTGATTATGAATAAATTTAATTAAAGATGAAAGAGAGAGAGGAAGAAGAGGAAGAGGAGGGAAAAAGAAGAAAAGAGAGGTAAAAAGGAAAAGATTTCTGACACATTGACTCACGGTCAACTATGTAAGCAGAAATGTGCTGGAGTTTTAGAAGAGTATGTAGTGGTCTGTGAGCTAAACTTTGAAGAACAAATATGGTTTGGATGAAAAGGAAGACAGGGACAGGGCTTGCTGATCTGAAGTGCTCAGGATAAAGTGCAAGAATAGCAAGGAATGACAAAGGTTATGGACAGTGTACAAGGTTAAATGATAAAGTTAACACAATTAATACAATTAGGATGCTAACATGTATTTCAATTAAAGATGAACTTTACCTGTCACCCCATATGCCATTAGGTTTATCTTCTCTTAGAAGCAATTATATATTAAAGGTCATTTCATTCTTTATTTTAAATGAATTTCTATTGATCGGTATATCTCATTTTTTAAAGAGCACTTCTTTGCAGCATAGTGTAGAATATGCTAATACTTTTAAGATAATCCCAACATTGGTCAGTCAATATAGAGTCAACATGGTTATTTGATTGCTTTGACATATTTTAGATATCAGGGAATTCAATATTGAAAAAATTCTAAAGTTGATAAATGAATGCATTAGGCCTTTGTAAACATAGTGGGTTAAATGATAAATCTGCTGATAAAGTTAATTTCCAGAATGTTCATAGAATAATTATTTATAAATATCACAATAAAAGTTCATGAATGTATTCCTCTATAAATTAGAAAGCTGAATACCAACAACAAAGCATTCTAGCAAATTTTGATCAAACATAGTCTCATTGATCCAAATTTCACTTTGCAAGTTTTCAAGACTATCTTAGTTTCCCCAATATTTTATTCAAAAAGATGAAAGTAATAACTTAGAATTGTTCCACTGCAGGTAAGAAACACAACATGGAAGAATTCTGGGAAATAGCTTGTGCTTGCTATAAACAAATGAGGAATTTGTAATTTTATGTTGACTTTATGATTTTAGATTTCATTAAACGCTTAGTTTTCTGATCATGGCTAACAAGGATTCTGATTTCTATGTAAAGCTGTATAAAGCTGATTTAGTGTACCCAGCATGTGTTGTCCTATATCAGGGTTGCAAAATTGGTAGATGTTATGGCTGAATATACAGAGCTTTCTTAGCTTTGTGAAAGCTACGCTTTTGTAAAAAAAAAAAATGTTGCTAAATATTTCTAAGGATTTTTTTTTTGGTGAGAAATACATTGTCCAACCAAAATTTGATTTGTGAACTTCTGCTCAAGTGATCAGTAAGGATTTTGAATTCTTAAATTTTTTCTTCATCAATAAATGGATCTTTATAACAAAGATGAGGTTGATACCAGAAAGATGTTTAAGTTTACAATAATTTACAATAAAATGAATTACAATCAGTAAAGGAAATAGAAAAACCCTCAATAATGCAGTGAAATATAGGACTACAGCTTTTCATGTTAGTAATGGGGGATGGTGAGAACGAAGAAAACCTAGTTGAGTTGTGACATAGAAAGAGAAAAGACCTATACTCTTGAGTTCTTGATATGTGCCAGACACTTTACACACTTCTCATTATTTATTACATTGATCTTTAAATGTATAAATAATTATAAAGTGGGAATTCTAAGTCATTATGACAAAAAAAGCTAGATAAGAGTAGACCTTAAATCTAAATCTACTTGCTTGATGTAACTATAACATTCTAAAGGATACTCAGTGAAAACACTGGAGGGTGCTTACGGAAAAATGAAAATATAAAATATAAAAAATAAAAAATGAAAATGAAAATTCCATTTGCAACAAATTGGGAAAACAATAAAAATCATAAAAGGAAGAAGAAAATCATCAAAGGAAGAAGAAATAAATCTCCCTTTATTCTATCCTACGTAAAATAGTTGTGGGAGTTCCTTGGAAGTCTAGTAGTTAGGATTTAGCACCTTCACTGCTGTAGTCCAGGTTCAATACCTGCTCTGGGAACTGAGATCCCACATGGAGCCACTGCATGCTGCTTCCCAAAAAAAAAAACAAAACAAAATAACACAAAATAGTTGTAACACATGGACTAAAAATCATTAAAATATATATCATATATATCATATATATCATATATCATATATATCATATAAAGATATACATATATAAAATGTATGTGTGGATACATGTGCATGTGTGTGTTCATGTGTGTGCATATGTGTGGATGAGAATTTAGGCAGGATGGCTTAAATGTTTGATATTTCCACATTTTCTAATCCTTTGGAATCACTTTAACATTATGATATTTGCAAAGCATCAGCTGCAATCTTTAATGTGTTTAGCATGTATTCTGTTTTTCTAGGCAGCAGTTTCTAAATGAACAACTAATATAGTGTTGATATATAGCTAAATACATTATTTTGAATTGTTACAGCTAAAAGCCCGGCTCAGTCACTTCAAATAGAAAATTCTTTGCCCCAAAATTCAAAACAGTATTTTGTAAAATGAATTTCTCTTTTTTTTCCCATAACATCTCCTGTGCTTTGCCTGACATTTTGTCCTCACACATTTAAAACTGCTTTAGCAATAGTGAAAGCTTTTGGAAAATTAGGAATTGAGTAATAATAACTTGAAATAATATCTTCCCCAACACAAAAATATTTAGAAAAATTTTACTCATTCTGCTTAAACGCTTTAAATAGGCATTTCTGGATTTTTCCTTTTTTTTTTTTTTTTTTTTGGCTGTGACCTCAGCTTGTAGAAGTTCTTGGGCCAGGGACCGAACCTGCACCACAGCAGTGACAATGCTGGATCCTTCAACCCACTAGGAACTCCTTATCTAACTTTTAAGAAGGAGAAAGAAGAAAATGGCACTTTGATACCTTTAGCCACAGTCAAATTTAGGACATGATATATTCACCACAGAATTAGAATGAGAAAAAAGTTGACAAAAACATTTAAATTAGACCTTAAGGTATCTGTCAAGTGCAACACATATGAGAGAAGCTGGCCCATTACAATGCAAACATATTTATTGAGTGTGTTTGCACTCTACACATTTAACTCATTTTACCCTTATTTTGGTAATATAGAAATGAAGGTAAAGATGAGTTTGTAACTTCTTCAAATCAAAGTCACAAAGTTAATAAATGGGTCTCAATCCAGTTTCCAAGGTACACAGGCTGCACTGGTTGTTTCAATTGGAATGTGGTAACCAGACATGAATATAGTATTAGCCAGCTGAAGATGGTACTGTCTTCTTCATATTTGTTTTTTCCCAGTCTCTGCTTCCTGTCTGTATGCTGTCTTCCCAAATCACTATAGGTAGATTAGAAACTAAAAACACAGTGTAGGGACAGCATCTTCAGAATTCTCCTTTTATAGTAACTAGAATTGTGAAAGTTGCCATTCCAGTGAAAACTTTAGTAGAAGTCAGCATGAAAAGAAATGAAACATAGAAGTTCTGTAAAGATATTGATTCCTCCCAATGAACATAAACTGTGGCAGGAAATAACAGGACATTCCCATTCTCTATACTGCCAGTATCTAGATGGGGAGGAGTAAAAACAGGGCCAGTCGTTGTCAGTTCTTCAGTATGGCAAACTGCCAGTACTTTTAGGTTCTTGAAGTTCAGACATTTAACAACCTGCTCTCCATTTAGGTAATTTAGTTCTTGTGAAAGGAAGATTGGCAGGAAGGAAAGAAAGTAAGGCACTCTGTTTATCCAAAGAAAAATAGATCTTAGGCACTAAGTGCACAGTCTTCTATCGCGCGTTATCCTGACAAGACACCTTTCTTTACACATGGAAAGAATCATTTACAGGACAAAGGGTAATTGAGATATTGACCTTAACCACTCCTTGATCTTAGAAACCTGTCCACTTGCTAAATAACACCCATGGCAAAGGTGGTGGCTTTATTGTTTCTTCAAAAAAAAAAAAAGTTCCCTCTGGATTGTCAAAGATTGTCTATACAAAATGAAATTCATAAACACATAGTTAAGATAGATTCTGTATTAGAGATGACAGGCTTTTAACACATCTAGTAGGTGTTAGAAATAAAAGCAACATGGAGTTGCTACTTGTGAAGAAGTTACTTAAATCATTATCGCCTGATCTCTTACACATTTTTCCACTCATATTTTTGATCATACAGTAACAGAGACAGTAAAATCCTAGTCTCCTAGGGAAATCCTTAAGGATAATTTAAAGATTGTGGGCCAAACTATAAGCCAGATAACATTTCATTTTCAACCGTGAGTTGACAGAGCAACATTCTACAATATTTAAAATGGGTCTCTTCATTGTTAAGTATCCATTAAGAGGAAAGAAAACATATGTATTTATTCTTTAAATATTAGATGGCATGTCCATCTCAAAAAAAAAAAAAAAGAGGCGTTCCCATTGTGGCTCAGTGGTTAACGAATCCGACTTAGAACCATGAGGTTGCGGGTTCGATCCCTGGCCTTGCTCAGTGGGTTAAGGATCCAGCGTTGCCGTGAGATGTGGTGTAGGCTGCAGATGTGGCTCGGACCCCAGCAGCTACAGCTCCTGTTAGACCCCTAGCCTGGGAACCTCCATATGCCGTGGGTGCGGCTCTAGATAAAGACAAAAAGACAAAAAAGAAAAAAAAAAGACATGAAGTTTGACATAATAGCTTGAAAGCTTTCTTTATAAAAATCAGAACAGAAAGCTTTTTATAGAAAAGACAGCAATCCTAGAACTGAATTATTTGTGTAACATTTTTTAGAAGATTAAATAATGTGTTTGGGTAGGACTGGAGGAAATGGTTAATATACATGGCGCTATGATTAATGTAAATGAAATGGCAAAGGAAAACTATTGATTCAGCTTTTGTGTCACATGCTAAGAACTTAAATGGAATTATATACATATATTTTTTCTTCTCATTAAAACCTCACAGAAGACCCACGGTAAACTTTATTGCCTGAATTTTATTAATGAGGAAAAAGAGGCTAAAAGATTAAATATATTTTTACATGTCACAGATCACTGAAATTCAAAATAAGAGTCTCTTACTTTAAGGCCTGTATTTTTTCCAAGTCATGAATTGTTATTACGGTCACATGTATTTCATACCATTGCTTCAGTTTTATCCCTACGTCATTGTTTAGCTAATCCAAATCTTTGGATTAAGTTGAAAAATTTTTAAAAAATTATTTTAATCTCACCATTTCTCTTTTTGCAAAATGGAAGTCATTATCTATAACCTGTCAATATCGTCTCTTTAAATAGCATTGTCATATGATAAAGTGTAAGCATTTTACAAATTCTAAGATGATATTAAGTGTAAGATGTCATATTTTGAAGTGCCCGTCGTGGCTCAGCAGAAACAAATCTGACTGGTAACCATGAGGGTTAAGGATCATGAGAGTTAAGGTACTAAGTGGGTTAAGGATCCAGCGTTGCTGTGGCTGTGGTGCAGGCCAGAGGCTAAAGCTCCGATTCAACCTATAGCTTAGGAACCTCCATATGCACAGGTACAGCCCTGAAAACACACACACAGACACACAGACACACACACGCACACACACACACACACACACACAAGATGTTGTCATATTTAAATTGCATTATTTGTATTCATTTGTCGTCATATTTGAAATTGTTTTTACTATTTAACAGAATTACACAAATGGTGTCTGACTTGCTTTCCTGATTAAGATTCGTAAAATCTTCTTTGGGTAAGACATTGCTCACACTGTAATAATCAAAATAATAAGGCAATAAAGGAAAAATGGTTATCTGATATTATCAGCATGTTTTAAACCCCTTAAATCTCTTATTTAGAATACGTCTTTTACGTATATTCCAACATTCCATAATGAGAATGAAGATGACAATATTTTCTACCTTTTCCCAGTTTATGAATATTTCTAGTAATGATAATCCTCTTTATTGTTAGACTTCTATTGTATATCACGAAGGGCACTTTAAAACTCATTTTCTCAAAGAGTGAAACTCAAAAACACTTTTGTTGTTAGTGTTTCTCATTTTACAAGGGAGAGTAACCTATTTTAGGTAGTGAAATCAATGTTTCTGGCATCTAAACTTTACACATTTTAACTTAGATTTCATTGGCTCAATATTTATTTTGAATATTTATGAATCATATATTCTTCCCAATATTTAACCTGTGTTCTGTTGTAGTCACTAAATAATAATAACTAAGATGTAGTAACCATGTAATACTAATACTAATATAATAATAATACATGAGAGTGTTTAATTTGCTTTATACTGGTTATTGTGGGGGAGTAGGAGTTGTATGACACCAGATGATGAAGATTGTTTTACTATAACTGCATTTTCTGCTCAAATTTATACTTGATTGGTAAATTTAGAGATGAGGAAAATAAATTAATAGAGAGATAATGGCAAAATTCTGATCGAGGATGATAGCTTATAGCTGATGGAAGTAGTATGGCAGTGGTATCTTAGTCTAAGCCTTTACACAAAGGACCACAAGTGATAAAATTTTGAAGGGAATCAGAGATAAGGCCTTTCTTCCCACCTGTGCATACAAGTCATCAGTGTTTCAGTACCAAGAATACTTAGAAATTTCAACTGCATCAGTAAAAATTACACCATGCATGAAAGCTATGCTAGTAATGGACAGTAGAAACAATAAGCCTTCACAAATAACTCTGTGAGCAGCAGACACAGGTAAATGCAGTCAAAATTAGAAAGGAGAAAGATAATAGATTTTAAGGTGAATAGAAGAGAGAGGCTATTATTTTGAGCATACCTGAGAAACTTAATTTTGAACTCTCGTAAGAATTGGAAGACCAGAGTAAGGAATGTCTAATTCCCAACAATGAAGTTCTCAAGTGCATGATGATTCAAGCACAAAAAGGAAACAGACATTGTTTTATGGTCACAAGAAACATTCTAGTTAAAAGAATAATAATAGTAGTTACAACAATCATACCAGAAATTAATCATGTGAAATACATATTACTATTACTGTTTTACAGACAACTTGAAATTCAGAGAAGACAATTTTTCCACAACCAATAAATGGTAGTTGGGATTAAAATCAGTTGTTCTTATTCTAATCATTTTTTTTTAATTAGCATTGCTACAAAAGTTGGACTCGGTGCATTTTAACACAAGAAAATACTTGTTTTGTACAACACACATTACAGCTTAAAGTCACTGACAAAATCCATCATCATACGTGACAGTTTAAAGTAACTGACAATCTTGGTCAGGTTTATTCCCAGGTATTTGATTTTTTGGGGTGCTGTTTTAAAAGGTAAAATATTTTGGTATTCTTTTTCTAATATTTCATCACTAGTATATAGAAATGCGATTGATTTCTGAAGATTAACCTTATATCCTGCTACTTTGCTGAATTTGTTGATCAGTTCAAGTAATTTTGGAGTTGAGTCCTTGGGGTTTTCTATATATAGTATCATGTCATCTGCATACAGTGACAGTTTTACCTCTTCTCTTCCTATTTGGATACCTTTTATTTCTTCTGTTTGTCTGATTGCTGTAGCTAGGACTTCTAATACTATGTTGAATAACAGCGGCGAGAGTGGACATCCTTGTCTTGTTCCAGACTTTAGTGGGAAGGCTTTCAGCTTTTCTCCATTGAGTATTATGCTTGCCGTGGGTTTTTCATATATGGCCTTTATTATGTTAAGGAATGTTCCCTGTATTCCCACTTTGGTAAAAGTTTGAAAGACTTATATGCAGAGAACTACAAAACATTAATCAAGGAGATCAAAGAAGATACAAAGAAATGGAAAGATATTCCATGCTCATGGGCCGGAAAAATTAATATTGTAAAAATGGCGATACTACCCAAAGCAATCTACAGATTCAATGCAATCCCTATCAAATTACCCATGACATTTTTCACAGAACTGGAACAAAC